>BSBM01000348.1:19460000-19890000 GCA_027924585.1 Larix kaempferi | reverse complement strand
TTTATTTAGTTGATTAAAGATATTTAAGTTTTTAAAATCATTATATAAAGTAAGATATAAAATTGTAATTTAAATATTTAAATAAATAGTAATTAAGATTTAAAATTATTAATCTATATTAATAGTTTAATGTTAATATATTGATTTATGTTAATAATTTAATAATAAATTTTGATTCTTTTATCAAATTTATTTAATTATATAAAAATGTAATAAAATTTGTCCCATTCTAAATGATTTATTAGACAATCTTTTTTTTACTCTATAAATTCTTTATAATACAAAATTTTCTTCATATTTATTATTATTTTAAATGTAATTTAAAAATAAAGAATATTATTTTATGATGTAAAATTAGTTTATTCTCCAATTTTTATTGATATAATTCATATTAAGATGAATCTATTAAAATCATTAATTTTATTAAAATGAATCAAATAGAAATTTTAATTCATCTCAAATAAAATTAGTGAACATTTAGATAAATTAAATAACATTACTCAATTTATTTTTGGTATACTATTTACACAACAAACAGTTAAGTTAAAATATATGTTAACATTTAAGTTAAGATATATGTTATATGTTAATATGTTTTAATTATTTAAAAATAATTAATTAAAATTGTTTTTAATTTATTTTTATTTATTTATGTAAATATATATATTTTTTAAATTATGGTAGAAAAATTTTAATATAAGTTTTTTTTTTTTTTTTTTGATTATTTATAGAAAATCAAGATATAAAAATACATATGAACAAAGTTCAACACAATTCTCAAAAAAGTCACAAAAGTCCTGAAGACTACAAACAGTTCCACTACTATATAACAAAACATACCAAGATCTCTTTCAACTAGACAAGAGAAACCAATCAAGACACGAGAGTTCCAAAAAGAGAACTACAAGCTACAACTAACTTAAGAGAAACAACAAACCCTCGTAAGTTTGTTTACGCATAAATTTGTTTACGAGATTCTTTGTAAGGTTGTTTGCCTAAATTCGTTTATGATATTCCTTGTAAGTTTGTTTATGCATAAATTTGTTTATGAGATTTTTATATTTTAAATGAAAAAAAAAACATCTAAATTTTTTAAACACCATTGTAATTATTATTATTATTATTATTATTATTATTATTAATCTATTTTTAAAGTCAGAGCTAAGCGAGACACTAATATGGTGTATAAGTCCCATTGTTTATGGAACAAAGGACCCCCTCTATGCTACTATGTAATGTTACAGAAATGTGTGTATATATGTTACCCCCTCTGGATTTGAACCTATAACCTTTAGATTATTATTTTACTATAAAATAATAATTATAAATACAAAATCATACAAATTAAATTGAAAATTCGATATCTAAATAAATTGACAAATGTGCAACTTACTCTTATTAACATATCATCAAAACTGACCTTAAATTCATCAACAAATAACCCTAAATACATTAAAAAAAATAATAGTAGCTATACACATTATGGAAGTTAATACTTGCTGTGTATTGGTTTGATCTTTTAGACTTGTGGTCCTGTTCTTTCAGGTTGTATCCATTTTTTCTGTCATTTGGTGGATATGTCTTTTGGTTAGTAAAAGTGGTGGTAGTTTTGGTTTGTCCTTCTCCTTATCTGATTGTAATATTTACATATACCTATATTCAAGTATAGTTTTCTTTCATTGAAAAAAAATATTATTAAAAGTTAACATAGTCTAAATTAACCCTAGTTATTTGATTGTAATAATTACATATACCTATATTTAAGTATAGTTTTCTTTCATTAAAAAAAAAAAAAAAAAATATTATTAAAAGTTAACACATCATCTAAATTAATCCTAAATACACTTGAAAAATAATATCTCCACATTATCAAGGTTAACTTTGCAACTGGTAAAAAAAAAGAAAAAAGTTAACTTTGAAAATGAATATGTTTTGTGTTAGTTTTTCTACATTGTTAAAAATTTAAGTATAAAAAGGTTAGGCATCTTAAATCCGTCAGAGATCGAATCCTGCGAAGTAAAACCTCTAAAAGGTTTGGCAAATGAAAACCTCTTTTCTCACTGTTAAGTTTTTACACTCGAAAGATTTGACTTTATCCATTTCTTTATAAACCCAGGATATGATAGATCCGAGCCTGAACAATCTCTTTTCTCTTTAAATAAATCCAGATCCAGGGTTTGATAGATCCTAACTTAATACATCGGATGATTGGTGAAATCGATTGATAACATTAGTGAGAAAGCATCACATCAAGTAAGAAATTTGCCCAAAAACTCAAGTTCCAATATTAGAATATTGATATTTCGAAAAAAAAAACTGAGTTTGATAGATCCAGGATGACTGGTGAAATAGATTGATAACATGAGTCATAGAGGATCACATCCAGTAAAAGACTTGCCCGCAAACCCAAATTCCAAGATTGGAATATTGATTTTTCAAAAAAAGAAAACAACCAAAAGACTACTTTACATCGATGTCTTTTCTTACAGCCATGCAAAGTCCGGAAGGATGCTCGCTCTGTGAAATCCCAAAATCCATGGAGAAACTGAATGAGCAGTAGTGCCGCTGCCACATTTAAGCGGAGCCTCCTCCACCGTCGAGGTATCCGCCACCGCCGCTGCTTCCTTCGCCGCCGTGCCCCCCTCCATGATGTCCCATATCATACGCGCCGCCCGTCCAAGCAGAGGGGCGTTTCTTCCTGGCATTTCTTTTCTCTTTTGAATCCACACAGGAGAAAACGATCGCTGATAAAACTGCCAATCCCACAACTGCCCATACAATCAGACCCAGAATAGAAGGATTCTGAGGCGGCATCGTGTACTGTATATTAACAGCAGCTGCCATTGGAAGAGTACTGAACCGCGCCCTCTTCATGGTAGCCTATCACTCGTGAAATCAAATAGTAAAGCAGCGTCTAAAAAAGCGACACAGTTCAGATAGCATCTGTAAAGCTGTGAGTATGTACCTTTATATATTTTTTCCAAGGTTGACCGCTCACGGACTGTAGTCTGTGATTAATTAATTGCGACCTGTGCTTTTTCAGTTGTTTCAAGATTTTAAAGAGAGAGCATCGATTGGTACGAGCAACCATGTGGCTTTTATGAGCAAGCACGTGTTGTGAATTTTGTTCATTGTCACAAGATTAGTAGACTTTTGCCATTTAAAAAAAAAAGATTAGTAGACTTTTGGCTTCCTTATACAAATTTAAGGTTCTGTTATCAAGATAGGTATATAAAAAGAATATGGTCAATCAGATTCCATGTAGGGCAGTGACGCGTGGCATAAAAGACAACCAAACGCTTTTTTTTTTTTGATTTTGGGATAAAAACCTGTTAAAATTCTTATTGGAAATTGCTATTTTCCCATTTTTGTAATTTCAACAAGTGGGATTGTCTGTTCTAAATTAATTGTCCAATTTTAAAATTATCTAGATCGTGGAAATTGCGATCTAAACACTCTAAATTGCTATTTTGACAAAAATTGCTACCAGATTGTGCGCCACACCTTACTCCCCTAACCCCATTTTTTAAGGAGACTCATGAAACCTAACCCCATTTTTTTTAGGACACTAGAGAGTGTATAGTCAACTAAAATGGATGACCTTCTACTCTACCCAGAAATGGAAAGTGTAGATAATCAAAGTAAACTTTCGTGAAGCTGGTAAACTATATTTAAAATGGCTATTAATAGAATTTAATTACTATAAAATATATTAATTAAATAGGTTAACCACCCAAGACTCAAAAGCATATGCTTCTTCATTATTAGGGTTGACAACTACTAAGGTATGATTATTGGTTTTAAGGTAAGACTTGAGGTAGTTTTTTTCGATGTAAAGAAATGGGTTATCGTCCAAGATCGTTTTCTGGGATGTAAAGAAATAGGTTAACCATCCAAGTCCCAAAAGTATATGTTTCTTCATTATTAGGTTTGACAACTACTAGGTTTTGACTATTGATCCAATGGTAAGATTTGAGCTAGTTTTTTTCTATGTGAGGAAATAGGTTAACTTCCCAAGATTTAAAAGCATATGCTTCTTCATTGTTAGGTTTGACCAGTGAGTTATGATGGGTTTTGCTATCTTTGAAAAAAATGAGAGATTGATATACTTTCTTGACAAACAAGAGGTTGAATTTTAATTGAGGATAGTATCTTGGTTTCATGTGAATAAGTTTAAATGTTAATAAAAAGCACATGATCCAACTAGAGTTAATATGTGAATCTAACCATGAGGGATAGTGGCTTGGCTTTCTTGAGATACTATATAGGCTCAAATAGCCTTTTGGTCATGGCATAAGATCTAAAATTGTTTATTATTTTTCTTGAATAAAAGTGATGAGTTAACTTAGTGATAATTGTCCTCACTACTAGTTGACCACTAAGTTATAATATTCAAAGATGATGATAAAGCATAGTGATAATTGTCTCATGTCTAGTTGACAATTAACTTATAATAGTTTTATCATCTTAAAAAAAGAATAGTAAGCAATATATTATTAAAGAAGGAAAAAGTCACATAGTTGCTCCCTTGTAAACCGAATTATCCTCACTACTAGTTGACAAATGAGTTATAATAGTTTTTGTAATCTTAAAAAAAAAATCGTAAACAAAGAGATAAGCCACATCATGACTAACCAATACTTGCTTATATAATGAGATAAAAATATATAAAATAAAATTAAATCAAGTACAATGTTTTTTTTTTAAAGTTTTTTATGTAGAACATTTATAGCTAAACAAAAGTTAGTTTTTTTTACCAACTCGTATTTGCATGGACAAAGCATATTTAGTCAATTGAGTGCAGATCTAGTGGTTGGGAGGAATGTTGTTATCCTCCCCATCCAAGTCTAGCTTTGTGACACTTGCTTTGACTGTGCAATGCTTGAATGAATGAAAGCATAGACAAAGTTGCTTAGTCTTGGAGTAAGACTTAAAAGTAAACTAGTCTTCCAACTTAATAAAGCAAGTTAATGGCCTAAGACCCAAAAGCATGAGTGGAAGTCTGCTTCCTTACCAATGTGCAATAATATTCCTTAAAAAATGTGATAAGTTAGCTCAATGATAATTTTCTCACTACTACTTAACAATTGAGTTATAATAGTTTTTGTCATCTTAAAAAAAGAATAACAAACAATATATTATCAAAAAAAAAAAAAAAACCATATAGTGGTTTCTTTATAAATCACCAAAAAATTGTTCTAAGTGATTTAATTTTCTTCAAATAAGAATAATGAATTAATTTAATGATAATTATCTTTAATATTATTTAACAAATAAGTTCTAATAGCTTTTGTTATCTTAAAGAATCATAACAATATTTTATCAAAATAAACCATATAATAACTAATATATACTTATTTATAATAAAACAAAAATATATAAAATAAACAAAACAAAAACTAATTTATTTATAGACTAAGCATATAAACAAAATTGGATTAAAAATATTTTATCAAACAAAATAGATAAACCATATAATTACTAATATATGCTTATTATGTCCCCGACATATATGAATCGGTCGGGGGCATTAGTTGACGTCTGGCTTTATTATTATGCGGTGGAGGCAATAGTTGACATTAGGCTTGGAGAAAATGTTGTTTTTTTTAATTATCGACAGGCTGTTTTGTTGGCTGTTGATTGGCGCCGTGCGCGGTGACGCGAGCCTCGGGCGCTGTGGCCCAGGAGGCGGTGACAGGATGGCGTCACGGCGCGTGGTTTCTGGAGGATGTAACCGAGGCGGTTTTCATTGTTCGAGGTGGTTTTGCCGCGGTTTTTTCGAGGTGTTTAATGCGGGGGTTTGGTCCGGTTTTATCAGTCGTGTGCGGGGGTTTCTTCCGGTTTCATCAGCCAGTTGTTGTTCTGGGCTTCTCGTTCGTGTGCGTGGGCTGTTCTTGGGCTCCTCTGGATGCCTGTGTGGGTTGTCCTTTGGCTCTTGCAGGTGCCGGTGTGAGCTTGTGGGAGTAAATGCCGTTGTAAGTGCAAAGAATTTGGCTGTGGGTGGGAAAAACTTGGCGATGGAGAATTTATGTTTGTCATTTATTTCGGCATGCCCGGCTATGATTTATGGCGGGTTTTGGGATGTGATTTATGGCGGGTGTTTGGTCCTTTTATCGACGTTTTGTGGCGGGTTGTTTGTGAATTTTTCCGCATTGCCGGTTCAGAGTTCTCTATCGTTTTCAGTTCTGGTGTTGGCTACTCGGTTTCGGCGATATCTGCAGCTGTTGCTCTCTGCCTGCTTGAGGTCTCGTTGCTGGTTCGGTGGAATAGGTATGTATTTGCATTTTTTTGTTCGATTTTTCAGTGAAAGGAAAAGACAGTGTTTATGGGTTTTTGCTGGAAGGATTAGCGGATTTGGTTTCGTTTTAGAATGCGTCTTCCTGTTCTTTACCGTCGCTTTGATGAAAAACATGTGTGGAACCCTCTGTTATGTTCTGGTTGTTAATGGTGTTCATGGCTTCGAATAATTGTTCAGTTTTTCGCGTTAAATGAGCATGCGACAAGGGTATTTGTTGGTGTTGTTTGCTAAGGTCTGTTTATTTTTTCCTTTGTGGTGTTGTCAGACGAAGTGAACATAGTAACTAAAGCTTTGAAATTTGAATAGGAGGTTGATTTTGTTAGCAGGAGATGAATTTTTGAGTGAAAGGAAAAGACAGGGTTTAGGGTTTTTGCTGGGAGAATTGACGAATTTTGTTTCATTTTAGAATGCAGGGTTTAGGCCGTTTGTTGTGTTCTGGTTGTTGATGGTGTTCATAGGTTCGAATAATTGTCGTGTTTTCCCCCCTTGAATGAGCATACGAAATAGGAAGTTAATTTTTTAAGAAGGGGCCCGAACATGCCGAGAGCATGGAAGAAGGGTTTCAGGAACACATAAATTGCCCAAGTGGAGCCGGCAATCCTAGACACCCTGTCGGCGATTGCATTGACCTGGTCTTGTGGGCATTGGAATCGGGGGTCCTTGGTCCGCTACACAAAGTTGTCGACTATTCTTGGCAGGTGGGACGACAACTCCTTGCTTTGTTGTGCATCTAGTAGTTCAAGCAGCATTTTGCATTTCGTTTGTAAGGAAAGATGTTGAAAATTGACATGGCCAAGTTGTTCCTGCTGATTTTGCTACTAGTCTTCGAAGCATGTGAATCTGTTTTGTCACCTGCCACAAACCTGTGGAAGGTTTTGTTCGTTTAGACTTCGTTGGCCCCTCGTTTTGAGATGGGTGTCTGCATGTGATGTTTGTCATGCTTTCAGTGAGGATTGGAGGTTAATGTAGCTGATTTATGCCTTATGCCCAAAATGCTAATGCTACTTTCACTACCAGCGATCAAATAATGTATTTTTTTTTGTCATTTGTCACAAGCCTGCAACCGTCCCCCCCCTCCATTTTCACATGGATGCCTGCATATGATTTTTGTCGCACTTTCAGTTGCGGTTACAGGTTGGTGAACCTGATTTGTGCCTTGGGATTCTTGATGCTTCTTGATGCTTGAACTTTGCTTCATGTTGAGGTGTGATTGATGGATGCTAGTAGTATGTGCTGTTATGTCTCTTGGTGTTTGTCTATGGATGATTATGGATGTCACTGCTTCATGCAGTGGCATTGTCTCTTTATTTTAAGAATTAAAATTTTAATTGATAGGGTTCTAGAGTAATGTAGTTGGAGGAGGACGCAGTTTTTTGTGATCTCTCTCAGCCATGTAGAAGACAACTTTTCCAAATATAGTGTAAGCCAGGCAATTAGAACAGTTTAGGAATTGTATCTGATTTGTTTTGATAAGGCAGGATGCGATCCCCTTCTTTGTGCAACATAATTGATCTTCCGCTTCTGTGTTTAAATCACACCATGGCATTGTAATCATGCAATTTGGAGCAGTAAGGCTTGAATCGAATTGATCGATTTTGTAGTTATTTCCTGTTTTATTGTTCTCCTCTCTCCATTCTCTATTGATGTATCTATTGAGTTATGTATGGATGAGCATGGTGACAATGTTTTTATCTTGCCCTTGTTTGCTGTTTTAGCCCTCATTTTTTATCAGCACTGGACGACATTGATATTTTATAGTATCGGTTCGGTGGGTAGGATTGGGCTTGTACCTGTCTACAAGTTGTTAGCTAATCATGTAGGTCTGATGGTCTGCATAGTTCTGGGACGTAGATCTATAGTCATTGTAACATTTGGGGAAAGCTCTCTTTAGTCGTGAGAGTCGGGTCTCCGGAACTGTGTCATTCTGGGTGGTCTCAGGTTAAGGCCTTTTGAAATGGCAAATGTGACACTCGACTCTAGGATATGATTAAAATTCAAAAGTGACAAAATGCAAAAATTGTCAATTCCATTGAAAAAAATCCATTTTAAAAAATAATAATAAAACGAAAAACAAAAAGTTCCCCTTTGGTGAGTTGGTTTTCATATTCCATCGATAATCTGAATACTCTGTGGTGAGTTAGTCTGCCAGTGCTTGGATATCTGGATCATCTAGATTCATTTTCCTTGCAATGAAGATACAATTTTGAGTTTCAGATTCTGGATTATATCTCTTGGTGCTTGTCTATGGATGATTATGGATGTCAGCTCTTCATGTAGAAGCATTGTCTATTTATTTTAAGAACTAAAATTTTAATCAATAGGGTTCTAGAATAATTTAGCATGTGAATTTGTTTGGTCACCTGCCACAAACCTGTAGAGGGCTTTGTTCGTTTACACTTTGTCACCGCCTCATTTTCACATGGGTGTCTGCATGTGATTTCTGTCACATTTTCAGTGAGGATTGCAGATTTATGTGGCTGATTTATGTCTTATGCCCAAAGTGCTGCTGCTACTTCCATTACCGGTCATCAAAGCATGTGAATTTGTTCTGCCATCCGTCACAAATCTGTAAAAGGCTTTCTTTATAGCTTGTCCCTCCCCCGCTCCTCCCCCCACTCTATCCTCCCCCATTTTCGCATGCATGTCTGCATCTGATTTTTGTCACACTTTCAGTGGCGGTTACAGGTTCGTGAACCTGGTTTGTGTCTTCAGATTCTTGATGCTAGAACTTTGCTTCATGTTGAGGTGTTGTTGATAGATGCTAGTGGTATGTGTTATTATGTCTTTTGATGTTTGTCTATGGATGATTATGGATGTCAGTCCTTCATGCAGTAGCATTGTCTCTTTATTTTAAGCATTAAAATTTTAATTAATAGGGTTCCAGTGTAATCCACTTGGAGGAGGACCCAGTTTTTTTGTGGTCTCTCTCGGCCATGTAGAAGACAACTTTTCCAAATATAGTGTAAATTAGTCAATTAGAACAGTTTGGGAGTTAGATATGATTTGTTTTGATAAGGGAAGATCCGATCCGCTTCTTTGCGGAACATAATTGATCTTTCGGTTCTGTACTTAAAGCATACCATGACATTGTAATTGTGTAATTTGGAGCAACAGGGCTTGAATCGAATTGATCAAATTTGCAGTTATTTTCTGTTTTATTGCTTCCCTCTTTTCATTCTCTATTGATGTATCTATTGAGTTATGTATGGATGAGCATGGTGACAATGTTTTTATGTTACACTTGTTTCTTGCTTTAGCCTTCATTTTTTATCGGCATTGGACAATATTGATACTTTATAGTATCGGTTCGGTGGGTAGGATTGGCCTTACACCTGTCTACGAATTGGTAACTAATCATGTAGATCTGGTGGTCGCTATAGTTCTGGGACATAGATCTACAGTCATTGTAACATTTGGGGCAAGCTCTCTTTAGTCGTGAAAGTCAGATCTCCGGAACTGTGTCATTCTGAGTGGTCTCAAGTTAAGGCTTTCCAAAATGGCAAATGTGACACTCGAGCCTGGGATATGATTAAAAGTCAAAATTGACAAAACCGAAAAATTGGCAATTCCATTAAAAAAATCCATTATAAAAAATAATAATAAAACCAAAACAAAAACTTTCCCTTTGGTGAGTTGGGTTCCATATTGCATCGACAATGTCAATACTCTTTGGTGAGTTAGTCTGCCAGTGCTTGGATATTTGGATCATCCAGATCCGTTTCCCTTGGAATGAAAATACAATTCTGAGTTTCAGATTTTGATTTCGTTGGACTCATCAAATTTCTCAAACTCTCTGTATTTCTTGGGTATTTGCAAGATATTCTTTGTGAAATGTAAATTTTGGTCCTTGTGTAGAGTTATGCATAACATATGAACAGGTTGAGTGTGCTTATGTTTTTTTCAAGCAGCCTGCAAAATCCTGAGACTACTCATGTTTCTGCATTTTGTAAAGACCTGAAGTTACTCATGTTTCTGCATTTTGCAAATGTTGAAAGTTGAATGGATTCTGTTTGATTCATACATGGTTCAATTTTACAAGATACATTTTTATGATCAAATTATTGAAATCTTAATTCTGTGTATATGGATGAAAGGACAAAACTTTCTCTGATCAAATAACTGGAATCTAGCTTCTCTGTATATGTTTGGAGGTACAAAACATTGTCTTTTTCTTTCATTGAGAGCGGGAGAAAACTGAGTGCTTCTGATTCTTCTTGGGAGTACAGGTTCATTTGCTTTATTCAATTTTCTAAAACAAAAAGCTAGTTGTGTATGCTTGAGTCGACGACGATGCTTGCTGTCTAGGTTTAGTTACCAAATCCATGTTTCTTCAAGGTGAGAGAGTAGAGGAATGAGCTTTGGCAACGTGCTGTGCTCAATTTTTGGGGGAAAACAGAAGATGGGACATGAGAGAATCCATCACCGCACAAATTTGGACAGTTATGCATACCATGTCAACAGGTTGAATGTGCTTATGTCTTTTTGACACAGTTTGCGAAAACGGTGTGCTTTGCATTCTTTTTGGAAGTACAGCTTCATTTCCTTTGTTTAATTTTCTAAAACAGAAAGCTGCCTGTGTATGCTTGGGCCGTTGACAATTCTTGTTGTTTAGCTTTAGTTATCAAATCCATGTCCTTTCAAGGTAAGAGAGTAGAGGGATGAGTTTGGGGGACCTACTGTACTCAATTTTTGGGCAAGAGCAGGGGATGGGGCATGAGAGAACCCATGCCCCCGCAAATTCAGAGAGTTATGCATATCATGTCAGCAAGTTGAGTGTGCTTATGTTTTTTTGAGGCAGTTTGCAAAGATCTGAGGTTACTCATGTTTCTGTGTTTTGTAAGCACCTGGGATTACTCATGTTTGTGCATTTTTGCAAGTGTTGAAATTTCAACGAATTTTGTTTGCTTTATACATGGTTCAGTTTTGCAAAATAAATTTTCCTGATCAAATTATTGAGATCTAAGCTCTCTTTATATGGCTGGAAGGACAAAACCTTTTCTAGCCAAACAACTGGAATCTAGCTTCTCTGTGTATGCTTGGAAGTACAAAACATTGCCTTTTCCTGTTATTAAGAATAGGAAAAAACCATGTGCTTTCCATTCTTTGTGGAAGTACAGACTCATGTCCTCTGTTTAATTTTCGAAAACAGAGACCTGATTGTGTATGCTTGGAGCAGTGACAATGCTTTCTGTCTAGCTTTAGTTATCGAATCCATGTTTCTTGAAAGTAAGACAATAGGGAAATGGGTTTTGGGGACCTGCTATGTCCAATTTTCAGAGGACAACAGAAGATGGGACATGAGAAAACCAATGCCCCCACAAATTTAGAAGATATAAATAAATAGTGATTTATTCTCGTTGGTTAAACATAAACAAATACAAGGGAATTCACAGATGTCACCTTTCTCATTTACATTGATCAAAGTGAATAGATGAAGCTTTGAAGATTGGTTGGTTGTCAAATATCTAGGACCATGAAATGAATATGGTGTCTTGCTGATGAAAATTGAAATCATCTCACCTATTCTTATATAGAGGTCAGAGTATATAGTAGGCAATTTATTCATTTGTGTAGACTCTTTATCCCTAAACTATCTGCCATGTGACATCAGTTTTAGTGGTTGCAACAGGGTGCTTGTTTGCTGGACTTTAGACTGTATTTAAATGTTTCAAGATTTGTAGTTGTTCCTTTTGCAAAAGCTATGGCTGATATGTTAGCTTTCAAGACCTCTAGGATATGCAACAGTTTGGCCTTGTGTATTGAGAAATTGTTTGTCAATAGCTGTAATAAATGTCGATAACTATTTGAAAAGTCTATTGCAGAGTTCATTGCTTAATCAAACGAAGCAAATAAAAAAACCAAAATTTTCCTTCTTTTATTTTTTTTTGGCGGTGTCAAGAACGTGGAAGAATCCTTGGGTGCTGCCATTGGGTTGGGACTCATTTGCAAAATGGTCCCTTGCAATAAGGCATTTCTTGGGAACCCTCCCTTCTTGAGAATCTGCGTACATTGCTAGGCTGTCACCAGGTTCCATCTTCAAAACCTGGGAGACGGTGAGTGTTAGAATTTTAAAATTTGGCAGCAGAAGTTGCGACATGACAGAATGCATGTCCCCACAAATTTAGAAGATATAAATAAATAGCAGTTTATTATTGTTGATGAGACATAAATAAAAATAGGACAGCCCAAAGATCTTACATCCTTCTCATTTACATTGATGGAGGTAAATATATTGGTCTTTGAAGATTGGCTCATTATCAAATATCTACCACCATCAAATGAATGTGATACATTAGTAATGAAAATTGAAATCATTTGATTTACACCCATACAGAATTCAGAGTTTAGACTGGGCAATTTGTTCGTTTGTGTAATGTCTTTATACTTAGACTATTTGTAATTGTTGGTTCTCTCAAAGTTAGTTGCTGCTGCAAATTGCCACTAGTCAGCATGTACAAGCATGTGATGTTACTGTTCACTAGTGTATACACAGCTGACAGTGCCATGATCTTTTGCTAGGCTGTGGTGACTTGTACATCCCTTCTCCAGATTTTTTGGAGCCTTTGGATGTGTGCAAACTCTGTGACAGACTCTGTATAAAAAATCGTGTCCATAAAAGAGGACCTGTTACAGAGTGCTGTACCTATAGCATGTCTTCAATAGGGCTGTTGGAAGTTGCCACAAGCTATGCCTAGGGTTAATAGGGCTGCTAAAGGCCAAGAACAGAGTCTGCCAGACTTACGGCAGCTTTAAACATGCAAAAGACAAAAGAGCGATGAAAACTCTGGCTTCCTCAAGGAATATGCATCGGTTATTTTAAAACAAAAAGCCTGGCACAAAATCGGCTATGGGCTGTCCTAGGAGCAGTCAATACCTTGACCTCTGCTTTTTGCAGCAGATCCAATTCATGGATAAAAAATAAGAAATTTTACTTCTTATTTCCATTTTGGATATTTATTTTTTTTCAATAATTTAATTGCAACAGAACCATCAACATGTATAGGTATATTTTCTATTCTATTTTCTTCAAATGGAGCTGGTCTTTGACTTCACACATTTTTTTCATCATTTTTGTTTTTCTTTTCTTCACTTAGTGCATACATGGATCAAGTTAATTGGTGCTTGGGTTCCATGGTTTTTCAACAAATCATCCCTTACTATATTTAGTAGCTTCTAGTTGTACTTTATTAATCAATTTGCTATTAACATTTAGTGTGTGCTTTGACTTGTGATTTGCAATAGCTAGAAGTTTTACTAATCAATTTTCCTTTCAATGATTCAATCGACCTTGATCTGTTAATATATATATATATATATATATATATTTCTTATTCTATTTTCTTAAAATGTGGCTGCCTTATGACTACATGCATTTTTTCATCATTTTTTGTTTTTGTTTTGTTCACTTTGTCGATACATGGATCAAGTTAGTTGCTGCTTGCGTTCCATGGTTGTTCAAGAGGTCATCTCTTACTATCTTTAATGCTTTCTAGTTGTGACAAAATATGGTTGCTAGTTTGATCTATTCAACTCTAACATTGGTAAAGCACATTGTCAATTATTTGAATTTAGAAGCAATTTCTGTTACAGCTTCATATCCTGCTTTCATGGAAGAGGATACAGTTGGAAAAGCCACTCGGTGGCAATGTCATTGACATTTCATTTGTTTTGTTCACTCTTTCCATACATGGATCAAGCTAGTTGCTATTTGGGTTCCATGGTTCTTCAACAAATCATCCGTTACTATCTTTAGTGCTTTCTAGCTGTGGCAAAACATGGTTGTTAGTCCCATGTAAACAACTCTAACATTGCTAAAGCACATTGTCAATTATTTGAGTTTATAAGCAATTCCTGTTGCAGGTTCATATTCTGCTTTCATGAAAGAGGATACACTTTGAAGTGTTGCTAGGTGGCAATGTCATTGACCTTGCATTTGCTTCGGCTATGATTTGCAACAAAACAAAACCTGTGCATATGAAGAGTAGCCCAGCGCATACCTTGCATTAAACACCCTGAACTAAGCAACAAAAAACCACCTTGAAATTGGACCATGGGAACTTTGGCATTGCCATCGAATTTGACATTTGAGCTACGAGAATGGCAGGTGGACTGTGGAGACGCAATATTGCCATACGAAACTTCTTTCCACACTGGCACATACAAAAGCGAAAGGACAACCCACAAAAATCGCACAGTTGCTACAACCATAGCACTGAAACCTATGCATATGAAGATCAGCCTAGCCCATACCTTGCATTAAACACCTCGAATGAAGCAAAGGAAAACCACCTTCAGAACAAAAAAAACATAGCTATGGATTTAGCTTTCTCACCTATGATTTCATGCATTTTTTCGTCATTTTTATTTTTGTTTTCTTCGCTTTCTGTGTGCAGGGATCAACCTAGTTGTCATCGACATACACTTGCAACAGCCACTAGGTGCCGATATCATCGACATTGCACTTGTTTTGGTTATGATTTGCAACGACACAAATCCTATGCATATGAAGAACAACGCATCCCATACCTTGCATTAAACACGTTGAACTAAGCACCAAAAAAGCTGCCTTGAGATTGGACCAGAAGAAGCCTGCGATTGCCGCTGAGTTTGACATCTGGACTATGAAAATGACAAGTGAATTATGGAAATGCAGTATTTCCGTAGCCAGCCTCTTTCCACACTGGCACCCACAAAAGTGAAAGGATGACCCACAAAAATTCCACAGTTGCTAAAACCACAATGCCAAAACCTGCGCATATGCAGGACAACCCAGGTCATACCTTGTATTAAAAAACTTGAACAAAGCATAGAAAAGCCACCTTGAAAATGAAAAAAACATAGCTATCGATTTAGGTTTTCCATTCAACTTATGTCACAAATGAATGATTGAACATGCCATGGTTATTGACATTTGTAATGTTGTGTACAACATGTGCAACTCCTTTATAACATATATGTGCCAAACAAGCTATGATCTTTATCCTGTTCTAATTTTTACCTCTGTTACCTTGACTACAAGGTCTAGCTACTGGTACTTGTATATGTCATTGCACTCCCCCTCTATTTGTCAAAATGCTTTGTGTAAATAACCGTTCTCCTTGCCCACATCCCATTGCCATGTCTTTAGCAACACATAGAGTATTTGCAATATGTCGTATATGAAACCAACTTGGTAATTAGGAATAATACATAGGCTTATTGTTATAATGGTTGTCGTTAGTATTGTTATTGCAATTGCTATGCTTGCCGTCATATAAAATGCATACTACATATGCGTAGTAAAGAACCTATCGTCTTTATCCTATTCTGATTTTTACCACTGTCACCTTAATTACAACGTTTAGCTACTAGTACTTGTATATGTCATTGCATTCCCTCTTTATTTGTCAAAATGCGTTGTGTAAATAACTGTTCTCCTTGCCCATATCGCATTGCCATATCTTTGGCAACACATAGAGTATTTGTAATATGTCATATATGAAAACAACTTGGTAATTAGGAATAATACATAGGCTTATTGTTGTGATGATTGTCATCAACATTGTTCTTGCAATTACTATGTTTGTTGTCATATAAACTGCACACTCAATATCGCAGTACTACATATCAACCTAGCTATAGACTTTATGGTAACTATATTCATAAAGCTCATATATGTTAGATACTACATATGGTATCTAAAAATATATTTTAATACAGATTTATTAGTCATATTCCAATGGCATATAGCACGTAGCTTGCAGCTATTGACTTTGTGGCGGCCATGAGTTAATGCGGATTAAACGGCTAGAATCTTTTGATGCCAATTTCATCTGTCATCAATTGAATTTCAATAGCATGAGAAAAACTAGGAACACGAAACTTGAAATTGATCCTATCTAAAAATATGATTCGAGTTCTGCCTTTAATTATAAAACATTCCATAAACATTGATTTTTTTTTTTAAGTTTGCAAACATGCTTTAATTAAATGCTAAGTGTTCTACTGTTTTGGCATTTACTTAGTTAATTGTTACATGTTCCTTATATCTGATATGATAGAATTTTCTAATCCTAAATCGGCTCAAATTTTTCCCATTCTTTCCTTGCATTTGTATTGTTCATTTCAATTGCATGTTCAGAAACGGAATAATTTCTAGTTGCTTAACTATGGGAACTGCTTGGGAATAGTGCTAAAACTCATTGTCAGGCGTACTGCAAGAGCCTTGCAGTAATTGGCTCATTGAGAGGACCTGACAATGAAATGGACAACGACCCCTGCATGATTGACTAGTGCCCAGACACGAGATCAACCACCAGCTGTTGTCCATGGTAAAGTGGTTATCGGTTTTAGTTGGGCCATGAACTGACAAGGACTTCGCCAACATGCAAGCTGTTAGACAGCATTGACACTCGAATAAACTCCCTGAATCATTATGAAGCTAAGCACATCTGGGGTGCATCTCTTTTCCCAAGTAAGAAAAAGGCAAATTACATGTGCCTGCCTCCAAATCCATAACCAAATACAGATCTAGTCCTATTCCAAATGCATCTCCATATTTTGAACCATTGCAAATCTAGAATCATTGCTGATGCATTGTATATTGATTGCATTGTCAATCACGTCAATAAATATTTTATGCAATAACTACATGCATTCATGAAGTTGTGAAGATTGAGAATTTTATGCACTAGCTCAGGTCTCCTCTTAAATTGTTATTCTTATAATTTGCTACATTTTTCATTTTCGATTTCAAAGACTTTAATTGATTTGTTTTTCCTTTCTATTGCATGTTCTTACTTACAGCTCGAGCGACTAAACCTAGTTCATTAGTCAGTATGTTGAGATCAATGCACTTGCAACTAGGTGCTTCAGAAGTCTTATTTACAAAAGACAAAGTTGATGATGTAATTGATGTTGCATTGTCAAAAAATCATTTGCTACGGTTGGAAGCTTTCCGTTTCCAAAATGGATATTGCTTGTTCGATTCATTTGCCGTTCTTTTGCATTTTCGATACACATCAATAGAGATAAGAGAAGCAATTGTTAATCATTTCTGCCATCAATTGGCTCAACGAGTTCCTCTTGCAATATCTTCATCAGACTTGGAACTTTCACCTGATTATTTGTTCCAGCTACATGGTTTAAAAGACAAGAACCTTTATCTGCAACGGATGTCTCAGTCAACTTTCCCTTCAGATAATAACAATGCGCATGGATTATGGGGCGATATATTTTGCATAAAATGGTTTGCGAATTGGTTGAATGCACCTATCGCTGTTTGGTCTTTTTCAACAAAAAGAAGATATCTCTATTTCAATCCTACTCTTCCTGGTTACTGCTATAACATTTTGTTTCATGATCGTATACCTTCCGCTGGTCACTTTGAACCGTTGTTAAGTTGCAAATCATCTGTCATTGAAAATATTGCAATTCAGCAAATATCAATTGACATATTCAACAAAACTTGTCCAGAGACTTGCACAGAGGTTGAAACATTCAGACAGATACTTATACAACAAGATTTTGACATCTTCCCAACCATTCAAGGTCATTGTTCTGACTCTTTGTTTGAATCGGTTTCAAAGTTGTCTAACATCTTTGACATGAGAATCCTTCGAAAGACAATAGCCCAAACCTTCTTCAATTGCATGCAATCGAATGACAGTAGAGCATTGAAATGTCCGTCTACATACTTGCCATTGTCTATGGTAAATGAAGCTTGCACTGTTTCTAGTTGGAAAACATTTGTGCTAAATTTGGCTGAGCCTTTTAGCATTGGACATATAGAAGGCTGTAAATTTGCAATTCAATGGATGTGTGAGATGTTGGAAATAAATATTTCGATTTGGGACACATGTTTTTGCAACATTCAGGAACAATATCAATCAACAAGAAGATCTACAAAAGACATTTTCCTGTTGCAACATGAAACATGCAAGGGTCATTTGCATTTTCATCCACTAGTTAAAAAAACCTTTGACATAAGTTCTTTCAACATGGAAACAACAATGTCAAATGACCTGTATATCGATGGAAATAATAGCAACAAGACCAACCAATCAAAAATTGCCTCCAGTCAGAACATCAATAAAACATGTTCAACAGATACACAAACACAACAAAAAAGAAAAACATATGACAGTTTACAGAAACATTGTCAAATGAAAAAACAAATGATACAGAATACAAAGACATTGGAGATAAAAAAAAATATGCCTGATATCAAGGCTGATTGGGCCAGTGAAAATATCGACATTCTTGAGCAAAATGCAAAGCGAGCATTCAAGAACCTTCGCTCAACAAAAAGTTATATGCGCTTTGCAACAATGGAAGACTCCAAAAAACAAAAACAAAAACCAAAACCAGAACAAGCCAATATCAACCAATCAAAAATTGATTCCATCCATAATGTGAATAGAACATATTCAATAGATGCAGAAACACAAGGAAAAAAAAAAACAAATGACAATTTACAAAAACATTGTCAAATGAAAAAACAAATGATAACAAATACAAAGATATCGGACACAAAAACAACCACACCTGATATCAATGTGCACTGGTGCAATGAAAATATCAATATACTTAGGCATAATGCAAAGCAACAATTCAAGAACCTTCGCTCAACAAAAAGTGAAATGCGTCTTGCAGCAATCGAAGCATTCAAAAAACAAAAGGAAAAACAAAAAGCGGAACAAGCCACAATTCAATATTTAAAAGCAATTGAAGATACACCCACGAATGCATGTTGCATATGCAAACGCCTATATTTTAGAAAAGACATACGTTGTATCAATGAGCAAACGCTATTTTCATTGAGCTCATTGCCTTGGATGAATATGCCAGCTTATTTTGCACTTGGCCTGTACATTTGCAGGTTTTGCAAAAAAAAAGTGTCCAATAGAGGGATTCCTGAGTTTGCAGTTCCATTAAACATTCGACGTAACACTTCATTGGCATCCGTAGATATGTTAATGCCATTGGAAGAACGCCTTGTTTCTCCAAGAATTGCATTTTCCCAAATACGTCAACTTGGTTACAAGCGAGCTCAATTAGGCTTGACTGGTGCAATTATAAACGTCCCCTTGTCTTTGGACAAGATACAAAGGTTTTGCCAAGAAACCTTGATGATGACATGACTATTGGAATTATGTTAAAACGAAGATTAGAATACAAAAATGCTTACATCGCTGGAAATGTGCGTCCTAATATTGTCATGGTTGCATTGAAAAGTCTTTGTGCTACAGATCTTTACAAATTAGAAAAAAATTGTATTGTTCCTGATTGGGAGACAAAGTTCACAGAGCTAGCAATGAAGGAGGACATTGACTTTCCATTTGACAATTGCATTGACGATGAAAACAGCTCAACAAGTTCGGATAAAAGCAACAACAACATTTCCGATACAGAGTTTGATGCAACAACTGAAACATTGGTCCATGGTTATGCTGAAGCACAGCTTATTGATGATTTGTCTACCAAGCTTCTAGAAATTGCACCTGTTGAAAATCAAAAGCCTCTAGGCATTTTCCAGGACAAATTCTCTGAGGAGCTTAACTTCCCAACACTTTTCTATGGATGCAGTCGACCAGATGACATCTACAAACGGTATCGACATCAACAAATATTCCAATGGGAGCTACAACATGAAAGTATGGCCTTTGAAGCTCATCCTACAAACTTGTTCTTTAAGACAGTCAAAGTATTAATACAGCAAATTTCTAATGCTGCGTGGATATCCATTTGCATAGGTGAATTGAAAGGGAAAAAACTAAAGGCAAAGGATGTCAAGTCACAAAACAGTCTTGAGAACATTGTAAAGTCTCCAATTGCATTTCGTACCTTGAAAACTATTCGAACATCTCCAGACTATTTTGAAAACATGAGGAAATATATTTTTTCAATGGTTAGGCAACTAGGGCCACCAACTTTCTTTGTTAGCTTCACTTCTGCAGAACACATATGGAAACCATTGTGCAATGCTTTACAACATCTTCAAACAAAAAGCAATTCCAATTTGACATTATCTCCCTCACAAAATGATATCGATGCTTTGATTAGACAGCATCCTGTCATTTGCAGTCGCTATTACAGACACAAAATGAACTCGATGAAGTCATTGATATTGAAAAACAACTCCCTCTTTGGAACCGTGAATGATTACTTTTTCACAACTGAATTTCAGCAAAGAGGAAATGAACATGATCATGGTCTTCTTTGGATTGAGAATGCAACAGTATATGGTAAAAATAGTAAGCATGAAATAACAACTTTTGTTGATAAATATATTTCAACAGATTCTTCTTTGCTTACTGAAGAATTAAAAAAGATTCAAACCCATCGACACACACGTGCATGTAGAAAACATCGACGCTCTAGTTGCAGATTCCGATTTCCTATGTTTTCGATCGATGCTACAACAATTTTAGAACCCATTGACAATGAGACGAACAATCTCGATGAGAAAACAAAGCTCCTTACTTCTGCTCTTGAATCTAACCAATATGAAAAAAACATATGCTTTGAATCATTTCTTCAAAAGTTGGATTTGGACAAAGACAACTACATTGTGCTATTACGTTCCTTGATTAAGCAACCTACGCTGCTGCTAAAAAGACATCCATCAGATATTTGGATAAATGCATTTGCGAAGAACATTCCAAATTTGTGGCAAGCAAATACTGATGCTCAATTCATTTTAGATGCTTATGCTACGGCAACATATGTAACTTCCTATATAACAAAGTTAGACAGACCTATGACAAAGGCATTAAAAAAGATCAAGGAAGAGTCAATTGCAAACAAATCTGGACAACTCGAAACAATACGCAAATTAGGAAACACGCTCTTAAACATGCAGCAAATGTCAATTAGACAAGCGGTCCATATTATTCTCTCTTTTCCTTTGCATTCATCATCAAGGAAAACAATTTTCATCAACACTGCTCCTGACGATAAACGAGTTGTTTCCTTGAAAAAACCATCTCTATTGAAAAAAGAATCAAATGAATCTGAAGACATACTTTGCCCTTCAATAATAGATAGATACATTGAACTTCCTAGTGAGCTTGAAACTCTTAGTCTTGCTGAATATGCTTCCTTCTATTGCTTCATAAACGGAAAAACAATCAAAAGAAATAGACCGTGCATTATTCGATATATAAGATATAGACAAGAAAAAGATCTAGAAAACTTTGCACGGGAAAAGCTATTGCTCTTTGTCCATTTTAGACACCTGGACAACTTTCTAACACATTCGCTCCAAACTTGGACACAAGCATATGAGCAATACAAGTCACAAGTATCAATTGTTGAGCAAGCATTCTTCCCTAAAGCAACAAGCAAATGGGGTGATCTTGACATTGCAAAGGATATTGTCGAAACACAATTGGAAGTTGCTAATTCCTTTGAAGCAACATCGGAACCCATGTATGATTCCATGGCTTTTCAAAAAATTGATATCCATAATGATCTTGTTCATAAAAAAAGAACTAGTCTAGAACAAGACCTAGACCTTTGTAATTTCAAAGAAAAACCTTTTCTACCTAACATGCAACAATATATTGCAACAAGAAGAAACCTAAACAATGAACAACAGTCTATAGTAAAAGAGATTGTTACTAGGAAAAAAACCAATCCTTCCAAGCCAATACACCTATTTCTAATAGGGAGCGCTGGTACAGGGAAAACACATACTGCAAAAGCTCTTTTCAATGCTCTTGTTTTGTTGTATGATAAAGCACTTGCAAGTGACCCATTGAAAAGAAAAGGCCTCATTGCAGCACTTACTGGAAAAGCGACATACAATGTTGATGGCATCACTGTCCATTCTGCTTTTAAACTTCCCTTAAATTCTGGTAACTTGCTCCCATTAAGTTCAAATACATTAGATATTCTTACAAAAGATTTTGATCAACTTCAAGTGTTGTTGCTTGATGAAGTATCTTTAATAGGTTCGCATATGCTTTATAACATAGACAAACGTATGCGCGAAATCAAGCATGCTCCAACAAATCCATTTGGAAATGTTGATGTAATTTTCTGTGGTGATTTATTTCAAGCTGAACCTGTACATGATTCTTGGATTTTTGAATTTCCAACTTTCCGACAAAACAAATTCCCATATAGTTTTTGGCTTGACAATATAAAATATTATGAACTTACAAAGGTTGTTAGACAAGAAAGTGACATTTTCATATCAATTTTAAATAGAATCAGAAAAAGCCTACAATCAGCTAGCGATATTCAATATTTAAATGCACACTGCCATAGAACAGCACCTGTTGATCCGACATTTCCATTCTTGTATTATCGGAACAAAGATGTCGATTCCCACAATGCAAAAATGTTGTCATATGTAGAAACAGAAGCATTCACATTCATAGCACATGACAACAAAATTGATGAAGCTGACTTCAATTACGAACGGCAAAAAACAAATCGACTTCCCCAATCAATTGTATTGAAAAAAAACATGCTTGTTGAATTGATTGGTGGAAACTATCTCATTGAAGATGGGCTTGTAAATGGAACGGAAGCTATTTTCCGGCACTGCGAAAAAACATGCTCAGTCGTTATCTAGCTTGAGTTTCCTAGTGCAAAGATAGGTGCACTTACACGTACTAATATGCATTGGCTATACAACAATTCTATAAACCATACCTGGACACCTATCAAAAGAATATCAACACAGATATTCGCTGGCAATAAAAGAAATTTTGTTAGGACACAATTCCCAATTGAATTGGCATGTGCTAGAACAATTCATAGAGCACAAGGTTTGACACTTGAAAAAGTTGCATTTGATCCAAAAGGGGTTACAAGGCATCGCCTTGTTTACACTGCACTTTCTCGTGTAAAAACCATTGAATGTCTCTATCTTGTAAACAAATTAGAACAAAAGAACTTTATTGTTTCATCAAAAGTACTTGCCGAATCAAGTAGATTAATAAAAGACGCACCGTTGGAATTTCAATATGGTCTAAACTCAATTCCCTGTAATCAACATCTTATTATATGTTCACTTAATACACGTAGTATGGTCCTGCACATTGAGGACATTGCACATGACACTGAACTATTAGAATCACACATTCTATGCCTGCAAGAAACTCATTTGCATTCGCCTCCTATGCACACAATGTTTGCAAACCAATACACATGCATTGCAACTTATTCGGTGCATGGTCTTGTAATAGCTGTCAAAAAAGAGATTCCAATCTTGCAAACCGCAACATACAATGAAAAATTCATTGAGGCAATTGTCCTTGATCTTAGACTTAATAACAACACCATGAAGATTATAAATATATATATCAAACCAAATACTGAATTTGACAAAGTCAATTGTGCACTCAATTGCATTTTGTCACAAAACAATAATACGAAAATGCCTATTGTTCTTGCCGGCGACTTCAACATCGACATGTTGAAGGAAACAATGACTAAAAAATTAATCCAGTCATATATGCAAACAAAAAAACTGAAGTTAAAAACAAGTCATATCACAACTAGCTATGATTCTATGATCGATCACTTTTGGACAAATTTGGACCTCGATACAATTTCATTTACTATCTTAGACGCATATTGGTCTGATCATTTTAGCTGTTTTCTATCAATTCCTTTAGATTTAATATGATCTGCTTGCATTGCATATTTCAAAGAATAGATCCATGATATCATCGTTGCCTTCTTTTATTTGAGTTTTTGAAATTTCAAAGACATTGATTCTCAATTTTTGAAACTACAAGCAAAAATCTGCATAGAAAAGCAACCTGGCATTTGGCAATTAACTTCTTTCTTCTCTTTTGCAATGAATAACGTATTGGCCAATTCCCTTGCTTTTTCAACCTCCAATTTCCTTTTTCCCCATGCATACTCTGACATGCCATCCATTATTTTGTGATGGCCATTGGCTAATATGCATTGCCTATTTACTATGCGCAATAATTTGAAAAAAAAATTTGAAAAAAACAAAACAAGAGAAAAAAAAACACTGTTGCTTCAGCTGTAAACATCAAACAATAGCTTTTTGTCTATTTTTATAGACAAGAATCAATGTTTTATTCTCTTGTAGTATTACATTTCAAATTCAATTACCTAAACTCTTTGCAATTTTTTCTATTCTATTCATTGACTATTGATTAATCCGAAACATTACTCACACAAACCTCAATCTTATGTACTTCTATTCATAGATATTTAAATTATGGTTGTTGACATGAACAAATTTGTTTCTTCTTTCTTATATGCCAAAACTCAATGCAATATCCCTTTCGAAAATTCTTGTTGATTCAATATGCTTTAGTCTATATCTATAAAGATCTATGCTCTGCATGTGACTACTAATGGTTTCAAATCTAGCTCATTTTTCAGAATTGGTTAAAAAAAAATGGATTCACAAAAAATACACAAGACAAAGAAATTTGCCAGAAGCAGATCATTGCTGCAATGACATCTGCATTGAGCACCCCATCTGCCAAAGCAAATGTCTCTTCTTCACAAGACATGGCAGAGACAGGATCAATCGCAGCAGCCTCATTGCCTATTTCAAATGCAAAAACAACCAGTCCAAAAAGGTGATCTTGCTTTGCATCGAACCTAGTCTTTTTTTTTTCTTTTTTAGATTTTTGTTTCTTAATTTTTTTCTCTTCTACTTAAATCTTAGTTAATTTATTTCAGCCATTTTCTTCTACATAATCCCTATTTTTTTCCATGTCCTTGCCTAGAAATAATGTAGTTGTCTATACATAGCTACCAACAACAGACAATTGCAAAATTTAATTGCTACTTTCTGTGTTCCATCTTCTTATGTTCACAGATTAAAGCAAGCACTTGTTCAGTCTTCATCTATTGTAGACTTATGTACTATGTCTCATGCGAATGTTTTTGAAGGAGATATTTTAATTGTCTATGGCCCTGCGCAAAATCGTACACAAAATTCGCCTGTGAAGACAAAGATTCTGCATGCAGACCTTGTAGATAAACATGGTTTCATGACAATTACTATTACCATGAATGATAACCTGATCAACAGATTTGGCAACTTCTTGTTGCCTGGTAAAAGTGTCCGAATTACTGGATTTGAATTAAAGAAAAGAGGCCAATATGATTGTGGAGATGCTATAAACTCCATAGCAATATTGCCTTCCAGTCACATTGAAACAATAGATCAACTATGTAAAACACATTGTCTTCCTCCAGACACTACTATTGCTAAGCTAGTTTCATCTGATGAGGGATATGTTGTTGTTTCAGTTGCTGCTATAGTAGTTGCATGCGAATACAAAAACAAACAATTGGATTTCTACATCAGGGATGGCGAAACTCCAAATGACTATGCAACTGTACTGTCAACTTGCTTTTGCTCTTTCCAAAGCTCATATTAATTTTATTTTTTTGTCGTTTCATTGTTAATTGTTGATACAACTGCACTTTCCTCTAGGTTCATATGTATTTGTCAATTGCAAATTATTTTTACATTTTTCCTGACTTTTTCTTTTTCATTCTCATAGTTTCAAGTGAACGACAATTATAAAAACTTCTTTCTACAAGTGCAGCAACAACTTGCACAGGACGAGCCACCACTCTATTTATTTAAAAACATCGTTCGACCAGGCTCAGAAGGCAGCCATCTGATGAAGGCCTCCTAGGCCACATTTATTGATCCACTCAATGACGAGTTTGCAATTCAAGATTTGCTTATGATTGTTGAAGCTAAGACACAGGTCAGAGATACACTTCATTGTTCTCTGTTAAACTATGAAATTGCTGCAACAATTCTTCTAATTCATAGCACAAAAAAGATAAAAAGGAAGAACAACATACTCTATTTGTCTTTTCACATATGTTTTGTCTTGTAAGCTCTCACTAACTGTTACAATCCACATCAACTGTTTTATTAACAAGATTATCTGTCTAATCCATATTCATGAAATCAACTATGTTGTAGTTAAAAAAAAGCTTATCTCAACATTGTCCCAGAACATTTGCGTAGGCTCATGTCTTCTGCAACACCCTATTTGCATTTATACTATTACAATATTTAAAAAAAAATATGTTTCTTTTTTTCCCCTGTTTTTGTTTCCAATACTTTTAGCAATAGATCTAATTTTTTTCTCCCTTTCTTCTTAGCAACTTGTATTTACTCCTGCACCATTTCTATGTTTTTGTACTTATCTCATACTCCATATATTTCCTATCTTGAAAATTGCAATAGATATATGGAATGCTCAAAATTAAAAATGCTTTTGCACCGCCATTCCAATGTACATGCGCGGAATGCAAGCTTCCAATGATCCAAAGCACCACATTTTGTTCTTTTTGCAACCAAGAAACAGCTGCAGCCTATGAGCATATGTTGCAATGCAAACTGGAAACAGATCAGGGCATCCTCGAATGCACTCTTCGAGGCGCACAGCTGAAAGAATATTGTCCAGTTGTTGTAGCTGTCTCATATGAACAATATTGCCAAGCTGTCACAACAACTATTCGTCATCTGCGCAAATTCAACCAACAAGGTCTTTTCACTCTTGCAATGAACAACAGAATAGTAAACTGCAAAAAACTCTAGACACAAGGTATGCAGAAGCAACTGTTAAAACAACAACCTTTCTTAATTGTTGTTGATAATTTATCCAACTTTGCTATCTGTCACTTTCAATTGCTTTAAACAAGAGTTGTTTTTTACTATCAATGATCAATAGCTATAGTCATGACATTCAATGATGATAGACTAATGTCAATATGCATTCACTTTATTAGCATACCGTTTATTTAATCATGTTCTAGAATACAACTTATCTAATAATGCATCTGTATTTGTGACCCAAAGCTTTTACCTTTTGTCTCAAATGCTTTGATTCAAAGACACAATTTTTGGACTTCAAACTATTCATTTCATCTGGGTGTCTATGAAATAGATTTTTATTACGATATAGTCTCTTTGTACATTTATACTAATTCTTGTCGATTTAGTCAGAGAAATAGCAGAAATTATAGATACATTTAACATATTCATGAATATGACCAAGGTTTAGCTCCAAATTCACATGTAACATGTTTTGCTGTCAACATTCTCATGTTTTAATTTTTTGTAACATATTTTGCTTTCAATTATCAATTGCTTTTGATGTTAATAATTTTCCTTTCTTCAATGTACAGGAAGCAAATTTCAGTCCCTTGTCATTACACTGACCATGGCGATTTCAACTCATAGATTACAAAGAGCATATCCAACTCTGACAAATACTTATGTGCATTTGCAATAGCTAGGATATAAAGAAAAAAAAACTTGACTGAAATTTTGTTTTTTTGATATAGTCATTGTAATTATACATGCAGCATGGTCGATTGCCATGGTTTTGTACCAGTACATATACAACAACAGTCTATACATCTGATATATTCACAGCCTCTGTTGTCACTATTTTGATACAAATCTATAAATATATATACAGAAACATAACTTTATTTGAATGCTTCTCCAGTTATGCATACTTGTCTTAAGATTACAATTCTGTTTTTTCATACTATATACTCTCGAACAATTTTGTATTTATTTCATTGTTCCCTGGCTAAGAAAGCTTTTTGCTACAAAAGCTCATAATTTACTTTAAGCAAAGAAATCCACTAAAAGTAACTAGGTCATTTGGATTGTGTTTGCGGCATGGCATTTGAACAATACCACTTTGCTTTTGTTTGGAGTGGCTTCATCCATACAATCTATAAGAAGGCATGCAAGTTCAATTGATTAACAATGTTTTATAGTATTGACAGCTGACTTTATCTTGCGTGCACTGGAGATGTTCGTTCATTCTTGGTTGTTAAAGTGCCCATTATTAGGCTGCTACGAGGTACACAGATCATTTTTTTTTAAAAGTTCCTATCCCAAGTTATCGCAGGTTATTGCAAAATAGAGAAAAACCCGATGTGTTGTTTCTGTTTTTGAGAGTCTCATTTGAAACCTCCTTCCATTCCAATAACAGTTTCTCGCTACTAGGGTAACTGGCTATTCCCACAGGTCCAAACATTGATGGTATATCGCATATGCCACATGATATTCTGCATGTTACTAAATTTGATGCAACCCTTCACAGATAGTGAAGCAGCTTGATTACCAAATTGAAAGAAGTTGCTTCTATCTAGATTAAAAAAACCTTCATTTTTGTTAATTAGATTGAAGACTAATACTAATGTCAAATTAATTGTTACTTAATTTAGAGAGGAGTGATCTGAGGTCTAGCACCCCTCTCAAAGTTATGTATCTTGATAGTGTTGTAAATGATCTATAACAGGAAAAATATTATGGTCTATTATGACAAATTGGTTATTAGTAGCATAGATCCATCTTTCACCATCTTATCCCTGGATCTATTAAGTGCTGAGTGAGATAAAAAACGTGATGTATTTTGATCTGACGCAAGGTTAAGATGGATCTAGGTTAGTTTATTCATAATTGTTTAATAATATATATATATTGGTATTACGGGAATTATTTAGAGAAATAAGACATGGGCTCTTTTTTCCATTTCTCTAGCATTGCATTCATGCACACACAAACGAAGTGTTGAAAATATCCCCCCACTTAGGTTGTAAAGCACCTCACTCCTCTCAACACAATTAAGTTCATTCTACAATTAATCTTTTTGCTTGATTTTGTCTTTATTATTTTTTGTTTTCTTTGGCTTTATTAATCAAGATTTTCAGGAAGTGCATTGGGCATCCTGAAGAACACTTATTTTCTTCCTGAATTTGTAAATTTCAATTTAATAATCTAATAAGATGGTTGTCCAAGCTTCTTGGCCTTTTAGTACAGATCCAATATATTATTGTTTTCCTTGGCTTCATTAGATAAACTTTCCGAGCACTAGTGCATTGCCTGTCCCAAATAAGTTTAATCTTCTTCCTCAATTTATAACTTTCAATTTAATAATATAAAAGAATGCTTGTTCAACTCTCTTGGAATTTTATTACAGATTATATATGTTTTCCTTCTGTACCAACGGTTGGGTTGTATTCTTTACAAAAAATTGCTATTATCCTTTATTTTCTGAGAAATATCTGTACATTTGTTTTACCAATTGTAACGCTACCCTGTAATTTGACAGTAAGGGAATTTATGTTACTCATGCCATCAAGTTTCATGTAAATTATGTTTCATGTGTCATTCATAAATCTTTCATAAATTATTTTTCCATATGGCTTTCCTCTAGTATGAGATTAATATGCTCTCTTACCTTATACGAATTTTTGGTGCCTTGAAGACAAGAAAGGTTCATCCGTTGGGCTATTTTTTCCCCTATAAAAAACATAAGCATAGGCTTATTTATCCCAAATTCAGTAGAATCATCGTGCTTTCTGTTTCAGTTTTCATTTTTGAATGGATCAAACAAAGTCTTGGTATTAACATGGCCTCCGTGACAGTGCTTTAAACAACTTCTTTGCACTTACTCAAATATGTTACATTTATCACTAACTTGAAATTTAATTGCACATTTAAAAAGTGACCTCTCTAAAATTTTATATACATTTAAGAATCAATATTCGAAATTTCGTCGACTTTCCTGTAACATTTTGGATTTTTTTTTAAATGTAAGTTGTATTTTGTGATTTAAAGTATATATGTATTATACACATATTATTAAAAGAAATCAAAAACTTAATATTATCGCAAAGAATCACAATGTAAGTTGTGCCTTTATGTTTCAAAATAGTAATGTACTTTGTATATATTATTAAAAAACATCAATTTCTTAATATTGTCATCAAAAGATAACTTATTATGATGTTTATGATTTTCTATAGAATGGCTGTTAGGATTTAGCTTTAGCTACTTGCTGTCATTCTCAATGGCCCCTTCACTTCTTCCTATGAGCTTTTTATAAACTCCATGGCCTAGTTCTCTAAATTCAATAATGTCTTCCCTCCCAACAACTTCAATGGTGGAAAATCTTGAGCTCACCTTCTCGTGTCTCTCATTTCCTTATAGTGTCGTTCTGTTTCTGTGGCTCTCAGTCTATTCTCCTAGCATGTGCTGATTGTAAGGGATAGTGTCGTCAATGCCACATGGTTCATGAAGCCTCAACGGCATCCACTATCATTGCATGAGATGCTGTAGAACAATAGACGTTTTACAATGAGCATGGACTTGAATGAAAATTTAATGGTGTTTGACGAAACTTGCAAGGCTTCATCAATTGATCTTATATACTTGGAATCCAGAAACTCAGAAGTAAGTTTACACTTACCCCTATGTGAAAGGCTTCTTCATTATAGTGGATAGAAATTGGATTCAACTTAGGGACTTGATTCTGGGGTAAATCTAGCCTCTGCATAAGCCCTAGGTCCAACCTGTGACCCTTCATCGAATTCTCTCTATGCGACTCATTTGGATCAGTTTTCCAAAACAAAATTTTGGGTAATGACTCACGTAATGACATCAACAATGCATTATGAAAAATCAATTTCAAAAGTGAGTAGACAAAGCACTGCTGCACTACTACATATGTTTGCTTGTGTAGAGATGGACTGCAACAAAAGTTTTTTTTAAGCAGAAATTAAGCTAGTAGTCAAAGAATACACTTGGACCTAGAAACTGCGTTATAAACAAATTATTTTTCCTTGTAGAACATGTTTTGAAATAGCGCATATTGCCACCGACTATGACAATACCACCAAAGTTGGATGGCAATAGAAATTTCCTTGAAAACACACTTGGTTTGATGCAATAATGGAAGTACATCATCTAACTAGTGAAAAGTACATCATCTAATTAGTAAGGGCCCTCTACGGCTCACTTATCCCTCTACCTTTCAAGCTAGTAGGTGCTCCCTTTAGTTGAGACACTTGCTAGAAATACAAGAATATTTCCCCTTACCCCAAGTATGAAAGCTACAATCCCCTTCAATGAAGACAACAAAATCATATCCCCCAGAAAACATAGAGCCTTCACAAATCACTAGCCTAGACTCGAGTGTGCTAGGAATATCAAGGAAAGGTAGAAAGAAAGAAGAACCAATTTTGGGAATCTTGGAACCCATTTTCAATCCCTCTAGACAAAAAGAATACTGAACAAGATCAAGCAACAAGAACCAATCACACCAATTCAAAATCCACCAATTTAAGATCGAGAGAAGGAATGTAGAATAATAATTAAGAAAATATCATGCCTACCATCCCAATAGTAGATAATGACAAGAAACTACGACTGAAACTTATTCTAGTCCTCCGTTGTTTCCATCTTATATGCTTGGTTCATTTGTATTTATCCATGTAATTTAAGGTTAAATAGAACTATTCCGAAAAATGAAAAACCTAGGATATGATAATGTTCCATTTTCTTTCCAATTTGTAAGTCATTACACCAATTATAAATCTATGATCACAACTTTTTAAATTCAAAATCTAACCATTATTGTAAGAATAAATAAAATATATCATTAAAAATCAAAATAAAATAAACATCATCACATATTTATTAAATTAATTAATATATAAAAACATTATATATATACCTATAAAATCATTCTATCAACACATAAACATAATTATGAATATTAAAAAATGATACTTCCATTGATTCATTTTCATCATTCCTTGAGTATTGCCTTATATCCAAAAACAAGCGACTAAAAAGTAAAAATATATTTCATATGATTTTGACATATATATAATTTTTTAAAGTTTGTGTATTATATTAATTATTAATTTTTAGTTGTTATGGCATTTAGCATATTTTTAAATTATAAAAGAGTTATGTTTAATAGCGGTTATGTTTGCTAATGAGTTTCACAATTGATAACAAAGGTTATGAATAAGAATTGATAACATGCATAATTAACATGACCAATATAAATCACCATGAATGGACATCATTTTTATGTGAATTTTGTAATGTCTTGTAACTTAATGCAAAGCCTCTTACATTTCCACAAGAAAGTGATTTAAAAACAAAACTTTCAAATAAACATCAATAACATTTAGTCAAATTCACTTACAAGACTAGAATCTTGATTGTTATCATTAACTAGATATCAATAAATGTAAATGGCTCTAAGACAAACCAAAAGAGTAAAGAAATCTAACACAGAGTACCACTATAATAATTACAAAATAATTTTCAAAACATATTTTAATGATTACAAAATAGGTGCTAATAATTTTCAAAATATATTCAAAATAATTACAACTTCCCTTGCATGTATTCTAATTCTATGCCCACTTGTTATTTAATAATGTTCATGTTCAAAACAGGTTTATGTTCAATAAATAATGCATTCTTAACAAGCAACAATTGTTAATGCAATGTCGGGGGCATTGCCACCCCATCCTGGCTCTTGTTTATAATAAAATAGAATTAACAAAACTTAATTTATTTATTGTTATTTATAATAAAATAAAATTAGCAAAACCTAATTTAATTATAGACTAAATATATTAACTTAAAGTTAAATAATCTTATAATAAAATCTAAAATAACAAAGTTAGATAGTCGCATAATAAAATCTAAAATTACACTTGATTGACTTAAAGTTAGTCTTCCAAACAAGTTATGACTCAAAAATCATAAACACTCATATAGATTTACGAGTATATGATATTCCATGATATAATTATAGAGTGTGATGCATGTTCAAGCTCTTTATAGTTGTTGAAACGGATTCCTCAAGACCCTTGACATGTGTGGTCGATATTATAATCAACCAAGGATGTGCATGCGTCATAAGCTTTTAGGATTTTGTTTTTTCAAAGAGTTTATTTCAAAGATTTAAAAAAAAAAAAATCCTATAATATAAAATAAATATATTTAAAATAAGTTAATTTTAATTCAAAGGTTTTTTTATTTGTGTTACATTTTAGTAGCATGTCTAATTACTACTTGTTTTCAAGTAAAGAACTTCCTTCAACTTTCTCTTTTTTTATCCAACGGAGAGGCATAGATTGATGCATGTTTTTATTGGTTTCTTTTCTTCCATGTTATGTTTTGAACAAGTTAACATTGAAACCCCACATATAGAAGGGTATGTATGTATCCGAAACACACAAATGTCTTGCATGCGTCTTTGTAAAGTTTGCCTTACAAGAATTACACATTAGTTTTATTATTATGCTTGTTCCACTATTTTGAACCATTTATACCGGTGGAAAAGTTATTTGAAACAACTCAAATGGTATAGCCAAATTGGAGTCAATACAATGTAGGCTAGTCTATCCTACATAGTGGAATGAGTTCTCATAGGATCTAATGCCCATTTGCTAGGAGATATTGCATACTAGGATTTAAGGCACATTTGATATGAGAAATTGTATACTAGGATTCAAAGCCCATTTACTAGAAGAGATTGTATACTTATGAATAGCCAAAAAAATGTCCAAACCACAAACAATATGGGATTTAATTATGGCCATTGTTATGATAATGAATATTGCACTAACATTTGAGCTAATTCTAGTCTAAGAAACATCGCCATTTATATAATTGAGTTATCATAAGTAGATATCTAAATATGATAAAACCAAAATCTATATTCATTGACTGTGTTGATTGGTCCACCCATCATTTCGACATCGCTACACCTATTTTTCCAAAAGGTTTATTCACTCAGGCTTGTGATGGTGTTTTATGCTCACTACTATTCTCAACATATGGAATTTCTACCTATGTCCAAGTAGAGAACCCTTTTCTGCCCTTTATCCAATAGAGTTGTATGAATTGATGCATGTTTCGAATGATTTATTTCCTTCCACATGTACCGTGTGTAATATTGTGATTTGAACAGGTTAACATCATTGCATGGGAAGAATTAAAGCCCCACATGTCAAATGGCATGGGAATTTCTTAAGCACACAATTATCTTGCACACTTCCTTAGTGCCCCAAATATCACACATTAGTTCTATTATTCCATTCGTTCCATTGCTTGGATTTTTTTGTGTGAACCTTGGAATAATTCATACCATTTTGTATGTTCTTTTCAAGATTATACAGAACACTAGCATCTCACTATTATTAGGGTTCTCACTGTCAGGTTATCCATGTTTATGACTTGATTGTTGTCTCATATCAGGGACAAGGTCATTTGAATAAACTCAAATAGTGCAAAAAAATAGAGTTAATACAATGCAATATGTTATGCATAGTGAAATGAGTGCTCATAGGATTCAAGGCCCATATTCTAGAAGAGACTATAAGATTATGACCAACAAAGAAAAATGCCAAACCACAAAATATCTGAGATTTAATTATGGTTATTGTCATTATAATGAATAATGCAATAACATCTAAAGTTCATACTTCACTATTGATAATTCTAGTACATGGTTAAGAGTCCAAGGATGAGAGAAACCATGATCATAAATAATATTATGAGATTTAGAGGTAGGAAATGCAAATGTTTGATGATATATAGAATACCATGGATATTCCATTAGAATAATTCAACACAACATAGATCTTACAACTTAATTAATTATGTTAGCTTAATTCCATAGTATGCTAAATAAAGTAGAACATAAAAATAAAAATAACACATCGACACAAATAACACAAGATATACCTTGGGAAAACCCACTATGGGGAAAAATCCATCCAGAAGTGAGGACCATGCCTTGCTATTTTCTTTTCCAATATGCAATGCAAATGCAAAGAATGTGGTATTCACTATGGAGTTACCTACATTGTGGTATGCACTATATGATCTCCTACTTCCTTTGTTGCTCTAATATCCACCCCCTTATTGTTTCTCAACTGTGGAACAATGTAATAACATCATAAGAATGGAACCCTTCTACTCCTAACAATTCAATATTTAACATAGCATGATAGTCATCTTGGGTTAGTTGGCATGCCACTACTCACAATTAGGGTTATGGTTTTGGACCCTCTAAAATGTTCTTGAAAGTCCACATGTGATGAGCTCCACATTTGTGGGTAATGAGAGTTGAATTAGAATCTATTCAATGTAACCATGGTGGTCAATTGGATAGGCCAACTTGTGGGAGGCACAACTTCCTCATACAAACTTTTATGGAGGCAATTCTTGCACCATTGGAAAGGTATTAGAGTTTAGAACAACACCTAGGGGTTAAAAGCTTTGCTTGAAAAATTTTGACCCCAAAAAAAATCATTTAAGCCCTCAAATAGACCTAGGAAGGTTTTAGACCTTATTACCCTCCAATTACTTTGCAGTGTGCCATACCAAATTGTCACAGAGGAGGGATCCTTTTTTCTATGTAAAGCCAAGTTTGGGCTTGATTTATGTAGAGTATTGGTCTGGCGGCGCTCAAGACCCGTGGTATGGTCATGGAAGGTCCTCTTGGTTTTCATTCTAGGTAGTATTGGCTTAGTGACATTGCTGACTACCCCTTCATGGGCATACGTACTCCATCATGTTGGGCCATTTGTGCCATGGGTTAGTGTCTAGTGCATCTTGGGATGACTCCATTTAGACACATGGCTTAGGGGCTCCCAACCACACTCATGCTTATGCTTTGTAGAATGTGATTGTGTGTGTAAAGGTTGTCATACCTATCTTAGCACACCTCATTATTCCCACTTGGACCTATTTCTCTTATGTATTGACCCTCATCTCGGCTTAAGCATGCCGAATTGATGAAGATGTAATCCTTTAAAGAGGCCATACCACCTAAAGGAGGAGGGTGCTGAGGGAAAAAATACAATGTTGGGGTCATGTGGGGCATGAAACCCTCCTTCCATGCCCAATATTTCCAAGTTGCAAAAATTCGTCATATTCATCATTATTTTATGTTTTATGAGGTTTAGTCCCTGGCTTGTGGGTGACAAACCCTTAAAAACTCATTGAAAAATCACTTTAAGTTATTTTAGATGTTTTAGGTTGGTCAAATTTTAAAGGAGGTTAATTTGGCCTAAGTCACATATAAATAAGGCAACTCCTCATTTTAACTCAAGATCATGGGATCAAATAAAGTTCTTATATGATTATTCTTGTCTACTTAGGATAGTGGTGTGCACTCTCTTCTTGTCACCCTTAAAGCTTCAATGTGGAATTTTCTTGGTGTTTGAGGTTGATACTTAATCTTGCAAGGCTTGTTTAAATATAGGGATTCTCAAGAGGTTATTCTTTTCTCCCTTTTGGTTCTCTTTCTCTTGCATCGTCGAAGACTTCCAAGGTAAGAGTAAATTAGGTTTTTTTATGCATTAAAGCTCTTTCTTGTAAGTGAGACATCCCTCTCTGGAGGGCATCTCTTGTTAGGCCTTTGAGACCTATTGTTTCCCTAATTAGGTCAATACCAACACAACCTATGGTTTCTTGGTTTTGTCCTAATTCATCAAAAAAGTGTTGTCAATTCTTAAGAGGAATTCTAACCATGATTCTTCAGTGGCCCTAAAGGAAAATACTTAAGTTTTTATTTCCCTCATCTTCACTTAGAATCTTTTTATCAAATTCTATACTATATATTGTTAAAAATACTAAAAAATCATATATTGTGAAAAAAACCCTAAAAATTATTTTTTTGCAAGTTAGGCCTTTGACACCTCTGTTTTCCCTAATTAGGTCAATACTAACACAACCTATGGTTTCTTGGTTTTGTCCTAATTCACCAAAATAGGATTGTCAATTCTTAAGAGGAATTCTAACCATGATTCTTGAGTGGCCCTGAAGGAAAATACTTAAGTTTTTATTTCCCTCATCTTCACTTGGAATCTTTTTATCAAATTCTATACTATATATTATTAAAAATACCAAAAATCATATATTGTGAAAAAACCCTAAAAATTAGATTTTTGCAAGTTAGGCCTTTGGCACCTCTGTTTTCCCTAATTAGGTCAATACCAACACAACTTATGGTTTCTTGGTTTTGTCCTAATTCATCAAAATAGGATTGTCAATTCTTAATAGGAATTCTAACCATGATTCTTGAGTGGCCCTGAAGGAAAATACTTAAGTTTTTATTTCCCTCATCTTCACTTGGAATCTTTTTATCAAATTCTATTTTATATATTATTAAAAATACCAAAAAATCATATATTGTGAAAAAAACCCTAAAAAATATTTTTTTTGCAAGTTAGGCCTTCGACACCCATGTTTTCCCTAATTAGGTCAATACCAACACAACCTATGGTTTCTTGATGTTGTCCTAATTCACCAAAATAGGATTGTCAATTTTTAAGAGGAATTCTAACCATGATTCTTCAGTGGCCCTGGAGGAAAATACTTAAGCTTTTTCTTCCCTCATCTTCACTTGGAATCTTTTTATCAAATTCTATACTATATATTTTTAAAAATACCAAAAAATCATATATTGTGAAAAAAACCCTAAAAATTATTTTTTTGCGAAAATTCAAAAAATATTTATTTTGTGCCCTAGATTACTTTAATTGTGATTTTATGAAATATTCAATTGCAACAATAAATTTTAAATATAGATAAAATATGAAAAATCCAAAAATATTGAAAAATAATGAAGTAAGGTGAATTTTATGTGCTAAAAGTGCCCTAAAGGAAGTGTCATCATCATAGGGTTAGGTGATGACAATCCTAAGGGTTTCTCTTAGATCTGGTTATTGAGTTACTATAGGTCCATCTTGAAGGAAAATTAAAACCCTATGGGTTTGAGGAATTTTGGGTCAAATTCTAGGTTACCTGAGAGGACCCTAGGGGGGATTTGAGGCCAAGGAATTTGCTGATTTGCATTGCATGTGGTAAGTTTCATACCTATAGCATAAATCAATCAAAATTCATATCTTTCATCCACTAAAACAAGTGCTCTCTAGGGGGGGTAGTTGTGCCCCTGTTTGTTGGCTGTCTAGAGGTCAATTTCATGCAATTCTAACGATTGGTTTTGGAGATACCTATGGATTTCTATTGCTGGTTTGTATTGTAGAAATTGTAGCAGTAAGTTACGTCTTCATTATTTCTCATATCCTTCCAAACTTAAAGGTTTATTGTAGATTTATTTCATTGAATCCATTAGGCACTAGTCTAATAATAATAAGAAGGTGTTGTAGGGATATATGTGGTTTCTATTGTCTGTTACAAGTCTATCCTGACTGTGTTTTGGGGAGCCTCCCGTGGAACAAGGAGAAAGTTCTAAATTAGAGGAAGGAGGTTACATCAAGTTGATAGTGAGTTTACTTCCTTAAATAGTTTCCGATCCCAACACTGGGTCCACATATTTCGATTGGGTCCACATACTTGAATTGGTTCCACTTATCCTCGATCATGGAAGAGTGCTAGTTTTTGAGGTAAAAGACCCCAAATATACAAAGTAATACTTGCCCCTAAAATGGGACCTACAAGCCAATTGATCCAATCTTTCCACCTAGAAAGCACCAAAATAGATGAGAAATTATATATTGATCCATTTCGGATCATACCTCCCCATTTTGAGAGGATTTTGGTCTGTGAAAGATTTTATTGAATGAGGTGAGGAAATTTTTCCTCTACCTTCTTCGTGGAGTACCATATAGCCTTCCCTAGAAGTTGTCCCTTCAACCCAACCTTGTAGAGTTCATATCATCCTTGACTATTTTTTCTGGATTTTTTTTGCAAAACTATATATTTTGAAAACTCTGTTTGAACTCTAGCACTAAGTCCTCTACAGAAGGTAAGATCTTCTCAGGTTCCTGGTCCAACTTGGACGGTTCAAACAGTTTCATATTTTCCACATTAGCTACTGATTAAATGCACATATATGGCGGTAGATATAGATTGAATATGTAGGCATTATCTCCTACCTTCTCCAACACTTCAAAATGACCATATAATAATGCCTTGATATTCTTACTAGGACCTTGTTGTCCATATACAACATCTAGAGGTAAGGTGGTAGATATCCAAAACAAGTTTCAAAAGGGGACTTACTAATGGAAGTGTGGAATAATATGTTATAAGATTATTAGATGTATATCAAATTCTCATTCTACTCCTTTGGATGCGCTTGATTTTAACCCCTCAAAAGTTGCACCAAAGTCATGTTGATTACTTATGTCTTCCCATATGGCTATGGATGGAATGTTGTATATCTCTTCAACTTAGTGTCCATTGTCTCGCAAAGTGTAGTCCAAAAGGAATTGGGAAATTCAGTATTCTTGTCTTTTATGATGCTCCTTGGTATCTCAAAGTGCACCCAAACTTGCTCAAAGAACATGTTTGCTTCTTCTTATCATTTGATGGTACTTTTACAAGGCATATGAATACAAATCTTGCTAAATATTTCAACTACCAAAAGTAAATAGTCATGTCCCTTCCTAGTGGTTGGTAAAACACCCAAAACGTCCATGGAAATGCTTTCCCAAGGTCAAGTTGGTACATGCAAGGGATGGTATAGGCCTTGATTTCTATTACTGGGCTTGCTGGTACAACCGAGTATGCATCCTTTAATATATCATGCTACATATTCTTGCATTCTAGGCCAACACACATACCTTTGTAAGTTAGCAATTATCTTCCCAACACTGAAATGCCTTGTAACTTTGGAGGTGTGTGCCTCTTTGATAATACATAATCTTTCACCTTTAGGAACATAGATCTTGTCTAGCTTGTAGAGTAACCTATTCTAGAGATGATATTTTGCCTTACTATCACCTTCTTCTACATGAAATTGGCCCTGTAGCTGTTGAAACACATCCTTGAAGTCCTGATCTTCTATGTATCCCTCTTTGTATGCATCACAGGTAAAGTTTACATGTGAATAAGAGTTTCCAAAGCTGTAATATTGGATGTGCGTGGCCTTGAAAGTATGTATGCCAACTTATTAGTGCTTCCCTTCTTATACTCGATGACTAGATGAAACTGTTGCAAAAAAACCATCCACTTGTAATGTCTGGTTTGTTGTAGCTTACTTTGGGATTGCAAATACTATAGTGGATGGCGATCTATGTGGTTAATGATTTCCTTTCCCATAAGATAGTGCTTCCACTTCTTAACAAATTGAACCAGTGTATAAAGTTCCTTATCATAGGTATGGTATTTTAAGGCTCCCCCATGAAACATTTCAGAATGGTAGCATACAAACTTACCTTCTTGTACTGCTCCCATAGCATACCCACTTGCATCTGTATCCACTTCAAAAGGATTTTGCAAGTTAGGCAATGTGAGATCTAGTGCTTGACTAATCTTTTGTTTTAGGTTGTTGAAATATTTCTGCTATTTATTTATCCATTGGAAACTCTTACCCCTTGTTGTTATGGTGTGGAGTGGTGCAGTTACCACTGGAAAGGAAGTGATAAAATTCCATAGGTACTGTGTTTCCCCAACAAATATCCCAACTTCAGTGACATTAGTAGGAACTTGCCATTTTATAATGGCCTCCATCTTTAGGGGTCTATCTTGAGTTCCCCTCCACTGATCACATACCCCAAATACACTAATGATTATTAAAACTCACATTTCTTGAGATTAGCCAGTAGTTGATGCTTTTTCAGAGTCTCTGACACTTGCATGAGATGTGAAATGTGATCCTCCCATGTAGAGCTATAAACCAATATATAATCCAAATTCACTATAACAAATGAATCTAAATATGGGTGAAAAACATCATTCATCAGTCTCATAAATGTATTTGGTGTATTACATAAACCAAGAGGCATGCCAAATCATTCATACAAAAATTTCCTTATCTTAAAGGAAATATTATAGGTATCATATTCTTTGAAACGTACCTGGTGGCATCCTGATTTGAGATCCAACTTGGTGAAGTACTTCGAATGCTGCGACTAGTTTAACAAATCGTGAATCTTGGTAATGGGGAGTTAGGAAACGACTTATATCATGCTCTACTTCCCTCTTATGTGGTTGTTGAATAAGGTTTTCATTGATGTAAAAATCCAAGCATAAGTGTATATAAATCCAAATTGCTCCCGTTATGGCATAGATGTTAAGAATGGCCTTCACGGGATGAGATAACATGTGGTTATTTCCACATGTCCACTTTGAGTGGTACACAAATGGAGCAATCCCCTAAATCTATTAAAGATGCCCCTAAAGTGACAGTGATGTGTCCACATGACCATGATGAAGTGAAACTTGAATAATCCCCTTGATGAAGACACAAAGTGGTCAAGAAGACAAGTCAAAGGCCATTGTAGAAGTAAAGCAAGAGGCCATGAAGATAAAGATAGGGGATTGCAACCTCCTTTGAGTTGGTTCTCATTAATCAGAAGTTGGTGCTTCCTATGAATGTAATCTTGTAATCGTAATATATTATAAGAAAAAAATTCCATGATAAATCTCTTGTCCACTGTGTACGGTTTTATGTGTTGATGAATGGTATTGTTAATGATTAATGTTACAAGATGTGCTTGAAGTCTTAAAAATGGTAAAAAGTGATCAATACTAATTCACCTCCCGCTCTCAGTATTGGTGATATTTCCAATAGTGGTAACCCTTTAGGCTCCTAGAGCACTCCTTTCTATGCATGTAGCAACTCCTCAAACTGATGTTTTTTCACTTTGGTACATCCCTTTAGGGATGCCTTTACTCTTACCGATTCATCATCCAAGTGATTCTCTTGTAAGAAAACCAAAACATATTTATTACTTGTGCTAATAAAATTTTTGGCTTGGTTGACACTTACTGGTGATATCTTTGATTTACCTTTATGTGCATCAATGCAGAACGACTTCCCATCCTTGATTAAGCAATATTGGTTTTCTCCCTTCATGAAGACCGCATCCCTCATATACATGTAGGGGATTCAAAACAATACACCACACACATCAAGGGGTAATACATCTAACTCTACTTCATCAATAAAATGCACACTTACAACAAATTTGATCTTAAACTATTTCATGACCTTGATCTTTATATGTTTGTTTTCCCATCCCAACTGATAAGGGCTAGGATGAACCTCCAACCCAAGCTTGCTGAACATATCAATTGTTATGAGATTGGCTTGTGAACCATACTTGAATAGAGATTCTACCTTGGTCTTCTTGATCTGGATCTTGATATGAATAGTTTTTCCATATCCTTCTCTTCCTGTGATGAAGGCTACTCAGGTTCACCTCCTTTTGCACTAAAGTGCAAACAATCTTCTCATCTGGACATCTGGGTTTCTCCCTACTTGTTTACTCGAATGTGTGCTAGAAGTTTATTCTTCTTGGCATCCTTCTTGTGGTTCTTAGGGTTCATCTATGGATGTAGTTTAGACCACTTTTATCCAGTGTGACCATCAATGTTACAATGATACTTGTTGATGTATATGTAACTTCGAAATGTATTTCACATATATGTATATTGTATTCCTATAGAGATGTTATTATTCCTCTATACGGAAGTGGTTGTATTCCTATAGAGATATTATTATTCCTCTATACGGAAGTGTCGTTATTTATATTGTAAGTGTCGTAACTTATACTTGTTGGGTTATTAGACCAACTTGTTGGGGTTGGCCCTGTATAAGTCATGTGGGTCAAAGGGTTATTAGACAACCCTATTGGGGGTCGGACATGTGGGTCAAAGGGTTATTAGACCACCCTAGTGGGGGTCGGCCCAGTCAGCATTATGTTAAGTGGTCAAGTTGAGGCCTACCTAGTTGAGTAAAGGTCAAGTCAAGTTAGTGTATAAATAGAGAGTGTGCCTCTCTCATTTTACACATTCTATTCTCTCACTCACACTGTGGAGAGTGGCGCACTTGTAGAGGAGGAGGCTCTACTGCTAGGAGAAGACTATCTCTTGTATTCTGGTTGTATCATTGATCTATCTATCTCTAAGGAAGTTATTGGGCTTTTTCACCTTTATGGTTTTCCCCAAGTAAACTCGGTGTCTCTTCTGTGCTTGCATTATTGTGTCCATGAATGATATGCTGTAGATTTGCTGTACATGTTGTTCTCTCAGTTAAGATCCTAAATCAGATTGAAGTAAATTCTAAAAATTTAACATGGTATCAGAGCTAGCCTGAAAGAATGCATGATATGGCATGTATGACACTTGTTGCACTTACGATGCTAGGGGTTGATATAGAAAAAACCCGTCATCATAGCACTTTCGTTATAAATCCGTTTTGACGAGTATTTTGGATCTGAAACCTTTACAGGTCAAAGATTCAATCCTCATGTACCTTTTGTCCAAAGGACGACCTCTAATTTGTTTTAATTTGTGATTTATGATCTATACAATATAGGGTTTCTGCCTCTTCCAGATCTGAGTCAAAATCAGGTGATCTTGGGAAAAAGGTCATAACTTGGGATAGGAAGATCCAAATGAAATTTCGTAAAAAGTGACAGGTAGTACATAGACTGTACTATCTCAAGAAACATTTTCAGAGGCCGAAGTTGAACTAGTGACACGTGGAATGCCGTAGAAGTTTGCTCTCCTGTATTATCCCATAAATAGGTCATGTTGCGACAGTTGGCATAACTCTTTCTCAGAGAATCCAATTAAGGTCAGACCTGTCGGGATGGAAAGATAACAGGTCGGGCTATCTCAGGATAATTTTCAAACCCTATGGATTGAAAAGTTAGGAGTTACACCAGAAACAAGCAGGTACATATTTATGTCAAAACAGAATTATTTTTTAGTACCTTCATTCATGGCTTCCGGAATTTAGGGCTTCGGAGAAAGTTGGAATTTTTGTAATCGGAGGACACGGATGAATGCTACTCATCAAAATAAAAATTTAGAGACCAATATCAGATATTTTTGTTGGGAAGAAGGTCGGGCTTGATCAGACCCTAGTTCAGGACTTTGATCAGAAAAGTGGAAAATTAGGGCTTTTGTAAAAATGGGAATTTTTGAAATCTGTGACCACGGCTGGAATCTCCTCAGAAAAATAGAAGCTTAGAGCTTTGGATCAAACCTTTTGATTGGGCAGAAGAGTGGGCTTCATCAAACCCCAGTTTAGGGTCACGTCTAGTGTATCCATAAGTTTCAAAGGCAAAATTGAGGAGTGAAACTTTACAGTTTTGAAATTCTGAATATACCAGCTTGATCGGCTCATCAAGGCGCATATTTCTATCCTTTCGGAAGTTTGAAATTCAAAGTTTGAATTTTTGGGGTTTCTCTAACAAACCCATATCCAGCTTCAGGTCCAGTTCTTGCAAATCAAGTGGATTGGGTTAATCCTAGAAGAAGGTGGATTGGTCACCTGCATAAGTGAAGAAGTTCCTGTTTCAGAGGGAGATGAGGCTAAGGCCTTACATAAGAATATTACAAGCGATCTCGATAGGTATGACTCATCAATGTATGTTTTGATATTTGTTCATGATTAAGTTTATGGTATGTTTGTCTTCATGTTATTACAGTTAGTACAATCTTGATTTTAGATTTGTCGTATCACCTTAACAAAATTATGAATGCATGATAGAAGATATTCATTGGTTAGGGTGTTAACACTGATGATTGTACTAATGCATTATGGTGTTGTATGAGGTTTATGTTGTCTGCTAACATAAAAGGTACACCAAGAAAGACAAATCATGTTCTACTTCAAGAACGTATGATCATGGTGACATGAAGACAAGGATTCATCCATTGCCATGGATCACATAGAAGATCTACTTTCGAGGTATGTATAGCTTGTTTCTATAATGGTTAACTTATGAGACATGTAGGTTACTAGCACAAGTCACTGAAGAGAACCAGAAGACATTATGTGGGTATGTTAGACATAACTATCTAGCATGCTAATCCAGGTATGTTTTTCGTATATCAAGCTAGAATCCTACCTTGTGTTAGGATCTTATACTGTTGTGTTGTTGATAATGATTATTCATGAAGTCATAGGTTTGAAAAATCATGGTTGTATGCATATTATGTTTCTTACCATAATCGATGATTCAACTAACCAGAAGAGTCCTATGATCAAATAAGAAAATGTATGAGTAAAAGAAGACTTCCCTGAAACCTTGACTACTAATGTTTATTATCTGTGAATGATCATGAATATACATGTTTAAGATTATTGTGTTTTTATAGTATTAAGATTATACTAATAAATGTGTGATTATGTATGAGACCTCAAGGATAACACAATGATGATACTAATAAGCATGCATAGTGATTAAGGATGGATGTAAGTTCAAAGATAGGTAATCCAGGAATCAAATATCAAGAGGGAGCACACTCCAGTTGTTCCTGCAGGAAAGCAAAGGAGCACACTTCAGTAGTTTTTGCAAGGATACAGATATTCAGACGGAGTTGACCACTTCTCACAATCCACATAAGAATGGAGTTGCAGAAAAGAAGCAAAGACTGAGAGGGAGTCAACCCAACAAACAAACAAAGATAAGTATTTGAATTGTCATTACTTGCATATTTTATTGTTTAAATAATACTGTTCAATAATGTATATACTGATGTTCCTAGAATTAGGTTGTGTATTATGCATATTAGAATAGTTGCATTGATGAACAATATACTACTAATATGCATGGGTAAGTAGCCCTATGGCACTGTACAACATTCCATTGCTACTTATCTAGAATGAAACCTCTTTGCTGACATGTTGGGAGTTTTGCAGACTCTTAACAATGTTCTGGTAGAGATTGGAAGGCATCTAGAAAGTTACGAGATATAGATAAATGTTGTATTGAAGCATTGGCTAAGATAATTGCATGACTGTATGACATACTTCTTTATGTGTAAGAATTTGTTCTGAAAACTATGAGATGTTTTCTAATCATGCAATTTAACTTGTTGTGTAGGAAAGATCGTATGCCATCTCCTACAAAAGAAGAACTACAACATTTGTTCAGCAACAAAATTATCTATTGAAGATATTGAAATTCCCAGGATATGGGAAGAATGCCATGATCCGTCGATCATGAAGAATGATGTTTGGGATGTAGTCCCAAGACCTGAAGGGAAGTTTGTTATGATGTCCATATGGATCTATCAAGATCAAGCATGCTGCAGACGGCAGCATAGAGAAATATAAAAGTGATGAAATAGAAGATACACCAAATGGATTTCAAGACAACTTTCTTGAGTGGTGTAGTTGAAGAAGAAGTGTATGTGGAGCAGACACTTGGTTCTGAGACACATGACAAGAAATCATATATGTGAAGAACTTGGTATGGTAGGATAGGAAACTTTCTATCTAGTTTGGTCTTTACCAATAGTAAAGTGGGTTCCAACCTTTACTACAAGGTTGAGGAAATCAATCCAGTGATACTACTATGTGGATGACCTATTTGTATCAGGTGAGGATAGATTGATTGCCGACACACAGCGAAAGCTTGCTGCCGAGTTCGAGTTGAGGAACTTGGGGATGATGCACTATTTGTTTTTGGAATGGAGGTGTGGTAGAGTGATGGAATCTTCCTTGGACAAGGGAAGTATGCAGTAGAGATCCTGAAGAGGTTCGAGATGATGGGATGCAATTCTATGGCCACACCTATGGAATCTAACTTGAAGCGTCTGTGTGATGCTTCATCTGAGCCGGTTGATATCACTATGTATCGTCAGATGATTGGGTCCTTGATGTACCTGACGAACACGAGACCAGACATTTGCTTTGCAGTTAACACATTGAGCTAGTTCCTGACAGATCCGAGGAGTGTTCACCTGGTTGCTGTAAAGCATGTTCTGAGGTACCTGAAGGGTACATTGGATTATGGGCTCAAGTATGAAGCGAATCAAAAGTTTAACCTGCAGGGTTATGTTGATTCAGATTGGGCAGGAAGTGCTGCAGATAGGAAGAGCACATATGGGTGTTGCTTCAGTATGGGATCAAGTGTGATCTCTTGGTTCAGCAGGAAGCAGTCTTGCGTAGCACTGAGTACAGCCGAGGTAGAGTGTGTTGCAGCCTGTTCAGCTAGTTGTGAGGCAATATGGCTACGAAAGCTACTGTCTGAGTTATTTGATCTCCCGTTGGATTCTACTGGTATCTTTTGTGATAACCATAGTTGTGTGAAGCTGTCCGAGAACCCAGTGTTTCATGACAGGTCGAAACACATAGAGATCAAATATCACTATATCAGGGATATGGTGCAGAGAGGAGTTGTGAAGCTCCTGTACATTGCGATGGACGAGCAGATTGCAGATGTGCTGACGAAGCCACTAGCCAGGGTAAAGTTTGAGTACTTCAGGGAGAGGCTTGGTGTCCTTCAGATTGATGACACTCCGAGGAAGAAGTGATGGACACATTTGCAGAAGCCATTCCAAGCATGTTGGAAGGAGGATCCTTCACATGGTTGTGGATGTAAGCGTTGGATGATGAGCATCAGGGAGATGCTCCAGTTACTGCTCTGTATATGCATCATGTTGGATGTTGGATATGATCAGTTGGATCATTTATATATGTATGCATCATGTTGGATATTGGATATGATCAGTTGGATCATTTATATGTATATGTATGTATGCATCATGTTGGATGCTGGATATGATCGTTTGGATCATTTGTATGTATTTTGTATATGCATCATGTTGGATACTTGGACCATGTATTTGTATATGTATCAGGTGGATACATTGTATGATCAGGTGGATCATGTATGATGATATGTATTAGGTAGATACTTGGTATGCATCAGGTAGATGCATTGTATGATCAGGTGGATCATGTATGGTGATATGTATCATGTATTTGTATTTGTATTAGGTGGATACACTGTATGATCAGGTGGATCATGTATGATGATATGTATCAGGTAGATACTTGGTATGCATTAGGTAGATGCATTGTATGATCAGGATGATCATGGATGATGAGCTTCAGGATGTTGCTCTAGATGACATGCAGCAGGATGTTGCAGTGATGATGATCAGGATGATCATGTGTACATCAGGATGATGTAGGGTGAGTATCAGGTTGATACTTTGTGGCCGTGGAACAGGTTGTGCAGATAAGAATGTAATTTGTGCCCTGGGAGATTTGCAGATAGTCTTTCGAGGTTTTTCCTATGGCATGTAATTTGTACCCTGGGATATTTGGAAAATGCTCTTTTGAGGTTTTACTTGGGAGGACATATAATTTGTGCCCTGGGAGATCTGCAGATAATCTTTCGAGGTTTTACCTATGGCATGTAATTTGTGCCCTCGGATATTTGGCAGATGCTCTTTCGAGGTTTTGTCCTATGGCATGTAATTTGTGCCCTGGGAGATCCGATAGGTTGAGCCGTGTGCTCGTAATCAGTCCTGGGATGCTCTTTCAAGGTTTTTCCATGACCACATGTAATTTGTGCCCTGGGAGATCCGATAGGTTGAGCCTTGTGCTCGTAATCAGTCCTGGGATGCTCTTTCGAGGTTTTGTTGTGAACACATGTAATTTGTGCCCTGGGAGATCCGATAGGTTGAGCCTTGTGCTTGTAATCAGTCCTGGGATTCTCTTTCGAGGTTTTGTGGTGGGGTCACATGTAATAAGTCCTGGAGATCTGGACAGGATGAAAAAGGCCTTAGATGCTCTTTAGGGTTCTTGCTAGTCAAGAGACTCTTTTAAGGTTTTGTGACGCACGTAATAAGTCTCGAGATTTCCACAGTATGGCCAGTGATGACGAAGACCTGCAGGTGGTGGGCCTACATCCAGTATGAAAAAGGATTGGCTCTGTAGAACTTCCTATGACGAGCAGAGTCAGAGATTGATTGAGATAGCAGCAGCAGTGACGATGATGATGACTTGATGACGATTATCCAATGACGATGATCCAGAGAAGATGACTTGCGCTAGAAGACCTGTGTCGAGAAATACCTTCCTAGTTAAGAGGAAGTGTTGATGTATATGTAAATTCGGAATGTATTTCACATATATGTATATTGTATTCCTATAGAGATGTTATTATTCATCTATATGGAAGTGGTTGTATTCCTATAGAGATGTTATTATTCCTCTATACATAAGTGTCGTTATTTATATTGTAAGTGTCGTAACTTATACTTGATGGGTTATTAGACCACCTTGTTGGGGTCGGCCCTGTATAAGTCATGTGGGTCAAAGGGTTATTAGACAACCCTATTGGGGGTCGGCCATGTGGGTCAAAGGGTTATTAGACCATCCTAGTGGGGGTCGGCCCAGTCAGCATTATGTTATGTGGTTAAGTTGAGGCCGACCTAGTTGAGTAAAGGTCAAGTCAAGTTAGTGTATAAATAGAGAGTGTGTCTCTCTCATTTTACACATTATATTCTCTCACTCACACTGTGGAGAGTGGTGCACTTGTGGATGAGGAGGCTCTACTACTAGGAGAAGACTATCTCTTGTATTCTGGTTGTATCATTGCTCTATCTATCTCTGAGAAAGTTATTGGGGTTTTTCACCTTTATGGTTTTCCCCAAGTAAACTCGGTGTCTCTTCTGTGCTTGCATTATTTTGTCCATGAATGATATGCTGTAGATTTGCTGTACATGTTGTTCTCTCAGTTAAGATCCTAAATCAGATTGAAGTAAATTCTGAAAATTTAACAATTATAGTGGTTTTTCAGATCCTTGCACTGATGTTCCATGGTTGTAGTCTTATTTCCTTTTTTCTTCTTTCCCTCCCTGAAAGTGTCTTGGTTCTTTTTCTGTTTGGAACCACTTGGATGTCCTTTCTTATGGCCTCTATTCTCTAGGTACTGTGCTTTCACATAGGCCTCATCAATTTTCTTGGGATTGAAGAACAACACTTTCTTTCTTAAATGATTATGTAGATCCCCCGGGTACTTGAGGAGTACATATGGATTCTTTGGTGAGACAACCAACATAGTAGCCATATTCCTGAATTTAATGGTGTACTCTTTCACATTCTTCCCTTGCCTTTACTTGAAGTAATTCTAATGGATCCATTGGTCCTTTATATACTTGATAGTGTAGAATTGGGACTTATGAGGGATTTTAAATCCTCCCACTTAGTTACTGGTGGATCACCCTCTATCCTAAGTGCCTCTGTGTGGCTTTTCCACTAGGTTAATGCATGACTCTCTAATTTCATTCTAGCAAATGAAACATTTTGCTCCTCATCTATGTTGTCAATACCAAAATAGACCTCTAATTGCTACAACCAATGATTCAAATTTAAAGCATCAATATCACCTTGGTAGGGATTTATCTTATGCGAAACCAGGCTCTCAGGCCTTACAAAGAGATTTCAAATTGGATTTATCAAAACGGTTAGTAACACTATATAAAACAAGCACTAAGTCAAACATAAATTATTCAAGAAATTATTTCACCACTCATTCCATCTAAAATAAAAGAATTTATGATATTATTAATAATAAAACAATATATTAAACCATAAGCCATAGAAGTAATGATATTTGACGCACAAGAGAGGAAACGCAATATCATCCATTTTTTGGGGGGAGGAAAATTACAACTTTTAGAAAACCATGGGTGGTATTGTTGCAATTAAAACACCAAATCGACCCCCGGATTGAAAAGTGAAGCTCTTAGAATCACTGTCATTATTATTCAACATTAAATTTTAAAAAACAATAACTTTAAAGAAACATAATCAAAAATTAAAAAAATGTAAAATGTGTTAAAAAGTTTTTTTTTTAAATTAAAAAAAAACTGTACAATAACATTTATAAAAAAAAAAATACATTGACACACAAATTCAAAAATTCAAAAACAAAAATGACAATTAAAAAAAAAAACATTTAGAAAGAAATTGAAACACATCCTCATTTTTTTAAAACATATCATTTTTTCATTTTTTTAAAAAACAAATTCAAAATTAATAAAAAAATATAAACAATTTTTTTTAAAAAGTTAAAAACTCTTTTAAAAAAACAACTTAAAATAAAAATAAATTTAACAAAAACAAAAATTAAAAAAAATTATATATATATAAATTTTTTGTATTTTATAAAAAAAAAATTAACAAATTTTTAAAATTAAAAACAAAACAAAATTTTAAAACATTTAAAATTTAATATTTAAAAATTAAAAAAATAAATAAAAAATAAAAAAACCATAAAACATAACCATACCCCCTCCCACCACCCCCCACATCCCCGTCCCACCGCTCACCGCCCTTCGACTCCCCCTCCCACTGCCCTCCTCCTCCCTCCACCACCCACCACGCAAACCCCACCCCTCCCCCTCCCTCTCCCCCGCCCACCGCCCTCCCTCCCTCCCCCTCCCACACCCCCGCCATCCTCCTCCCCCCTCGCCCTTCCCCGCCCACCTCCCTCCATCCCTCCCCCTCCTACGCTCCTGGCCATCCCCCTCCCCTATCCCACTAGCCCACCCACCACCATCCCCCCTCCCCACCGTGCGAAAGGTGCCCACTCGGCCCCCCTTCGCGGTGGCGTGATTGGAATCGCGCCACCGCGAACGGGGCCGAGTGGGCACCTTTCGCGTGACTGGGAGGGGGGAGAAGAGGGGGAGGGGAGGGGTGGAGGGGGATGGCGGGGGAGGGGGATGTGGGAGGGGGATGGTAGGGAGCGTGGGAGGGGGAGGGATGGAGGACAGTGGGAGGGGGAGGGAGAGGGGGGAGGTAGATGGCGGGGGCATGGGGAGGGAGGGAGGGAGGTGGAGGGGGATGGAAGGGGTGGGTGGTGGAGGGAGGAGGAAGGTGGTGGGAGGGAGAGGTGGAGGGTGGTGGGAGGGGGTAGGATTATGTTTTATGTTTTTTTTTTTAAATTTTAAATTTTATATGTTTTAAAATTTTGTTTTGTTTTTATTTTTAATTTTTTTTATAGATTTTGTTTTTATTTTAATTTTGTTTTTCAGTTTTTTTTTAAAATATTGTTTTGTTTTTGTTTTCAAAATTTTCAATTTTTTTCCAACTTTAACCTTGAAAATAAGTTAATGAAGATGAAAATTTAAAGAATAAAACTCCAAATATATTATATATTTCTAATTTTAATTCGCTTTTAAAAATTAAAAAATATATATATATTCATAATAAGAAGCTACTAAATGTAATGTTTTTGTAAAATTTGGAAAAAAAAGTTGTAAATAAAACTTAATTTTTTTATGACTAGTAAGTTCCAAAATCGCAAAAAATGGGCTCAAAATGAAAAACAGTGCTATCAGTATACACACTTTATGAAACAAAGGTAAAAATAGCTACTAAAATTGACCCCCCAAAAGACAACAATAGTTTCAGATTCTCGTCAACTTGGAAAAACATAGTTGTAAATAAATTTTTCTTTTTTTATGACCAAGAAGATTCAAAATCACAAAATAGAGGCTCAAAATGAAAAATGGTGCTACCAATATACACATTTTTTGAAACGAAGTAAAACAAACTACTAAAATTGACCCCCCAAAAAATGAGAACAATGTCGAGTTCTCATTAAGTTGTATAACATGTTATCTTCCATAGTTGTCAAAAATAAATCCAATGATAGTTTCAAGTTCACAGTAATTTAAAGTCTCTGAACGTTTTAGACTCTCCTTACCCTTAATTAGATCATCTCCTTTGCAAGAGTAAGAAAATACTAAACTTTTATTGGACCTTCGAATTGCAGACATAGAAGTAGTAGACTCATCCCCTGCAACCATAAAAATAATCAGTAATTATTCCTCAAACATGTAAGCTTCGCATCGGACTGTTCCATCATTCTATGTATAATTTCAAAAACAAGCAACACATGCGTGCCTTCCCAGACACACCATAATGCTAATTAAAATTCAAGCAAGATACTGTGTTAGAAAAGGAATTTAACAGTAATGACATTGAATATAGTGATGCCATTAGTTGGAATGATTCTGATTGTGATAACTGTAAGCTAATATAGGTAAACGTTAAACCTGTGAATAGGTTTTTCTTTTGTTAGAAATGACTTAAAATCACAAAGTGAATTATGGGGCGAACTAAGAAGGATTATCAACTACCAAAGCTACAATGGGAATTACAATGTTACCTAAAGTGATGGAGGTAGTTTTGCATGATTGGGTTCAAGATCACATGTTCAAAATGGCCAAAATCATTGTTTATTAAGACTTTAATACTAAGGCATCTAGTTTTCAGTTTCAGTTATAAATCAGTAGTAGTATAAATGAAGTGTTGACTTGTATATTATCAATTCTGGAATAATCAAAGCCACCTATTACTTGAAGTTACTTTCTCTTTACTATTTAATAAAACTAAAAATACAAAAGAGGTTTCAAGTCATAGTCCTAGAAGGGTAATTTATTATTGTCAATTGAAGTGTAATTTTTTTAATTAAATCCCTTCATGCTAGAAGGGCGATATGAATATATAGCCTTCAACCTGAAATTAAGTTCAGCCTTTCAAATTTTATCCCTAATAGCTATTCCAAAAATTTATATAAGTTAAATCCATATGTTTATACTGAATTGGTACCATTAATATCCTTAATATTCATTTATACAATCTTTATACTAATTTAAAAATCAAATATGCAACGTGGCACAATTTGAGCATTCCACGTGTCACCCTGGGAAACTAGATATCAACATTTTAACAACAAAATTTATAGAAGTTTTGCTACAAAGAGTTTGCTGGCAAGTCGAAATTTTGTCAGAGAAAGAGAGGTCGCTCTTTCGTTAGGTTGTTTTATTTCGGGGTGTTGGAAGTAGATGTTGAGGAGAAAGAACGTCTGCTCCTTCCTCCATGGATGATTTTTTAGGAGTGGCGAAAGAAGATATAGGCACTCTAAACACAAATTTCATAGGAACATTGCTTCACACATTTCGCTGGAAAGTGGAAATATCCATAGAGAAAGAGCGACCGCTTTTTCTCCAAGTTCTATTTTTACAATTCCCTCCTAAAAGAAGGGGCAGCTGACCCTTCTTCTTCTCAATATTCTTTTTGTTATAGTTCGAGACTGCAAGAAGGATCGGTTGATCCTTCATGTGTTCTCCATTTTGGATATCGTTCAATTGCTAGATAAAGGTTTTCACAATTATATACTAAACGAAGGGGCGTCCGATCCTTCTTGTCGGAAAACGGAAGTCGGGACAAACAATTTGTATATGTTATAATTTATCTAATGTATGGTCCCTACTATTTACTGCGAAAGTCAGAAGTTGGGAATTGTCGTCCTAACCTTCGTAGATCAAATAGTTTTACATTTATCTCGTAAATGAAGGGTTGGCCGACCCTTCTTGTGCTCAATATTCTTCCGATGTTCACCATTTTAGATATAAATGAGTTGACGTCTTAGCCTTTGTAGGTTGAATATTTTTACAATTCCCTCATAAATGAAGGGGCGGCTGACCCTTCTTCTCCCCAATATTCTATTCATAATAATTATAGAATGCAAGAAGGGTTGGTTGATCCTTCTTTCTTTCGCCATTCTGGATATAGGTGAATTGTTGGATATAGTTATTCACAATCATCTACTAAACAAAGGGGGGACCAATCCTTCTCATCGGAAAATGGAAGTCGGGACAAACCTTTTTATATGTTAGAACTTAGATGATGTCCGGCTCCCTACTATTTACAACGGAAGTCGAAAGTCGAGAATTGTTGACATAGCCTTTGTAGATTAAATATTTTTAAATTTTTCTCGTAAATGAAGGTTCGACCAACCCTTGTTGTGCTCAGTATTCTTCCGGTGTTCACCATTTTGGATATATACATGAATTGACGGCCTAACATTCGTAGGTTGAATATTTTTTAACTTCCCTCATAAATGAACGGGTGGGAGATGCTTCTTATGCCCAATATTCTTTTCGTAATATTTCTAGAATGCAAGAAGGGTCGGTCAATCCTCCTTGTGTTCGCCATTCTGGATATATATAAATGATGGATATAGGTGTTCACAATTATCTATTAAACGAAGGGGCGACCGATCCTTCCATTCATAAAATTTGAAGTCCAGCCAGACATTTTATATATATATTATAACTTAGGTTATATCCGGATTCCTGCTATTTACAACAGATGTCGGAAGGTGGGAATTGTCGGCCTAGCCATCGTAGATTAAATATTTTTACATTTCTCTTGTAAATGAAGGGTTGTTTGACCCTTCTTGTGCTCAGTATTCTTATAATGTTCACCATATTGGATATACATGAATTGATGCCCTAGTCCTTGTAAGTTCAATATGTTTTCAATTCCCTCATAAATGAAGGGGCGTCCAACCCTTCAACTTCCCACTATTCGTTTTATAATAGTTTTAGACTGCAAGAAGCGTCGATCAATCCTACTTGTACTCAGTAATATTCAAGTGTTCACCATTTCTGATATACATGAATTGACGGCCCAACCTTTGTAGGTTGAATAGTTTTACAATTTCCTCATAAATCAAGGGGACTCTGACCCTTCTTTTTCCCAGTATTCTTTTCATAATAGTTCTAACCTGCAGGAAGGGTCGGTCGATCCTTTTTGTGTTCGCAATCCGGAATGTGGAATTTAGAAATTTGGAACCCCACCGCGTGACTTTGAGAAAATTTACATCTTCGTAATCTACAATGTGGAAGTTGGAAGTCCAAAATTCCAAACTGCGGAAAGTATCACTTCCCCAATCTGCAATCCACAATGCGGAACTCGGAAATGTGGAACATGAATTTTCCCAAATCTGGGAAATATCACTTCCGCAATCCACACTCAGCAAATTCGGAACTCGGAAATGCAGAATGCCAACTTTCCCAACTCCGGAAAATATCAATTCCGCAATTTGAAATCCGCAATGCGGAACTCGAAAATGTTGAACACCAATTTTCCTAAGTCTGGAAAATATCATTTCCGAAATCCGCAATCCGTAATGCGGAAGTCATAAATGCACAACGCCAATTTTTCCAACTCCAAAAAATATGACTTCTGCAATCCGCAATGCGGGTTCGAAAATGCATAAGCTCAACTGCATAAATTCTCAGGCTCGTAAATTTCTCATCCAAAGTCCATTTTGGGAAAACTCAGTACCCTTGGAAAGCTCTCAACAAGCACTATGCAACTGTGTGATCCTATGCCATTCCTGAGAACTCTGATTTTTCAATTCTCTCAATCAAAATGCTTCACAAATTCATCAATACCTCTTTTAAATATTCTGATTATCTGCCTGTAACCTCATAGTTTGACCCAAGCAGCCCTAGTGTTGCGTAGTAGTTTATGTCTCCTATATCCAGCCAATCAAAAACGATCTAAAGGCCATGGCCCATAAGATCCTGTAAGTCGAGGCACGATAGGGCAGCAAGGTGATACCAACATCGGTTAATCCCACTAAATATGGCAACAATCAGTCATTAAGGAACGACAGAGGTGACTCGGTCGGACCAATATGGAAACAAGAAATCATTCATGGGCGACCGGACCTTGGACCTATCACATTCCATGATATAAGATTTAACAGCTAAACTTCTTTGTTTTTAAAATATTAAACATAAAACTGCAATAATTGGATCATGTTCCCTTCCTTGCATCCAATTGACAGGAGGGGATGTGACATGACCCTTCTAATTGACTTATTTGATAATATATACTAGTGGAAAAATTATTCTTTGTTTAAAATAAATATAATTTTTAATGTGCTCCCATTATTTTATATTTCATAAATCGCTTTTGAACTGGATTTTGGTTCTGAATAATGTGTCCTATTATTTTATATTTCAGATATCATTTATGAAATGGATTTTGGTTCTCAACAATGTGTGGACCTGCTTTTGAATGGATTGAAAGTTCCTGAAGGAATCTCTTTTCCAGAAAGAAAAATATTTCATAATATCAACATTCATGATGGATGTGCCATTGTAAATGTTACCAAGACTTTAAATGCAAGTCTTCCATTGCCCTATCCATCAGAATGTGCAGACACATTGTCAGAGGCTGTTGGTGGTTATATTCAATGGCCTGTGTTTGAGATCGTTAACCACATTGGGTCTGATCTTCATGAGAATGAGGTGAATGATATAGAAGCTTCTAATTCGCCAAGTGTAGAACATATCATAACAAGTAACAATAAATCTTCTTTTATTATGAGAAAAGTTAAGTTGTTACATAAGTGTTCAGAAAGCAAGGATTGCATTTCCATACGTTTTGTAACAAATGTGAGTGGGACTGATTTTGTTGGGGGAACATTTTTGGGTGACTTCTCCTTTGGTATTCTGGTGGATGAAGTGGTGTTTTCTTGTATGGCATGTTGTCCATGGTTGAGCAGTGGAGGTTTTGTTGTATGGCCGATTAAAAGAATCATAGATTTTAATACAAAAACATTGCTTTCTATTGAAATCAATTTCAACAATAATCAATCTGAAACTACTTTGAAATTATTAATAGAAAATAACAATGTTAGGTTTGTGGGAGAGAATTGAACTTGATACATCAATGTTCTTTAAAGCCACAATATGTTGCTTGGTGAATAGTGTCAATGTTTTTTGAGGGAGACATTGTACAATTCAAAGCACTAGATGCTGGTGAGATTGGCATTTTAGTTCATAAAGTATTATGCAATTGCGAGGATTGTGGTGTATTTGAAGGCTCTCTTATAAGATGTCCTACAAACAATTTTCTTGACCTCGATGATGTTCCTTTGGATGTTATACTAAAAAATAAAACATACGAAGATATGGTCAACATTTGGAATATTTTTGAAAAATATCCTTTACAGATGGTCCTTCTAGGTACTCCCCATTGTGAATATACATATGTTAAAGGTAATGGAATAGGGCCATACAATTCTGTAAAGCGGCAAGTTGGAACTAAAATTTTTGAAAGAAATTCAAGATTGGTACCTTACAGGATTGGAATTGATCAGGGTGCATTCCTTTCAAAAATTGTCACTGAACATTGTTGCTCAAATATTTGTATGTCAAAAATTTCACTTCAATCGATAGTTGAATGTGTGAATAAATTTCATAGTGTGAATGGAAATTCAAGAAGATAGTATGTTATAAATTCTATGATATCAAATGCTCCCATCGCCAAAGAAGGAGATGATAGAAAAAGAAGCATGTTTACAATGATATTAGACACAATAGACGTCCGTCAAAATGCATGGTATAAATTCCATGGAATAAAAAGGAGCGCTTTCTACAATTATAAAAGCATGTTCTTGAATGGTGATGTGAGAGCTGTACATGGTAACAATGGCTTGGAAAAATCTATGGCAGACACTACTGCACTGGTAGCTACTATTAATAAAATTGTAGAAGAGAATTCCAACAAATCTCCACATACTACACAAGTAATCAGTGAAGATGGAACAATGACAACCTTGAAATTATTGCCATCTAATATGTCCCATGGTTTGTTGTGAAAAAATGGCTAATGATGATATTGAAAGTATCGGTTTGCCTCCAGTATCACAATCCTCCTTTAGCAAGGTGATAAGAGAAGATTTCCAAGATGTTAAAATTTCTAAATCAAACTCCTTTGCAAGGTGTAATGAGTGCATTACAATACAGGATAGGCTTAAGGGGATCACTGATCCGGTTTAGGTGGAAAGGTTGCGAGGAAATCAAGTAGCTCATAATAAATATATCGCAAGTTTTTGACAAGTATATTATTCTCACAGATTAGCTTCACAAAAAAATCCAAAGACTTTTCTGAGTATTGTTCATGACAAAATGGATAAGTCAAAGAATTCCATTCCAAGGATGGGTAAAAAGACAAAATATTTTAGTAATGTTATGAATCTTCCGATATCATTGACTGGAATGTTGACTCATGGTCACAAGACTGGGGTTTTGGACATTGCATCCTCTCATTTTTAGAGATGGGATCGAATTTCACTGTGACATCCCTGGATAAATGCTTGAAGTGTCTTGAAGAACCATTGGTTGATAAATATGGTGATTTGCTCTACAAAGGAGGAACATCTAAGCACCAATTGCATGATGCTCTATTACAATCAGATTCATATGAAAAGTGTTTGATATACAGACAAGATGTAATGCAAGATGATGTATTGTGTGTTGATGGTACTAATAAATGCAGGCCAAATAGAAAACTACCACCCATATTGTTGTTGCAAATGGATAATTGTCCAGGTGATAATAAAAATGCTTTGTTTTTTCATTTTTATCTCTTTTAACAACAATGAGAGTGTTCGAGATAGTTGAAGTTGGATTCCTCTTGGTCGGACACACCCATGAAGACATAGATGGAACTTATGGTAGGCTATTAGTAAAGCTAATGCGCAAGGATATATTTTCACTCTCTGTAAAAGGACCTTCAGACATTGACGAAATAAAAAAAAGGAATAGAAGCCTATATTTCATTATGGAATCGAGGGATTGAGAAGGGAGTGAAAATTTTTGGCGTCCCAAGTTAAATTATTGGGAGGATGTACATAAAGATTTGGACAGTGCCTTCGAGAGTGTTTACCAATCATCAACTAACTTTTGGCCATCGAAAAGCAATGATATTCATAGTAGTGAACCTACAAGATCTGAACATGAAATTATGGATGCCTATTGGAAGGAAAATGTTCTTGCTTTGCAGGATTGCTATGTTGGACCAGTATGCAACAAGCCTAGAGATGAATTCATTCCAAGAGTGGATGTTGTAAAGGGACAAATGGTCATTGTGCAATCACCAGAGCCATATTGTGCAATCTGGTTGGGTAGGGTGATTGGTAAAATTTATCAGGATTCAGATGCTAGTACTATTGGGTCTTAAAATGTAGAGGTGCAATGGTGGAAGCCAACAGGAGCATCCAAGGATCTAAAGGTCTTGTACAAAAATTGCTTAGATAGAAAGCAACAATGGGTTGTTGGTGTAGAAGAAAATATGATGGTCGATGTATATAACATCATATGGGCATGGTCACCAAGGCAAGGATGGACATGAGAAAAAATTAGAATAAACGAGAAGGGCCTTGCAACAGGGCACAACGAGAAAATATGGGGCATAGTGTTCAGAGTGGGATGGATGTTCCTTCAGATATCCTTTGATGTGATATTCGCCCAAACAATTTATATTTTGTTGCAATCCTTCTAGTCTGTCTATCAACCTGGCATGGTCTTTTCTGTGCCGATCGTTTTGATATCAAACAGTAAGGCTTTCTGTTCAGTCTCCAAGGTTGATAGTAGACATGGGACTTTCTCTATATGACAATTTTTATCTTAGAAGTGCAATGTGAAAAGAAGATAGATGTAATCATTTTTACCAATATATAATACAAAGTTTCTCTCTTTTTGCTTAAAAAAATAAAAATAAACAATCCTTTCAATAAACAAGAAAACTAGTGGCACACAGAGATCAAATTTGAAGGGCTGAACTTAATTTCAGGTTGAAGTTTATATATTCATACCACCCTTCTAGCATGAAGGGCTTTAATTAAAAAATGATAATAACTAAAACCATTTTTAATTCTTTTTATGAGATTTCATTCTCTTTAAAAAAAAAGCAAAAGAAAGAATGCTTCTATTTAAACAAAAACAAAAGGAAAGAATGTTTCTATTTAAAAAAAACAAAAAGAAAGAATGTTTCTATTTAAAAAAAACAAAAAGAAAGAATGATTCAATTAAAAAAAAATAGAATAGTATTCGTATAATGCTACTATATTATTTTTTATTATTATATAGAATGGTATTATTACCTATTCCAAAAATTTATATAAGTTAAATCCATATGTTTATATTGAAATGGTACCATTAATATCCTTAATATTCATGTATACAATCTTTAAACTAATTTTAAATATCAAATATGCCACGTGTCACAATCTGAGCATTCCATGTGTCACCCTGGGATACTAGATATCAATATTAACAAAAAAATGCAATTTTAAGTTTCAAAAGTAGTAAAAAAACACACTATTCGAATAGAAAAACACACTTTTCAAAGCCAATATTTCCACTTATTTTGCACTTCTACTAAAAGAAGGGGCGACCGATGTTTCTTGTCGAAAAACGGAAGTCGGGACAAATATTTTTTATATATTTTATAAAGAGAGGTTACATTCAAACAAAAACAAGCTGAAGCTCTATGTATCTTCTGCGAAACCAAGCTCTCGGGCCTTACAAAGAAAGAGAGATGTTGTATGACTGTTGTACCCATAACCAAAAGCTCGACTTTGAGAAGCTGTAACTTTCAACCGAAACATCTTGAAGATCAACCAAAAATTCCTAACAGAAAGACTATTAAACCCAGAACTGAGCATAAACGGACACACCATAGTGATATAAACCCAAAAAACACACTAACTACATAGGAGCAACAACCCTCGAGCACTAAAGAGAATAAAAACATTACAGTAAAATATAAGGAAAATCCAGGAAATGACCTTGAGGATTTTCTTCCGGCGCAGTCGTGGTAGCATCAGGAATACAAAGGCCCATGGATTGCAGCAAGAAGTCCATCTTCCTATTCATCTCCCTGGTTTCATCTTGAAGTGAGTTCTGCACTGGATCCTCTTTTTCCATACGGTCCGTAAGAGCATACCCCACCAAGTTTTTCATTACCCAGTAAAGGGAAACAGTTCGCTCGTATAGGGTTAAATGACCAACAGTGTTCCCCGGGTCCATGACCCAATTTTACAGCTTTCGGCTTTTCTCCTACATGGTATCTTTACCAATAATTTTCCAGAGCTCATGCTCCATACCTTGGATTTCCTTCTACACTTCAAACGATAGGTCCAATTCAAAAATCCTAGATTTCCTCCAAATTGTCCTATGAGCAGAAGAGACTCTATGACTATACTCCAAAGGGATCTCTTCCCTGTTATGCCTCTTCCTCTTCACCTCTTCCTCTTGACGATGGTCATCCATAATTCTCAACGAAGTGAAGTTTACTTGTCAAAGTGAATTTTACTTGTACAATTACCGTTTTCATTCCCCGTCAATGTCATGACTCACGAACTTCTATATAATTGTACAATTACTCTAGCAAAATCTACAAAGATGATATCTTACTTGAGAAAAATCTACAGATGATATATATGACCACCATCCCTCCATACTATGATAATTACCATTCCCCATCCGTCTTTATTACTAACGTTGGAAAAATAAATATTTATAAGTTTTAAATCCGTAATAAAAAATTAGTAACTTCGCTATACTATATGTGCCACTAGTTTTCTTGTTTATTGAAAGGATTTTTTTAAACAATGTCTTCATTCAGAAATATATCCGTCTTCCACTTTCCATATTCTAGTTCGGGGTGCAACAATAATCAAAATTACAAAAAAATGATAAATTCCAAAGTGTGGGATTATTTTAAAAGCATTAGTAAGGAATACATCATGCATGGGCGTAAGGAAGACATGCAATTAGCACAAAATAAGGCAGTAAATAAGTAAATTTTGTTCTTCAATAATAGTAAGATAAGCATAGGCATGCAGTTACACAATTATACCATTCTATATAAAAAGTAATATAACAACATTATACGAATACTCTTCTATTTTTTTAAAATGTAATCATTCTTTCTTTTTCTTTTTTTGAAATAGAACCATTCTTTCTTTTATAAGTTAAACACATATATTTATATTGAAATGGTACCATTAATATCCTTAATATTAGTTTATACAATCTTTAAACTAATTTTAAAAATCAAATATGCCATGTGTCACAATATGAGCGTTCCACGTGTCACCCTGGGATACTAGATATCAACATTTTAACAACAAAATTTATAGAAGTTTTGCTTCAAAAACTTTTCTGGCAAGTGGAAATATTCTCAGAGAAAGAGCAACCGCTCTTTCTCCAAGGTGTTCTATTTTTACAATTCCCTTCTTATTCCCAATATTCTTTTCATAATAGTTCGACATTGCAAGAAGGGTCGGTCGATCCTTCTTGTGTTCTCAATTATGGATATAGCTGAATTGTTGGATAATGGTTTTCACAATTCACTACGAAAAGAAGGAGTGACCGATCCTTCCGGTCGGAAAACAAAAGTCGGGACAAATTTTTTTTATATATTATAAATTAGCCGATGTCTGGGTCCCCACTATTTATAGCAGAAGTCGGAAGTAGGCAATTGTCGGCATAGCCTTCGTAGATCAAATATTTTTACATTTATCATGTAAATGAAGGATCGACCGACCCTTCCCGTGGTCAGTATTCTTACATTGTTCACCATTTTGGATATACATGAATTGACATCTTAGCCTTCATAGGTTGAATATGTTTACAATTCCCTCATAAATCAAGGGGTGGCTGATCCTTGTTCTTCCTGGTATTCTATTCGTTTAATGTGATCTTAGCCCAACAAATTTATATTTTGTTGCAATCCTTCTATTATGTCTGTCAACTTGGCTAGACAAGCAAATGTCGAGCATCTAGAATGTCCACGAGCATCTAGGCATTGAGGGAAAATTACTATTGTGATGCAAAATACACTGTTTACTGGTTACTACTGTGTAAGTAAGCTGTGCCTATATAGATTACACAGAGAAATCCTGCCTCATTTGGAAACTATTAAATTTATTTCTGTAAAAAAGATAGATATTCTTGATACTGTATCAAAAAAGAAACAAGAACTGATTGACTTGTTATTCAAACAATGGATGAATATTGTAGACATTGAACTTTTCACCTTAAAATGTTGAACATTTACAACTAAAAATTGCACTTTTCAAATAAAAAATTGCATTTTTTGATTTGAAATTCACACTTTTCAATTCAGAAATTGTATTTTTTGATTTGAAATTCACACTTTTTCAAATGAAATTTTGCATTTTTTGATTTGAAATTCACACTTTTTGAATTGAAATTCATAGTTTTATAACAAAAAACTGCAATTTAAAGGTTCATAAGTAGTAAAAAAACACACTATTCGAATAGAAAAAACACACTTTTCAAAGCCAATATTGCCACTTTCAGAACCTGTTTCTACACTTTAGAAAGGTAACTGATATTGACACTTTCAAAGTCTAAATTTACACTTTCTTAGTCCAAAATTTGCCTAATATGTCCAAATTTAATGAAATTGGCATTTTTTCCTTTGTTAGATATCTATTAAGTAAATATAATACAGTGTGCATTGATTTAGTCAAATACGATTTCTTTTCTAAAATTCAATGTGCCAACTTTACAATAGTGTAGTTATGCCTCTCTGCCACTCCATTTCTTTGTGGAGTGTATGGCGTGTGATGTGTTTCCTTTGAATACCTTCTAGAGTAAAAAAATTATTAAACTCCATGGAGAAAAATTATCCACCAGTATCAAACCTTCAAATTCTAATGCAACCCCCAAACAATTTTTTCACGATTGCTTTAAACTTCTTGAACTCAATAAATACATCAACTTTTAACTTTAAAAAGTACACCCACATTTTTCAATTGAATTCATCCAAAACAATAACAAATACCTACCACTGGAGATTGATACTATCTTCATAGGCCCATAAACATCAACATGAATCAAATAAAGAACCTCGTTGGCTCTCCAATTCCATCCTTCATAAAATCGAGCTTGGTGTTTATTTCCCACATAACAAGCTCTACAAATGCCCTATTGCATATGTTGAATCTCTAGATTACCATCCACTAAACTTTCTTTATCCAAATGAGAAAGATAGTGAAAATTCATATGTCCATACCATTGATGCCAAAGTGAACTGATTTCTTGAACATGCATGGCCAAAAAACATGTTCTTTGGTTTCCTCTATATTAACTAGCAGATAAAGTTCGTCATCTTAAATAAGAAGAGTAATTGTCTTCTTGTTTCCCTTGTCAACCATGTAGCATTTATGAGCACTGAAAATAACATGCAAGCGGGGATTTGCCTCATAATTTGTCTGATTAAAAGTAGATTCTGTTCCATACTTTGTACATTGTAGACATTAAGGAAGACCAACCACTTACCTCCCAAGGTAATCTATAATTTCCCTTTTCCCTCTATTATGAACTCCTCCAAATCACCAAAAACCAAAGATGAAACATAAGCGTCAAAGTGAACAAACTAATAACATTTATTGGTGAAATGACGTGATGCACCATACTTAATATACCAAGTAGATGAATCTCCATGATTTATTTTCTTATCCGTGAAAGTGAAGAGAGTATTCTCTTCCCGATGTTCTGCAACACGTTCCTTCTCCTTCCGTTGAGAGCATCCCTGGTTGTGCTTTTCATCCCACAACAATTTTCTACAAAACTTCTTTCTATGACCCACCTTTCCACATTAATGACATTTGAATATATTTTAATTACCTAATTCATTTATGTTTCCTTGACTACTTCCATTGTTCTCTTGAGCAAACTTTCCCTTATTCTTGAGGTTTTCTACTAGTTCTAAACTCAATATTTTATTTTCACCGTTGAACTGATTTTTCCATCTATTTTGCTACAAAAAAATTATGTGTAACTCATCAAACTTTAGGTATTTGTCAGTAGCAGTAATATTTTAAGTGTTTCAATAAAATGTTCAAATGCAACTAGTAAACCCTTAAGAGTATCACCATCTTTTCTTCTTATAGATTCCTCCAAATGGCATTAAACTATTCTCTAATATCCTTAATCTTTACAAAATGTTCATATAAATATGTATTATCATTCATCTTAATAGAAAACAATATATCTTTTAGAAAAAAGGCTCTAACCTTGTTTGAGACTTCATGCAAGTCTTCAGAGTGCTTCAAAATGATTGCATCATCCTTTGTAGTGCCATCATGATGCACTTTTGGAAGCATCTCATCAATCGAAAATACCTTTATGAGAATTACCTCTTCTCTATTTTGCTCATCATATTTGTTATGGTATTTTTCCATTGTTGTTGATCGAGTTTCCTTCCCCTACATAAGATGATCCAGAGACTTGTACTAAAAAATGGCTAACATACACTATTTCCAAGTATTATAATTTTTATTAGAGAATTTTTGTCTACCCTCCAACATGATATTGGACGAACTAACAATTTTGTCAAATAAATTTACAATAAATGTGTTGAAATAGAGGACAAACTGCTAAAAGGATGCCTAGAAAACCAAGGGTTTTCTCCCAAAATTCCAAGTCTACCATTGCTTAGTCAAATTTCTATAAAAAGCTATAGAAATTTATGAAAATACAATAGAAAAATGCAAACATCTACTACAAAGATGCCAAGCTATTGTTGAAATATAGAAACTTCATTATAAAATAATGAAAATTACTGAAAATTTTCAAAATTCATCTTGAAAACATAAATTACAAGAAAACTTTGAAAGATTTACAACCGATAAACAAAACCTAGAAAATTTCTGGTTTGCATTACTGATTTTGTACAGTATGTATAGTCCTATGACTAGAAAAAAAACCGCCCAAAAATTCTTCTCAAAACTTTGCAAATTAGATTTCCTACTTCACTTGTTTTCTAATTTTTAATCTTTCATTTAACCTAGAAAAATATTTAAATATGGATTTAAATCAAAATAAAAATGATTCTCTCTTAAAATATGAACCTAGCTTTAAATTGAGCAAATGAATGATGCATGTATTTTAAATTAGAAAACAATACATAGTTTCAGCTAGTCCAAAACCCGTTTGGATTATAGGCATGTATGAGACGGAGTCTCTTGGTCTGTCACTAAACCTGGCAGTCCCTAGGTATTTCTCTTGCTTCACTTCAACTTCCTCTCATTGTGGCTTTGATAGCATATTATGAAAACCAAACACAATGAAACCAAGAACACAAAGTGAGAACTAAACAAGAGAAATGGCTCTTCTATATTATAAAATGAAGAGGACAATCTTCTCTTTATGATAATGAGATGACATAAACCCCTAATTGTTCATAACCTAATTGCAAAAACCCTAAAATGACTCATATGTACTTTAATACAACAATTACACATAAAGCAACCTAAAGTCACCTGAAGTCATCATGTGACTTTTTAAATATGTGTATTTCTATAGTATATATGACTTTTATATTCTAACACCATTTTCTTTGTTTCTCTTCTTGCTTTTAGGGGAAAACATTTTATGTTTAAATTTTTGCTTTATTTTATTCTAAGTATTTATTTTTATCTTTATGCCATGGTCTCTACCATTTCCTCTTGATTCTTACCATCAATCTTTCTCTATCTCTCTCTTGAGTGCACTCACTCCAATCTCTTCTATTTGAATTAGCCGTCCCAAGCTTGTGCAAGTGGAGTGAAGGAGTCCTACTCTAACTCTTCCTCCTAAATAACAAGGACCAAGTGTGCTCTCTAAATTTTTATTGATTGCACAAATTTAGGAGATGATTACATGATTTAAGAATATTGTTAGGTTCTCAATAAGGATTAAATCCTTTTTGTCCCTCCACTTGTCATATACTCATCTCAACCAAAAGCTTAGCTTATATTCCTATTATCGACATTATAATAAAGTGAAGGGTATGCAATGGTAGAAGTGGTTAGGGAAAGTAGGCATAAGAGACAAAGGAAACTAGGCTTGTAACCATTCCATATACCTCCTCACCTTTCCCCTCCTGTGGTATCATAGCCCTGTTAGGTGCTTAGGCTTAGCCAATCTTGATTTTAATATCAATTGCAAAATTGACAGTATCTGTAAGTATTCAAAATCACCATGGCATATATATCTCATGGTGTTATAAACAAAGTATAGTAATAAAAGAGCCTACACACAACATTGCATAGCCAAATTTGACATGAAAGGCTTAAAACCAGGATATTACATGGTGATGCATTATGGATTGTCCATGTAAGTATTCCATGGAATTGAAATTGTTTTTTTGGCCTATTGATTTAGAGATGCCATAAATAGTGTGTTGGCCCATAACTTTAAAAAGTTCATCAATAAGAGGCTCAAGATATACATCCATATCTCTAACTTGGTGCTTACCTAGTCATTTGAAAATAGAAATAATAAAGCCCTTGTACACGCAAAATATGTAAAACAAATAAAAAAAATGAATTGGTATGTTGTTAACATTCCTAAAATAAATACTTGGAATAATTAATGCCAACATTTCATACTCCCTCTTTATTGACATCCAAGGAGGAAGGTTATTGTTTATAACAAAATTGAACAAACTAAGTAAATGGATATGAGTTCTCCAAATGGATTGACAATATCAGTTTCCATTGAAAGTCTAACATTATGAGGTTCTTCTTTAAAAATGGGCCATATTTCCTTGATGTGCCTAAAATTTGTAGAACCAAATCTAGGGATTCACACAATACCATTTTCACTTCTCTTTCATTCATGACAATCCATAAACCGTGCTATGTTTTTGCACCTAAATAATCATTCAAAATGTGGAATTATGGACATATGACAAAGAACTTTGTAGTGGACCTTTTTGTTATAAGTTTGATATCTACTAATTCCATATTTAGGTCATTCAAACTTTGTTACATGTTGTCCATAACATCTAATCTGATCATTAGGACATGCATCAATTGTGTGATACTCTAAACCTATATACTTCATAATGGAACACAATTAGATCTCATACCCAGGTACATTCTCATCCATGGAAATAAAGGTGTCATGGATCAACGCATTTATCCCTTGATCATTATCAATATTAGTGTCATTTTCTTCCATAGGATTAGCTTCAATTCTATCACCCTCACCATCTTTACTACAAATTGTAGCACCAGGAATTCGAAGAATACACACTTATCTCTTTGTAATTACAAATAAATAAATATAATTAGTATTAAAATATTAACACATTTAAAACTATTAAATAATAAAAAAAACATATTTTCACTATCTTACCAAGGGTTGATATTTGGTTTCCCCTTCAAGGTGCCCATGCTCGAAGCAATGTTTGATAATTGTTGACTTAATAATTATTCTTCTCTTGATGCCTTTACATTGTGTGTAAGGGAAATGACATTTTCCATCACCAATATCAAGGCATTTGAGATGATTTTGAATCACAATTGTTTCTCTGGACAAAATAATTACATTCATCAAGATCAACATCCAAGGTGAGAGCTAATGCTTCACTGGTTACACAATGTATATAAGCCAATTGGTTGGATGAACCAACATCAAGTTAGGGTTATTGAACACTATTTTCTATTTCAAAAAGAATATTCAATCCATCCATTAATACAATGAATACATTCAAAGAATTTCACAAATAGAGAATTCAAATACTATTAACAAAATTTAACTGAAATAAGTATAATTTTTTCTTCATAAAATATGGTTCTAGCTAGGGCACAAATAATATAACTGAATTTTTCCCTTTGGATTCTAATGAAATTTGTAGCAAACCAAGGTTTAAGAGACTGAAAATTATGGGTGACTCAAAATTGTTGATGAATTGGTGCAATGGAAAATGCCAGATTGGAATTCTATAATGAACAGAGTCATAGAGGCTAAAATTATTATGTTTGATCACATCTCTTACACACATATTGAGCGTATTTAATCACAAAAAAAATTCACGTTTGAAGTATACACTTAATTTGTATGAAGGTATGTTGATTTATCAATAATTCAGGGGTTTCCAAGTCTCTTTAGAGGCATCTTTATCTAGTATGTAATGTGAAGGTTGGGTAGGAAAGAGTATGTCTTTAAAAGTTAGTGATGTCTTCACAAAGTAATTTTAAAGAAAATCAATGGTCTTTTTGCCTAGAAGGTATATTTATTTGGAAGATTGTACACTTTAAGAGGAAGGACACATTCTTGCTCATGTATATTTTGATTTCACTCTCTAAAATAACAAATATAATTTATTTTCTTTTGGAAAAAAAAAAATTTAACTGAATAAAATTTTGATTATTGGTAACAAAATATATCTACAGTATTATGCCACATAATCTCAACTCTTTACATAAAATATTTTTTTCTTTTGCATAATTATCATTTCAACAACATGGAAAAAAACTCTATCAATAAAGGTTGAAAGTATAAAATAATTGTTATTAAAAAATGCCTAAACATCACATAAACTAAGTTAAGTTGATGAAATATTTATTTGTATTCACAAGAAGGGAAACTAACTTTGCTTACGGAATGTCTCAATTGTGGCTTAATCATCATTATGTGCTAGTAAACTAACTTTCCTTAAGGGATGTATCAATCGTGGCTTAAGCATCATTATGTGCTAGTAAATGACCACGTGGGTTGAGAAACATGTAAAATTTCAAATTTTAGTTTATCAAAACCATTTCTTATTTCAAGTCACACTAGAGATTAAAACGTAATAATTATACACATTATCAAGGGTTACCTTATATCCATTAGAGCCAATATATATAAAAGGATTGATTTTGATTTTTGATTACAAATCTCGAATTTGATAGACCCAACCTTGATAACAGGGTTTGATACATCATAATCTGGCCTCTCAAAATGAAACTATTTCAAATATTTAAACCTTTGAATTTTGAAATCTATCTCATTTAAACGAGCATTTGGCGAAGCTTTCTAGCAGCGATTGGATCTCCTGGCAAGATTATTAAAATGTCCGTAGAAGTTCTTGGAGTCACGTTGATTCTTAGAATCAACCTAGTACCAACCAAGTATAAAAAAGTGGGAATAATTGCTTTTTTGTGGGCTTATTTGATCTATTTTGTATTAGGGTTTTCAGTTTCTGGCCATGATCTTCTTCAGTTTTTTCACCTTTCTCCTTGTGGGTTTTTTGTTGGATTTTGGCATTTTTTTAGGGGTGTGGATTTTTTTGGCTTTGGGATGTTGGGTTTGACCTCTGCAGTACGAGGTTTCTTTTTCTCCCTTATAGGTTTTTTTCTCGGGACAGATTGTGTGATTACCATCGGTAGTACTTCAAGTGCTGCAGTGCTTGCTAGGTGTCATCCACTCTGGTTTAGGTCACATTAGAAGGTGTCGGTTTTTGTTTGGGGAGACCAGGATTACGGGTTACCTACTAACTAGTTTTCCAAGACATTATTCCTTTCACAAAGGTTTCTCCATGTGACTACAATCCTGATGCGACTTCCAGTGGAAAGGTGGTGGGTTTGGAGGTCAATGATGTGCCTGGTGCAGTACCGTCACTCTGTAACCTGGAGGGGTATGCTCGGAGGAAGGGCCTGAGTGGGGAAAAGGCTAAGCATAGGAGGCATCTTAAGGTGATTAAGGCCAGGGTGGGTCTGGAGCAGTATATCATTGAGGAGAACACAAATTTGGACTGGGTATAAATGTTGGCTGGTAGGGCTTTGGTTGGTCATATTGAATTTTCTTCTGGTCCCCGAGGTGAAATTTTGGATTGGGTCAATTAGAACTGGACTCCAATTATGGGCCTGGTACCTATGGTAAATATCTTATTAAATCGCTGGATTATGTTCATCTTATCGGAGCCTGAACATGTCGAGACTATTCTCGCGAGGAAATGGTCATTCAAGGAAGGCTCTATCATTTTAAAGAGATGGCATATTGATTTCGATCCTGTAAGATAAAGGCAGACCTACAGACACATTTGGATGTTGATATCGAGCTTACCAATTTCACTATGGATGGAGAATGTATTAATAGGGTTGGCGAATAAGGTTGGTAATTTTGTTAGAATTGATAAAAAATCTCTCTATGGTGTGGATATGAAGGTGGCTCATGTTATGGTTGAATTTGATTTGGTTAAGGGGATACCAACGGAGGTTGATATTATTTTGGGTAAAATTACTTTTAGGCAGATATTAGACTACTACAAGTTTCCCTTTCGTTATTTCAACTGCAGGGATACGGGGCACATTATGGCCCGTTGCCCAAACTTGCGGTGGACTGTTCAGGATGAGGGTTTTACTGAGGTTTCGGGTGCTATTCTTCAAGAAGATGGTCACACTGAGGAGGGTTTTCTTTCACCGGATTTACCTATTACGGGTAATATTTCTCCTGCTTCTATTACACCATATAAATGTCTCGAGGGCTGAATTAGATTTCTATCTGGATGTTGAAAATTCTTTAGATAGACGCATCTCCGAGGGTAAGGCTAAGCTCAATATTGGGGGTTTCTTTTATAATATTTCACCTAATCGAGAAAGGATTGCTGGGAAGGATGATTGCACACATGGTATCCCTGTAGCCTCATTTGAGCTTTGTGTTTTATCCCCTATTCAACAAATTGTTATATCTTCTTACAATCCGGTGGTTGTTTTAGATGTGGTATGAAATCCTCTATTGACTAGGGTGGGGATTTTTCTCAGCAATAAAAATTGGTACTTAATGATAGTGGATATGTTAACAACCCTTCTGACTTAATGTCACCATTAACAATCTACTCTAAAAATCCGTCATCTAATCCCATTGTCAAACCATTAATTGCTGACAGATTCCTTAATGTAACCATCAGGAAGAGTCGAAGGAAACCTAGGGTTTCTGATTGGGATGGGGAAGCCGTTTACATCCTTGTCTCTACTAGGATTGAGGATACTGTTAGTAGAAAGAGTATTGAACCTACTTTTGTTTTTGATGAGGCCCTTAGAGAAAACTCGTCTCTGTCAGGGGGTATCAAATGATCCCGCTCACTCCTAATGTCATGGGTTTGGGAAAGGTCTCTAGGACTAGGGCCTTATCCCATCTTACCAATGTACTAGATCCGGCTTAATACTTCCATAGGAAACTATGTGCGATTATTTTAGGGCTATGAATAAACTTGCAGTTATTCTACCCGGTTGGGAATTTGTGGGTACTAGTGCAGTGGGTATGTCTGGAGGTTTACTAGCGGGTTGGAATCCTAGATTCTTTAACTTTCTGGCTTATAAAACTACTTGGGGCATATTTCTGGATGGGAGCTGTATTAGTTTAAACATGCCGATTTCAGTGTTAAAATTATATAGGCCATATAAAGATCGTGGTCCTTCCGGGTCATCTTTCGGAATTTCTGGACTACTCAACAATAAAAATCTAATCGTTGTGGGAGATCTAAACTTCACAAGGAATGCTGGAGAGATTTGGGGCAGACATGCTAGATTGGATGATATGGCTAACTTCTTTACAAATTTTTTAGACTCAAGATTTGGTGGATGTTGTCCCAGGTACACTTTCTCCGACTTGGACCAATGGTCGGGCAGGGAGTGATGGTATCCATAAACGTTTGGACAAGTTTTTGGTAAATGCAAAGTTATTAAATGTTTGGTCTCGGCACAGATCATGGATTGGAGATGCCAAATTATCTGATCACTGGCTTGTTTTTTTTTCTTTCAGATTGATGATACATATAGAAAATTAAAGTACCCTTTTAAGTTTAACTACTCTTGGCTGAGGAATGTGGAGTTTTGCAAGATGATAAGAGTATATTGGGATGATTCAGACATGGCCACTGACATGAATCCAATGGATACATTTGTTTTGAAGTTGCATAGGCTCAAGGATATTGTCACAAAGTGGATTAAAAGCAAACAAAAGTCTGATCTTCTGGAACTTGAATTATTAGAAGAACAAATACAAGAGATGTATGTTAGGAACCCATGTCTTTACTTTGTTAGTATATTGTTGTTGGACGCATATGCTTTGTAAGTCATCCCGTAGTATTTGTTGATCAATAGTTTATGTTATTGTTGTTGGCACATATGCTTTGTAAGTCGCCTGTAGTATTGTTGATCCATAGTTTGTAGTGGCCCATGGTTTTGACCCATAGTATTGGCGCCTAGACTTAGTATATAAGTGTGTGTTGAGACCTATGAAGGCACCGTGAAGTTATTTGTATTGAGCTTGCTCATACGAGGTTGCCCCCTCGAAGTGGCATGTGATCAATATAAAAGTGATTCTGAGTTCTATCATTTCTGCTATTTCGCATATTCTTATTAATTGATTGTTGCAGGTGCATCACAATGTACCTTAGGAATTTTAATGGTGCAGTGGATAGAGAAATTTTTGCAAAAGTTAAGTTGCTAGAATAGAAAAAGGATGAGCTATTTACCCAAGAGGAGATGGACTGGAGGCTTAAGAGTCGGGCCATATGGATTGGTTTGGGGGATAGAAATACTAAGTTTTTCCATTCTTATGCATCTCATCGGAAAAAATCAAATGCTATTTGGGATCTCTCAGATGCTGATGGCAACACTGTTTCAGGTTTGGGAGAGCTTCAAGCTGTTGCAAAAGTTTTTTTTGGTAGTTTATTTACTGATCCTGGTCATAGCGATCTGCTCACTTAATTATACGTGGCTAGAAAATTCTCGGTCTTTGTTGATGAACATGAGGCAGAGGACTTAGGAAAAGAAGCTACTTTGCTGGAAATTGAAGAGACTCTGAAGGGATTTGCCAAATACAAGAGTCCAGGGCCTGATGGTTGGACGGTCGAACTATTTTTATAGTTTTTTGATGTTATGGGTGATGATATTTTGAAAATGGTGGATTTCTCTAGAACGAAAGGATATATCGCTAGGGGACTTAACTCTACTTTTCTCACATTAATTCCAAAGATAAGTAAGCCTTCCACTTTTGGGGATTTTCGGCCAATTTCTCTCTGCAACTTGGCTTACAAAATAATATCTAATATCATTTCGGTTTGACTAAATCCTATATTTTCTAGATGTATTTCTGCCAAACAGTTTGGGTTCTTGAAGGATCGTCATATTTTGGATGCCATTGGCATAACACAGGAGGTTATACACTCCGTCAAAAAGAGGAATATGAAAGCTATGTTGCTCAAGATGGATCTTGAAAAAGCTTATGACAAAGTTGATTGGGTTTTTTTGCAGTTGATTCTTATTCAGATTGGCACCCCCCGATTAGTTCTTCGTTGGATCACATCATGTGTATCTACTGCAAGTATTGATGTATTGGTCAACGGTGCACCATCTAAGTTTTTAAAAATATCTAGGGGTGTTCCTCAAGGTTTCCCATTGTCTCCTCTCATTTTTCTGTTAATCATAGAGGGGCTGAGTAGAATGATTGGTATTGCTAAAGCAGAAGGCACTATAAAAGGTATCAAGTTTTATATGGATTTGTCTCACACTCATCTATTGTTTGTAGATGATGTACTTTTAGCATGGTTAGACTCGGTTGCAGAGTGGAAAAACTATAAATGTATTATTGGGACTTTTTGTGATGCGTTTGGTATGTTGGTGAACAATAGAAAATTGAGTATTTATCATTACGGGATCGAGAACAAAAAAAATGATGCCTATAAGGGAATGTTGCCTTATAATTTTTTCCAGATGGAGGAGGGATTAAAGTACCTTGGCTACTTTCTAAAGCCAAATGGTTACATGAAAAATGATTGGTTGTGGCTTATCAAGAAAGTTGAACACAGGATAAACTGTTGGACCTACAGGTTATTGTCGATCAGTGGGTGCCTTACACTGGTGCAATCTGTTTTAACTGGTATACCTGTGTACTGGTTTTCGCTCATTCAGGTACCGTACATTATATAATTAACTATTTGAGGAAGATTTTTTTTAACTTTATGTGGGAAGGGGGTTCGAAAAAAAGCAAATTGGTTATGACTAGATGGGAGAAAATTGCGTTGCCTGAATGTAGTGGAGGATGGGGGATCAAGAACTTGTCTTTGTTTAGTTGTGCACTTAGACTGAAAAGTTTTTGGAGAGGTCTTTTTGGGCCTACTATTTGGACCAGGGTACTTTCGATGAAATACATCAATGGTGATACTGTTAATTGGATTAGAAATCCATTGAAGAAGATCATGGGTGTCTCCCCTATCTGGGCTAGATTCATCAAAGTATACGACTAGATGGCTAAAGACCTATCCTGGAGGGTTGGGGATGGAAAAGATGTACTAGTTGTCATTGAACCAATCTTGGGGTTGGATGAAGATTTTTAACTGTCCAGTGAGATTATAAACATGTTGCATTGGTTTGACCATGCTACCCTTAACAAAATTAAGAGAACCAATCAATCTTACTGGCTCAATGCAATGGAAATGGGATTGAAGGAAAATGCAACTACATAATGGGAAAGCTACATCAATAAACTAAATTCTTTCGGTTGTCGTCTGACCATGGAAAAGGATAAGTTAATCTAGAATAACAACAAAGCTACAGGTATGGTGACTACAAAACTTGCTTATAAGGCCATTATTAATAATTGGTGTATTTTTCCAGCAAACTGGTGGTATAAGGTTTTATGGAAGTGGAAGATCCCATTAAAAATCCAGTGCTTTATGTGGCATGCACTTCATGGTGAGATGAAAACTTGGGATAATTTATCAAAGAAGGGCTGGGTGGGCCCAAGTATGTGTTTCTTATGCAAAAATAGTTTGGAATCTGCTAATGAAAATTTTGTGGATTGTGAGTTTGCTATAACTTTTTGGTCTTCGATTATTAACCATCTCAGTTTAGACCTTCAGTGGGGCACTGGTTTGTTTGTTTTGTGTGCTTTAAATTGGAACATGAAGTGTAATAGTCTTGCCTATCTTCTCGCGGTGGTCTCCTGGGCTATTTGGCACAATAGGAATGAAGCCATGTTTGAAGATCAGACTCCTAATTTGGTGAGAACCTACAACTGGATTCTGGTAGTAATTAAAGATTATTGCTTTGTAATTGATAAGGAAAACACAAGACGGGTTAGTTCTTTCACCATATCTCATCATAGACCGGTTGCATTTTTTGATGGGGCTGCTGTTAACGGCTTATGTGCTATGGGGGGAGTGATTTATATTAATAAGGATCATTATTTCACTCTAAAGATGAACTATGGAAGGGGCACTAACACGAAGGATGAATTACTTGCACTTTAGAGCGTGCTCACTATTTCTAATGCATTCGGTCTACAAGAACTGGTAGTTTTTGGGGACTCAAGGGTGACGATAAAATGGGATCAAGGGGATTATAACCTAATTATTATCTCATTATACCGTGGTGCTGTAAGACAAAGGAGAAAATTCAACTTTTTAGTGATATTACATTTGATCATATATATCGTCAGCACAATTCGATGGCAGATGCTCTATCCAAAGATGCATATGATGGCGAGGAGGGGGTTATCATATGGGAAGAATACCAAGAGTCTCAGAGTATAGGTTTTGGCACTGTTAGTATTTTTGAGTACTAATTATCTTATGTTTAATGGTTGATGATCTATAATTTTTATGGGGCCTAGTTTTGTGTTTCTGTTAAGATGGAATCTAGCATATTTTTTGAACATAAGTCTTTGCTCAGACTTATATATATTGTACTATTTGATTCACTTAATATGAATACCAATATTATGGTGGTTTTTTTTTTTTTTTTTTTGGCTGAAAAAAAAACATAATATACTAAATAGTCTATAATATTCTATTTGATCTTTGAATATAGTTATTTTTTATGTATTAAAGTAAATGTATAAACATAATATTAGAATATGAACTCTTTGTATTATATTATTATTATTTATTATTTTTCAATATAATTTCCATTATATATAGTTATTTAATATATTAGTTTTTTATATTAATATAATATTAAATATCATTATATTTTTTATTATTAATTTTTAATATATACAAATTTTTATTTATTTTATAAATATGATTTATAATTTTATAAATAATTTTATACAACTTTATTAGTGGTTGCATCCATAATTCAAACAACGAAACAATTCATATATATCTTTATATTGTAAGTTAATTATTAAATTCAAATTAATAACTTAGCCAAATAAAAAATGTGAGACAATTGAATGAAAAACATTTCATCAATAATAAAAGGTTCAATTTTATTTAGTTGATTAAGATATTTAAGTTTTTAAAATCATTATGTAAAGTAAGATATGAAATTGTAATTTAAATGTTTATATAAACATTCATTAAGATTTAAAATTATCAATTTATATTAATAATTTAATATTAAATTTTGATTCCTATAATTTGCGTTAATAATTTAATAATAAATTTTGATTCTCTTATCAGATTAATTTAATTATATAAAAATGTAATAAAATTTGTTCGATTCTAAATGATTTATTAGACAATCTCTTTTTTTTTTTACTTTATAAATTTTTTATAATACAAAGTTTTCTTCCTATTTATTATTCTAAATGTAATTTGAAAATAAAGAATATTATTTCATAATGTAAAATTATTTTATTCTCCAACTTATATTGATATAATTCATATTAAGAAAAATCTATTAAAATTCAATTTATTAAAATAAACTAAATAGAAATTTTAATTTATCCCAAATAAAATTATTAACTTTTAATTAACATTTAGATAAATTAAATAACATTACTCAATTTATTTTTAGTATACTATTTAACAACAAACAAACATTTAAGTTAAGATATATGTTGTATGTTAGTATGTTTTAATTATTTAAAAATAATTAATTAATTTTGATATATATATATATATATATATATATAAAAGATTTTTAAAAAAATTATATCTATTATTTATAGCAAATCAAGATATAAAAATACATATCAACAAACTTCAACACAATTTTAAAAAAACCCACAAAAAGTCTTAAATACTACAAAAAGTTCCACTTGTTCTAAAAAGAAAATTACAAGTTACAACTAATTCAAGAGAAACAACAAGCCTCCTACAAGTAAGTCAAGAAAAACAACAAACTTCCTACAATTGAGTCAAGATAAACAACAAACCCTCCTTCTAAGTTTGTTTATGCATAAATTTGTTTATGAGATTTTATATTTTAAATAGAAAAAAAATCTCTAAAATTTTTAAACACCCTTGTAATATTTTTTTTACTATTAATAATAATAATAATCTATTTTTAAGATCAGAACTAAACTAGACACCAATCTAGTGTGTAAAACCTTTTATTTATGGAACAAAGAACACTCTCTATACTACACAAGTGTATCTATATATTACCCCTATGGATTTGAACTTATAACTTTTGAATATTATTTTACTATAAAATAATAATTACAAATACAAAATCATATAGATTAAATTGCAAACTCGATATCTAAATCAAATTGACAAAACTACAACTTACTCTGGTTAATATATCATGAAAACTGACCTTAAATTCATCAACAAATAACCCTAAATACATTTAAAAAATTTAATAATAACTATACACGTTATGGAAGTTAATACTTGGTGTGTATTGGTTTCATCTTTTAGACAGTGGATTTGTCAAGTGGTTGGTGACAATGGTGATAGTTTTGGTTTGTCCTGCTACTTACTGATTGTAATATTTATATATACCTATATTTGGTTTTTTCATTGAAAAAAATAATATACAAAATATTATTAAAAGTTAGCACATTATCTAAATTAACCCTAAATACACTTGAAAAATAACTTGAAAAATAATAACTATAGACATTATCAAGGTTAACTTTGCAACTGGTGAAAAAAAAAAAAGTTAACTTTGAAAATGAATATTTTTTATATTAGTTTTTTTACATTGTTAAAAATTTAACTATAAAAAGGTTTGGCATCTTAAATCCGTCAGAGATCGAATCCTGCGAAGTAAAACCTCTAACAGGATTGGCAAATGAAAACCTCTTTTCTCACTGTTAAGTTTTTACTCTCCAAAGATTTGACTTTATTCCATTTATTGATAAACCCAAGATATGATAGATCCAAGCCTGAACAATCTCTTTTCTCTTTAAATAAATCCAGATCCAGGATAACATAACATCCTCTTTTCTCTTTAAATAAATCCAGATCCAAGCCTCTGATAACATGAGTGAGAAAGGATCACATCAAGTACGAAATTTGCCCAAAAACTCAAGTTCCAATATTGAAATATTGATATTTCGAAGAAAAAAACCTGAGTATGATAGATAGAGGATGACTGGTGAAATAGATTGATAACATGAGTGAAAGAGGATCACATCCACTAAAAAAACTTGCCCGCAAACCCAAATTCCAAGATTGGAATATTGATTTTTCAAAAAAAGAAAAGAAAACAACCATTGCAACTTCACATCGATGTCTTTTCTTACAGCCATGTAAAGTCCGGAAGGATGCTCGCTCTGTGAAATCTAAAAATCCATGGAGAAACTGAATGAGCAGTAACGCCGCTGCCACATTTAAGCGGAGCCTCCTCCACCATCGAGGTATCCGCCACCGCCGCTGCTTCCGTCGCCGCCGTGCCCCCCTCCATGATGTCCCATATCATACGCGCCGCCCGTCCAAGCAGAGGGGCGTTTCTTCCTGGCATTTCTTTTCTCTTTTGAATCCGCACAAGAGAAAACGATCGCTGATAAAACTGCCAATCCCACAACTGCCCATACAATCAGACCCAGAATAGAAGGACTCTGAGGCGGCATCGTGTACTGTATATTAACAGCAGCTGCCATTGGAAGAGTACTGAACCACGACCTCTTCATGGTAGCTTATCACTCGTGAAATAAAATAGTAAAGCAGCGTCTAAAATAACGACACAGTTCAGATAGCATCTGTAAAGCTGTGAGTGTGTGCCTTTATATATTTTTTCCAAGGTTGACCGCTCAGGGACTGTAGTAGTCTGTGATTAATTAATTGCGACATGTGCTTTTACAGTTGTTTCAAGATTTAAAAGAGAAAGCATCGATTGGTACGAGCAACCATGTGGAACCATGTGGCTTTTATGAGCTTCATTGCCACAAGATTAGTGGACTTTGGGCTTCCTTATACAAATTTAAGGTTCTGTTATCAAGATATGTATATAAAAAAATATGGTCAATCAGATTCCTTGTAAGGCCGTGACGCGTAGGATAAAAGTCAACCAAAACGCTGCTTTTCAGGTGATTTTGGATTAAAAACTGGTTAAAATTTTTGTTGGAAATTTCTATTTTTGTAATTTCAGTTATTGGGATTGTCTGTTGTGTTGTAGATTAATTGTTAATTGTGTATTTTTGTAATTTTAGTCATTGGGATTGTCTATTGTAGATTAATTGTTTAATTTTAAAACTAATCTAGATCGTCAAAAGCACTCCAAATTACAATTTTGACAAGAATTACTTTATCGATAAATAAAGGGCATTTTAGTTAACCCTTATACAGCTCAAGGCCCTGACACCTTGCTTCCCTAATCGCATTTTTTAAGGAGACGCATGAAGCCTAATCCCAAATTTTTTAGGAGACGCAGAGTGTATAGTCATCTAAAATGGATGACCTTCTACTCTATCCAGCAATGGAGAGTGTATATAGTCAAAGTAAACTTTCGTGAAGCTAGTTTAAGCATATGTTTCTTCATTGTTAGGTTTGACCACCGAGTTATGATTGGTTTTGCTATTTTTGAAAAAACTGAGAGATTAATAGACTTTCTTGACCAACAAGAGGTTGAATTTTAATTGAGAATAGTCTCTTGGTTTCATGTGAATAAGTTTAAATGTTAATAAAAGTACATGATCTAACTAGAATTAGTATGTGAATCTAACCACAAGGGATAGTGGCTTGGCTTTCTTGAGATACTATATAGGCTGAAATAACCTTTTAGTCATAACCTGAAATAACCTTTTAGTCAAAGATTAAGATCTAAAATTGTTTATTATTATTTTTTTTAATTTATAAACAATATATTATCAAACAAAAGAGATAAGCCACAAGCCACATCATGACTAACCAATATTTGTTTATAATGAGATAAAAATATATAAAATTAAATTAAATCAAATCAAGTAAAATATTTTTTAAAGTTTTTTTTATGTGGAACATTTATAACTAAACAAAAGTTAGTTTTTTTTACCAACTCTTATTTGCATGGGCAAAGCATATTTAATCAATTGAGTGTAGATCGGGTGGTTGGGAGGAATGTTGTTATCCTCCCCATCCAAACCTAGGCATGTGACACTTGCTTTGACTATGTAATGCTTGAATGGATGAAAGCATATGAACAAAGTTGGTTAGTCTTGGAGTAAGATTTAAAAGTAAACTCCTCTTCGAACTTAATAAAACAAGCTAATGGCCGAAGACCCAAAAACATGACTGAAAGTCTACTCCCTTACAGACCACCAACCAACTAGTGATTTCTTTATAAATCACCAAAAATGATTTTAAGCGGCTTAATTTTCTTTAAATAAAAATAATAAATTAGTTTAATGATAATTATCCTTAATATTATTTGACAAATAAGTTATAATAAATTTTATTATCTTAAAAATCATAACAATATTTTCTCAAACAAAATAAATAAATCACATAATAACATATATATATGCTTATTTATAATAAAATAAAAATATATAAAATAAAATTAACAAAAACTAATTTATTTAAAAAATTCTATATATACTAAGCATATAAAATCTAAAATTACATTTGATTGACTAAGTTAGTCTAAAGAAACAAGTTATGTCTCGAAAATCACAATCATAATATATTTTACCAATATATGATAATCCATGATATAATTACAAAGTGTTATGTATGTTAAGTTCAGGCTCTTTCAGAGACTCTTGACATGTGTGCTCGATATTATAATTAACCAAGAATGTGCATGCGTCATAAGCTTTTAGGATTTTGTTTTTCCAAAGGGTTTTTATTTCAAAGATTTATCTTTTAAAATATCCTATAAATTAAAAATAAAATCTATTTAAAACTAAGTTATTTTTAATGCAAAGGCTTTTTTATTTCACTCACATTGTTACATTAAGTTATCTCAGGTTTATTTGCTTAGGCTCATGATGATGTTTTGTGTCCATTGCATTTTAAGCATGTCCCATTACTACCTATATTCAATTAGAGAACTTCCTTTATCGTTCTATCCAATGGAGAGGTAGAGATTGATGCATGTTTTGAATGGTTATTTCCTTCCATGTGTATTATTATGCTTTGAACAAGTTAACATGGAATCCCCACACATAGAAGTTAACATTGAATCCCCACACATAGAAGGGTATGCATGTATCTTAAGCACAAAAATGTCTTGTATGCTTCTTTGTAAAGTGTGCCTTACAAGAATCACACATTAGTTTTATTATTATGCTTGTTCCACTGTTTTGAACCATTTATATTGATAACAAAGTTATTTGAAAAAACTCAAATGGTATAGCCAAATTGGTGTCAATACAATGTAGTCTAGTCTATCCTGCATAGTGGAATGAGTGCTCATAGGATCTAATGCTCATCTACTAGGAGATATTGTATACTAGGATTTAATGCACATTTCCTAGGATAAATTGTATACTAGGATTCAATGCCCATTTACTAGAAGAGATTGTATACTTATGAATAGCCAAAAAAAAGGCCAAACCACAAAAGATATGGGATTTAATTATGGCCATTGTTATGATAATGAATATTGCAATAACATTTGAGCTAATTCTTCATTTATATACTAGAGTTATCATAAGTAGATATCTAAATATGATAAAACCAAAATCTATACTCATTGACCATGTTGATTGGTCCACTCATCATTTCAACATCGCTACACCTATTTTTCCAAAAGGTTTATTTACTCAGGTTTGTGATGGTGTTTTATGCTCACTACTATTCTCAACATATGGAATTTCTACCTATGGCCAAGTAGAGAACCCTCTTCTGCCCTTTATCCAACAGAGTTGTATGAATTGATGCATGTTTCAAATAATTTCTTTCCTTCCACATGTACCAAGTGTACTATTGTGATTTGAACATGTTAGCATCATTGCATGGGAAGAATTAAAGCTCCACATGTCAAAGGGCATAGGTAGTTCTTAAACACATAATTATATTGCACGCTTCCTTACTAAGTGCCCCAAAGAACACACATTAGTTTATTATTTCACTTATTCCATTTCTTGGATTTTTTTGTGTGACCCTTGGAATAATTCATACCATTTTTCATGTCCTTGTCAAGATTGTCCAGAACACTAGCATTTCACTATCATTAGGGTTCTCACTGCTAGGTTATCAATGTTTATGACTTGATTGTTGTCTCATATCAAGGACAAGGTCATTTGAATAAAATCAAATAGTACAACAAAAATAGAGTTAATACAATGCAATCTATTATGTGCAGTGGAATGAGTGCTCATAGGATTCAAGGCTCATATTCTAGAAGATACTGTAAGCTTATGACCAAGAAAGAAAAATGCCAAACCAGAAAAGATCTAGGATTTAATTATGGTCATTGTCATGATAATGAATAATGCAATAACATCTGAAGTTCATACTTCACTATTGATAATTCTAATACAGGGTTAAGAGGCAAATGATGAGAGAAACCATGATTATAAATAATATTATGAGGTTTAGATGTAGGAAATGCAAACATTTGATGATCTATAGTCTGCCATGGATATTCCATTGGAATAATTCATCACAACAAATCTTATAACTTAATTCATTGTGTTAGCTTAATTCCATAGTATGCTAAATAAAGTAGAAAAATAACACATCCACACAAATAACACAAGATATACCCTATGAAAACCCACCATGGGGAAAAACCTACCCAGGATTGAGCACTATGCCTTGCTATTTTCTTTTCCAATATGCAATGCAAATACAAAGAAAGTGGTATTCACTATGGAGTTACCTATGCCATTGTGGTATGCACTATATGTTGTCCTACTTCCTCTATTGCTCTAATATCCACCCCCTTATTGTTGCTCAACTATGGAACAATGCAATAATGCCATAAGAATGGAACCCCTTCTCCTCCTAATGGCTCGATATTTAACATAGACTGATAGTCATCTAGGGCTATTTTACATGCCTCAATTCAGAATTAGGGTTATGGTTTTGGACCTTCTAAAATGTTCTTGAAAGTCCACTTTTGACGAGCTCCACATGTGTGGGAAATGAGAGTTGTAGTGGAATCTACTCGATACCATGGTGGTCAATTGGATAGGTAAACTTGTGGGAGGCATAACTTCCTCATACGAACTTTGATTGAGACAATTCTTGCACAATTAGAAAGGTATCAGAGTTTAGAACAATGCCGAAGGGTTAAGAGCTTTGCTTGCAAAATTTTGACCCCAAAAAATCATTTAAGCCCTCAAACAGACCTAGGAAGGTTTTGGCCCCTGTTACCCTCTAGATACTCTACAATGTGCCATACCATATTGCCATAGAGGAGGGGTACCTTTTTCTATGTAAAGGCCAAGTTTTGGCTTGACTTATGTAGAGTGTTGGTTTGTTGGGGCTCAAGACCCGTGATATGGTCATGGAAGGTCCTTTTGGTTTTCATTCTAGGAAGTGTTGGCTTAGTGGCATTATTGAATGCTCCTTGATGGGTGGAATTCCCCCATCATGTTGGCTCATTTGTGTCATGGGTTGGTGTCCGGTGCATCTTGGGATGACTCCATTTGGACACATGGCTTAGGGTCTCCCAACCACACTCATTTTTATGCTTCGTAGAAGGTGATTGCACATGTAAAGGTTTTCATACATGTCTTAGAAAACCTCATTATGCTTACTTGGACATATTTATCTTATGTATTGACCCTCCTCTTGGACCAAGCATGTTGAATTGATGAAGATGTCATCCTTTGAAGATGGCATACTACCTAAAGGAGGAGGGTGTTGAGGGAAAAACACAATGTTGGGGTTAGATGGGGCATGACGCCCTCCTCCCATGCCCATCATTTCATCCAACAACAAATCATCATATTTATCATTATTCTATGTTGTATGAGGTTTAGTCCCCGACTTGTGGGTGACAAACCCTTAAAAAATCACTTTAAGTTGTTTTAGACGTTTTAGGTTGGTCAGCTTGTAAAGGAGGTTAATTTAGCCCAAGTCACATATAAATAAGGCAACTCCTCCTCATTTTATCTCAAGATAATGGGATCAAATAAAGTTCTGATCTTATTTCTTCTTGTCTACTTGGGATAGTGGCGTGCACTCTCTTCCTGGCACCCTTGAAGCTTAAATGTGGCATTTTATTGGTGTTTGAGGTTGATACTTAATCTTGCAAGTTAAGGATCATGATTCTTAGAAGATTACTCTTTTCTCCCTTTTATTCATTTATGGTAAAATATATGGTTCTCTTTCTCTTGCGTCGTTGAAGACATCCAAGGTAAGAGTAAATTAGAGTTTTTTATGCATAAAATATCTATCTTGTAAGTGAGGCTTCCCTCTTTGGAGGGTCTCTCTTGTTTGGCCTTAGACACCTCTCTTTTCCCTAATTAATTCAATACCAACACAACCTATGATCCCTTGGTTTTGTTCTAATTCATCAAAATAGGATTGTCAATTCTTAAGATGAATCCTAACCATGATTCTTTAGTTGTTCTGAAGGAGAAGACTTAAGTATTTATTTCCCTCATCTTCACTTGGAATCTTTTTATCAAATTTATATACTATATATTTTTAAGAATACCAAAAAAATCATATATTGTGAAAAAACTCTAAAAATTATTTTTTTTGCAAAAAAATCCCAAAATATTTATTTTGTGCCATAGATTACTTTAATTGCTATGTTGCACAAGTTTTTGGAACGTGGGTATGTTGGGTATGTGGGTACAAGTATCCGGTATGGCTAGAAGCTTTGCCCAAATTTGCAGGAAACATAGGGTTGGGAGTGACAATAATATATATTAACTTTTTAAAATATATTTAAAAAAATTAAAGAGTTAAAAAAACATAATTGATTAATTTCATAGCTTAAGCTATTTTTTCCTTTTAAGCCTCTACTAGTGTCATGAAATTCATTTCTTTTAAATTTGCTCACTCCTCTAGGTCCACATTATACAAAAATTGGGTTTGTGTGACCTGAAGTAAACCCTAACTATGGATGAATCTAGTGCCATGGTATGTTTTTTAAATTTGACCTAATCCCATTGTATCAGTTTGTAAAGGAAAATTGCATGTGTGTGTGTGTGTACGGAGCACCAATAGCTTCATAAATAATAAGATTCAATCTTTTACTAATTCCTTGTTCCCACTCCATCTCTATTTTGGCTCCCAAGAGTGCTTAGTATTTGGGTGCCTCTACATTTTTTGATGGTAACTACTACTTACTTCTCATGTGAATGAACTTGATTGTTTCAAGTTCAACTAACATACTTTCAAATTCTTTGGTATTTTGAGTTTGACGTGGTTTATGATCCTCAATTGCTATATCAATCAATATGAATCATGTAAGCTAGCGATAAACATTTGAGACATGAATTAAAGTTGTTCAATATGTTAGTATTGTAGAAAGATCCATGTTTATTCACTTAATTACATTGGCAACTTAAATTTTGAGTGTGAATGGATCTAAATAGATCTAAACATTTAAGAGGTGTGATCCCTCCTAATTTATATAACTTTGAAAATTAAAAAAATGACATTATTGATAGATTCCATTGAATTTTTTATTATTGCTGATTTCTTGTCATAATAAACAACAATAATTCAATTGATTTTCGACCCTTTTATTATGATTTTGGGCTCCACATGGTTGGGAGCTTGTAGAATCTCCCTATATGTTTAAGATCTTCTAGAAGCTCCTAAACATATAGGGGGATTATACAAGCTCCCAATAAAAAGGGAGTAGCTAAAGCAAGTTCCCAAAAATCTCCCAAGCTCCCAACAAAAAGGGGATGTTTCTGTTGGCTCGCCAAATTGACACTCTTTGCATCCTCCAAATCCACTTTTGACCTCTTCATTTGATCACTATACCCTATAAATCCATCTATACTTTCATATATTCACCTAATTACCCAGCAAGTATATTTAGGTATAATTATTTACCAAAATTCTTTGATTTCATTTAATTTAATGATTAAATATCATTCTTGGAGGCTTGTGATTTATCATATTGGATTATGCAGCATGTTTTGCTTTCAGCAGCAGATTAAATATTGTTGAAGATTTTCTACACTTTAGGTGCTGCCAGATTGCTCAAACAAAATCATATTCATCTAGCTTAGCTCTCATTGCTGATTCACATATACGAATCAATGAGATCTTCATCTCTAGGCACTACGTGCCATAGAGATGAAGATATGTTATTAGATAACAAAATCAGAGCATCTTTTGAGCACGAAGAAGTTAGTCATTAATTAAAGGAATCATTAACCTTCTGCAAACGGTTGTATTCTTAAATAAGAGATAGGCTTTGTTACTGTAAAATTGGGATTAGTTATCCTAGCTTCCAATCTATACAAACCATGGATCGAAATGTAATGGAGGATGGATGATTGTTTGAAGAATTGTGCTGCTCTAGTGTTGATTTTATGAATTAAACAGATGTTGACTGATATGATGTTGTTTTATTACTTTAAGTATCGATATATATGATTATGTAGATTGTAATTTAAATTATTTCTGCTTCTAATGTTTTCTTCATTTTATTAAATGTCTGCAGCTTAGAGTTTTATTCTACAGGTCGCTTAAGGACTTGTGGTCTTGTTGGCAAGGATCCACCAAGAAGACCATAATCCCTCCCCCTGTAACTTTAATTCATGTATAGAATAGATAAGTTAACTAGTTACTTTCTATTTTTATTAGAACTAAGAATTGTATTTAGTAAGATTGTCAAGCAACTATAGAAAACAAATTGTATATGCTTGGAATCTATTTCTCATTGTTTGATTGTTGTTGAAATAATGTGCACAATGTTTGATAATTTAGAAATGAGCTCGGATGACTGGGTAGATTTACTTGAAGCATTGTTTTGAATTTCTATTTTGATAGATTTGAATTGTATTTATTTTACTGTAGCTTTAGATTCTAGTTTAAAACATGCATTTCTTTATGCAAATTTGAGTTTATGAATGGGATAGATTTAGTTGTATTCTTCTTCAATTTTAGGGTCTGCAGATCTCATTTGTTTTATTATAGTTTAGACTCTAGGTTAATTCAAGTGTTTCTTTCAGTGGAATTGGATTTTTGAATATAGCTTTAGACTTAGTAATAGTATCCTCTGCAAATTTCATTTATTTTACTATAGTTTTAAATGCAAGTTTAATTTAGAATAGTTTCAATTATAAGTAGTAATTCATTTTAAGATTGAATTGAACAGTGAACTCTGTGCTGATATAAAACTCATGCTAAGGCAATCTATAAATTTGATAAAAGCATTAATATATTAAATGAGAAATCAATTTCTAGTTCACTTTCTATCACATGTTCTGTTTTCTGTGTCATGACATAGTTTTCTGCTTACTTAATTTAGTTTCTGAGTCATATTAGAATGAATGGTTTTTATTAGTTATTTTCATTTTGCAAGGATATACTTTAGAGGTAGGATTGTATTGAAGCTAGTTTGAAGCTTTGATTTTTGCAATTGTGTTAGAGATTGAAATCTGAATGGTTTTTAGATCTTAGATATGAGAGTATTTAGTCAGCATTAGTGTAACATCTAATATTTCGACTAGATAGGTTTATCCGTGAGACATTGAACTTTATTTTCTTATTGTCTGTGGGACTCAGCTAGACAGAGTGAACTATATTTTCAGCATGTTAGACGTGATGATACGTTGCTACTATGTTTAGGATGTTACTATGCCCATGCTAATACTACAATTATGATGTTATGATGTTACCATCCTCATGATGTATTAGGTTTATGTGGTTACTATGTTGTAGTTATCATGAGATTCTTTTATTTCATAATGACGGTGTATGTTTAATAATCGTCCTGGATGAAATGTGATATATATGATGTGGTATTTATGTTGTGATCGATTTAATGATTTTATGTGATGAAATAAATGATGTTGGCAATATGGATCAGACGATGATAGAATGGAAATATTGTTATAAATGTATGGCTGCAAAGTACTAATCCGCAGGACATCGAGGCTATGTAATAGTGGGATACTTGATATGAAGTATGGTATAGTACCTATTTTGCAGAGAGCCTTGTTTACCAAAGTTGATGATACAATGACACAAACCAATAATCTCGAGAGCAACAAAGTATGAGTTGATAAGGGCGTAGACCCAATATGTTGAGAGGGATGGATGTATTGCCCACCCTATGTTTCTATGATACCCGAGGTCGTGGGAGGGACGTGCTGAGACATGCTCCCCAAGTTGTTGTGATGACGATGGTCGGATGCCTGCTAGGAGAGGTTAGGTCCGCTAGCTAGCCGACGCTACCGCTCTCACGTTCTATGTGGCTAGGTCAGTATAGCTGACATCCACTTTTTTACTAGCAGAGGAAGGATAGGGAGGATGCGGACGTAGGTTAGGATGGGAGGATATTTTAGTTAGTACTGTTGAGGGTTGGGTATTCCTTGATCTTGAGTTAGTGGTAGTAGGTACATTTCCTTGTACTTGATTGATTGAACTGATGTAATCATAAAAATAATGAAATGAAATCTTAAAAACTCATAAGATAACCAATGATGTTTTAGTAATGTTATGATAAATGTAATATACTTGTTATATTTGCATGAAGTATTATTAGTATTAGTTAGTTGTTAAGCATAGGAAATATGATGTATGTTTATAGTACCTGTTAGACCTATGCATACGCTGGCCATGCATGCACATTTTGTACATGTGCGATAGTATCAGTTTACGACATACTTATCAATATTTAACAATGTTATAAGTTGTCATAGATAACTTGGTTAAGGTTTGGGTAAACAACATGAGTAATAGATGATCGATTTGCCTATGTATAAAATAAGTTAATTAGTCTTATATGTAAATATTGTAATGAACAATTAAAATAATTGCCGCCAATTGTAATTCTCATCAAGTGAAGGTATCGGAAATATGAAGTATGGCAGATAAACATTAATGCTGAAAGCATGTACTATCTAATTGTTAATATTGATTAATTAAACCCTTAAGGGTACTTCATTTATCAATGAAAGTATGTTAGATTAGTGCTAAGGTACTTAAATCACCATTAATATTTATTATTATTATGATTATTCAATATTATTATTATGATTATTCAATATTATTATTATTATTATTTATTATTATTATTATTATTATTATTATTATTTAACTAATGTTAATAATGATAATGTGTCCTTATTGCAATGAAAGAAATCATAAGTGGGTAAGTGAACATGTTTGAATAATTAAATTAATTAAATTATTGTTATGAAACGAGAAATGAGTATTATTTAATTATTAAATTATTAAATGAGGAAGGTTAAGATAAAACTCAATTAAATTTACATTCATAAATTACTGTCATGTCATACAACCGATCTGAGATTGGATTTTTATATATATTTATAATTAAAACAAAACACCACTTCAAATTTGAAAGGGTCAACATGATAGTATTTAAGTATTATTTTAATCAACATATTAAAGGGAGGATAAGACTAATATTGAATCCACCGCCTCATGAATGTATTAGATTGAATAGTTCGAGAATCATTAAATAATGTACATTCAACCTATCAAATCCAACCTAACTAGTCTTAATACCATTGAACTACTCGAGAAGAGAAGTACTATAAAATAATATTTATTTATGAATTGGATTGTAAAAACAAGCCATCAATTTAATGTTTTGGGGGCTCGAGGGTTTTATGGAGGGTGGTGGAGTAAACGGGAAGGCAAGTGAAGGAGGAAAAGAGTACATAAAGAGGAGTTTGGGGATTAGAGAGGGGGGTTGGTTTTTGGGGAGAAGTACACTTAGTATTTTGATGAAAAGGAGGAATTCCTAGGAGGGGGAGAACTCGAAGCTTTGAGGAGGTGGGAAACTCAAAGACTGAGGTGGGGGTTAACTCAGAGAAAATAAAATTTCTATTGAACTATGGAAAGGTACTAAGGAAGGATGTTGTCGGGATTATTGGTTTGTGTGCTTGGGGGCTAGGAAACCCGTCGGTTTCCTAGGGCCAGCATGATAAGAGCTAGTTGGCAGGGTGGATCATCTTTTTTTTGGTTATTAAGGCTTGGACCAAAGGAGCTACGAAGTCGATAGGGGCAATCTACAACCTACATCGGCCAGGTATTCTACTGGTAGTTAGAAAAATGATTTATATTTCAATATACTGAGTATTATGCAAGAAATTACAATTATATGTATGTTGTTAAAATTACTATATGTAGGTGCACTGTATGCTGCTAGACATTTTTCTAATCACTAAAATTATGTAGAAAATTAGCATAACGAAAGCATAATGATACTGATTTATTATTGAAATAAATAGAAGGAAAAACAACTCCGTAGGAGCTGGTTACAAAACTTGATTTCAAAATCTAGAACTTCGGTGGCCTTCCGGATAGAGGGGCACTACAATTAGGATCTTAAATTTGAATAGAGTTGATGATCAATAGATTAAGAATTTTAGTGTTAACCATTTCAATTTTTTTTAGATTAGATTAGGTCATATTAGGATAAGCTATAATCCTGGACATACAGTTCTTGTGCCTCAAAGGTTACCTCCCTGGGTTCACATTTTATGAAGGCTATTTGTAGTGATATATTTAGCTCAACATTTTGGCGCCACTACCGGGGAGGTGCTAAAGGGGTTGGAGACTAGGTAGATAGGATGCTTTTACGTTACACAACAAGAGGGAGGGGAGAATGGTAAGACGAGAGGTAAGAACCTACGCATCCACTATAGTGGGGGTGCCCCAAAGCCTTGTGTTAGATTTTCAGAATTTACTTCAATCTGATCTAGGATCTTAACTGAGAGAACAACATGTACAGCATATCTACAGCATATCAATCATGGAGACAATAATGCAAGCACACAAGAGACACAAAGATTTACTTTGGGAAAACCATAAAGGTGAAAAACCCCAATAACTTCCTCAGAGATAGATAGAGCAATGATACAACCAACCAAGAGAGATAGCCATAACCTAGCAGCAGATCCTCCTCCTCCATAAGTGCGCCACTCCTCCTTGAGTGCATGTGTGAGAAGTGAGTGAGTAAATAGAGTGCCTCCCGCACTCTATTTATACTTGACTTGACTTGCCTTTTTACCTAACTCATGTAGGCTCAAACTTAACCACATAACATAATGCTGAGTGGGCCGACCCCCAATAGGGTGGTCTAATAACCCTTTGACCCACATGGCCGACCCCCAATAGGGTGGTCTAATAACCCTTTGACCCACATGACTTATACAGAGCCGACCCCAAATAAGGTGGTCTAATAACCCATCAAGTATAAGTTACGACACTTACAATATAAATGACGACACTTCCTTATAGAGGAATAATACCATCTCTATAGGAATACAATATACATATATGTGAAATACATTCCGAAGTTACATATACATCAACACTCCCTCTTAACTAGGAAGGTATTTCTCAGCACAGTTCTTCTAGCACAAGTCATCTTCTCTGGATCATCGTCACTGGATAATCGTCATCGAGTCATCATCATCGTCACTGCTGCTGCTATCTCAATCAATCTCTGAATCTACTCGTCATAGGAAGTTCTACAGAGCCAGTCCTTTTTCATACTGGATGTAGGCCCACCACCTGCAGGTCTTCACCATCACTGGCCATACTGTGGAATCCTCAGGACTTATTACGTGCGTCACAAAACCTTGAAAGAGCATCCCAGGATGTTACGGGTACACAACTCCGACCTGTAGGATCTCCCAGGGCGCTATTACATGTGACCCCACCACAAAACCTTGAAAGAGCATCCCAGGATGTTACGGGTACACAAATCCAACCTGAAGGATCTCCCAGGGCACAAATTACATGTGGTCACCACAAAACCTAGCAAGAGCATCTCAGGATGTTACGGGTACACAACTCTGACCTGAAATCTCCCAGGGCACAAATTACATGTGGTCATGGCAAAACCTCGAAAGAGCATCCCAGGACTGATTACGGGCACACAGCCCAACCTATCGGATCTCCCAGGGAACCGAATTACATGCCATAGGACAAAACCTCGAAAGAGCATCTGCCAGATATCCCAGGGAACCGAATTACATGCCATAGGAAAAACCTTGAAAGACTATCTGCAGATCTCCCAGGGCACCGAATTACATGTCCTCCCAGAGCAAAACCTCGAAAGAGCATTTGCCAGATGTCCCAGGGCACCGAATTACATGCCATAGGAAAAACCTCGAAAGACCATCTGCAAATCTCCCAGGGCACCAGATTACATGCTCATCTGCACAACCTGATCCACGGCCACAGAGTATCAACCTGATACTCACCATACATCATCCTAATGTATCCATGATCATCCTGATCATCATCACTGCAACGTCCTGCTGCATGTCATCTGGAGCAACATCTTGAAGCTCGTCATCTATGATCATCCTGATCATCACTGCAACATCCTGCTGCATGTCATCTAGAGCAACATCCTGAAGCTCGTCATCTATGATCATCCTGATCATCACTGCAACATCCTGCTGCATGTCATCTAGAGCAACATCCTGAATCTCATCATCTATGATCATCCTGATCATCACTGCATCTACCTGATGCATACCAAGTATCTACCTGATACATATCATCATACATGATCCTCCTGATCATCAATGTATCCACCTGATACAAATACAAATACATGATACATATCACCATACATGATCCACCTGATCATACAATGTATCCACCTGATACATATACAGATACATGGTCCAAGCATCCAACATGATGCATACATACATACATAAAATGATCCAACTAATCATATCCAGCATCCACATGATGTGTACATACATACATAAAATGATCCAACTGATCATATCCAGCAGAAACCAGAACATCATCCTGATGCTCACCATCCAGCGCTTACATCCACAGCCATGTGAAGGATCCTCCTTCCAACATGCTTGGAATGGATTCAGCAAATGTGTCCATCACTTCTTCCTCGAAGTATCCTCGATCTGAAGAATGTCAAGTCTCTCTCTGAAGTACTCGAACTTCACCCTGGCTAGTGGCTTCGTCAGCACATCTGCAATCTGCTCGTCCGTCGCAACATACAGGAGCTTCACAGGTCCTCTCTGCACCATATCCCTGATATAGTGATATTTGATCTCTATGTGTTTTGACCTGTCATGAAACACTGGGTTCTTGGACAACTTTACACAACTCTGGTTATCACAGAAGATACCAGTAGCCTCCAACGGGAGATCAAATAGCTCAGACAGTAGCTTCCGTAGCCATACTGCCTCACAACTAGCTGAACAGGCTGCAACATACTCTGCCTCAGCTGTACTCAGTGCTATGTAGGACTGCTTCCTGCTAAACCAAGAGATCACACCTGATCCCATACTGAAGCAGCACCCAGATGTGCTCTTCCTGTCTGCAGCATTGCCAGCCCAATCTGAATCAACATAACCCTGCAGGTTAAACTTTTGATTCGCCTCATACCTGAGCCCATAATCCACTGTACCCTTCAGGTACCTCAGAATATGCTTTACAGCAACCAGGTGAACACTCCTCGGATCCGTCAGGAACTGGCTCAATGTGTTCACAGCAAAGCAAATGTCTGGTCTCGTGTTCGTCAGGTACATCAAGGACCCAATCATTTGGCGATACATAGAGACATCAATCGGCTCAGATGAAGCATCACATAGAAGCTTTAGATTTGATGCCATAGGTGTGGCCATGGCCTTACAATCCATCATCCTGAACCTCTTTGGGATCTCTACTGCATACTTCCCTTGTCCAAGGAAGATTCTATCTGCACTCTGCCACACCTCCATGCCAAAAACAAATAGTGCATCATCCCCAAGTTCTTCATCTCGAACTCGGTAGTAAGCTTCCGCTGCGTGTCGGCAATCAATCTATCTTCACCATACCAAGTTCTGCACATATATGATTTCCTATCATGTGTCTCAGAACCAAGTGGCTGCTCTACATACACTTCTTCTTCAACTACACCATTCAAGGAAGCTGTCTTGAATCCATCTGGTGTATCTTCTATTTCATCACTTTTATATTTCTTAATGCTGCCATCTGCAACATGCTTGATCTGATAGTTCCATTTGGAAGTCATAGCAAACTTCCCTTCATGTCTTGGGATTACATCCCAAACATCATTCTTCATGATTGACGGATCATGGCATTTCATTTCTTCATCCCAGATCCTGGGAACTTCAATATCTTCAATAGATATCTTTGTTGCTGGAACAAATGTTGTAGTTCTTCTTTTGTAGGAGATGGCATACGATCTTTCCTACACAACAAGTTAAATTGCATGATTAGAAAACATCTCATAGTTTTCAGAACAAATTATTACACATAAAGAAATATGCCATACAGTCATGCAATTATCTTAGCCAATGCTTCAATACAACATTTATCCATATTCCGTAACTTTCTAGATGCCTTCCAATCTCTACCAGAACATTGTTAAGAGTGTGCACAACTCCCAACATGTCAGCAAAGAGGTTTCATTCTAGATAAGTAGCAATGGAATGTTGTACAGTGCCATAGGCCACTTACCCATGCATATTAGGAGTATACTGTTCATCAATGCAATTATTCTAATATGCATAATACACAACCTAATTCTAGGAACATCAGTATGTACATTATTGAACAGTATTATTTAAGAAATGACAATTCAAATACTTATCTTTGTTTGTTCGTTGGGTGGACTCCCTCTGAGTCTTCGCTTCCTTGCAGGAGCTGCTGGAGTCCTAATCTGAAGTAGCTTCTTCTACACCTTTCTGTTGTGGGATGTAGAGAGATGGTCAACTCCCTCTGAATATCTGCATCCTTGCATAAACCACTGGAGTGTACTCCCTCTTGATCTTTGCTTCTTGGATTACCTGTCCTTGAACTTACATTCATCCTTGGTTCCTATGCATGCTTATTAGTATCATGATTGTGTTATCCTTGTGATCTCATATAAAATCATACATTCATTAGTATACTATTAAAACACAATAATTTCAAGCATGTATAGTCATGATCATTTCAAACAGAAAATAATAAGCATTAGCATTCAAGGTTTATGTAGAATTCCTAAGGTTAGTCAAATCATAAGAAACATAACATGTCTAAACCTGTAATTACTCAAACCTATGACACTTCAGGTTAGTTGAATCATCAATCAAGATAAGAGATATATTATGCATAAAACCTGTGATTATTCAAACCTATACCTTCATGATTCTTCTGGTTAGTCATATCATCAGTTAAGGTAAGAAACATAATATGCATACAACCATGATTATTCAAACCTATGACTTCATGAATAATCATTATCAACAACAGTATAAGATCCTAACACAAGGTAGGATTCTAACTTGATATAGGAAAAACATACCTGGATTAGCATGCTAGCTATTTATGTCTAACATACTCACATGATGTCTTCTTGTTCTTCTTCAATGACTTGTGCTAGTAACCTGTATATCTCATAGGTTAACTATTACAAAACCAAGTTATACATACCTCGTAAATGGATCTTCTATGAGATCCATGACAATGGATGAATCTTTGTCCTCATGTTATCATGATCATATGTTCTTGGACCGGAACATGATTTGTCTTTCTTGGTGTACCTTTCATGTTAGTAGACAACATAAACCTCATACAACACCATAATGCATTAGTACAATCATAAGTGTCAACACCCTAACCGATGAATATCTTCTATCATGCATTCATAATTTTGTTAAGGTGATACGACAAATCTAAAATCAAAATTGTACTAACCGTAATAACATGAAGACAAACATACCATCAACTTAATCATGGACAAATATCGAAACATACCTCGATGAGTCATACCTGTCGAGATCGCTTGTAATCTTCTTATATAAGGCCTTAGCCTCATCTCCCTCTGAAACAGGAACTTCTTCACTCATGCAGATGATCAATCCATCTTCTTCTAGGATTAACCCAATCCACTTGATTTGCAAGAACTGGACCTTGAGCTGGATATGGGTTTGTCAGAGAAACCCCAAAAATTCAAACTTTGAATTTCAAACTTCTGACAGGATAGAAATATGTGCCTTGATGAGCTGATCAAGTTGGTATATTCAGAATTTGAAAACTGCAAAGTTTCACTCCTCAATTTTGCTTTTGAGACTTCTGGATTCACTGGACGTGACCCTGAACTGGGGTTTGATGAAGCCCACTCTTCTGCCCAATCAAAATGTTTGATCCAAAGCTCTAAGCTTCTATTTTTCTGAGTAGCTTCCAGCCGTGGTCACAGATTTCAAAAATTCCCATTTTTACAAAAGCCCTAATTTTCCACTTTTATGATCAAAGTCCCGAACTAGGGTCTAATCAAGCCCGACCTTCTGCCCAACCAAAAATTCTGATCTTGGTCTCTAAATTTCTATTTTGATGAGTAGCATCCAGCCATGGTCTCCGATTACAAAAATTCCAACTTTCTCCAAAGCCCTAAATTCCAGAAGCCATGAATGAAGGTACTCAAAAATAATTATGTTTTGACAGAAATATGTACCTGATTGTTTCTGGTGTAACTCTGAAATTTTTGATCCACTGAGAGAACAACATGTACAGCATATCTACAACATATCAATCATGGAGACAATAATGCAAGCACACAAGAGACACAAAGATTTACTTGGGGAAAACCATAAAGGTGAAAAACCCCAATAACTTCCTCAGAGATAGATAGAGCAATGATACAACCAACCAAGAGAGATAGCCATAACCTAGCAGCAGATCCTCCTCCTCCATAAGTGCGCCACTCCTCCTTGAGTGCATGTGTGAGAAGTGAGTGAGTAAATAGAGTGCCTCCCGCACTCTATTTATACTTGACTTGACTTGCCTTTTTACCTAACTCATGTAGGCTCGAACTTAACCACATAACATAATGCTGAGTGGGCCGACCCCCAATAGGGTGGTCTAATAATCCTTTGACCCACATGGCCGACCCCCAATAGGGTGGTCTAATAACCCTTTGACCCACATGACTTATACAGGGCCGACCCCAAATAAGGTGGTCTAATAACCCATCAAGTATAAGTTACGACACTTACAATATAAATGACGACACTTCCTTATAGAGGAATAATACCATCTCTATAGGAATACAATATACATATATGTGAAATACATTCCGAAGTTACATATACATCAACACCTTGTTGTTCCTTTTCCGCACAAGTTTGTTTTTATGCAAAGTTTGATTTAGAGTACGTTTCCCTTTCTACAAGTATAGATAGTTTACTTTCACATAGTTTAATTTCATGCATATATGCTTTTATTTTTTTTAAATATAGGTAGTTTACTTTCCTGCAGTTACTTTTGATGCAAGTGTGTTTTTCCTTTCAATAGTATGCAAGAGTGCTTTTTCTTCGGCAAAAGTAAGATTTCTTTCAAGTAGGAATGTTTTTTTGTTTTAGTTTATGGTTTCATAGTGTAGAGTTGGATTGCTTCCATTTCAATATTAGTTTTTGATTGCAAATATTAGGCCAGTTTGCACCCACAACACTGAATTTCAACTTAGTTTCTTTGCTTTTGAGTTATTTACATTTTTTTAATGCATGCATTTGATTTTCTGCATAAACAGTTTTTCTGCAAATAGTTTAATTTTAGCTTTAAAATTTGAACTTTAAAAATAAATTGAGGTACTGTAAGAACCTTGTTACTAACCCATCTATGAAGCAAGACATTTGAACCAGTACAAGTTTAAGGATGCTCAAAAATTTGTTGAGTAGAGAAGGGCTTTTTACCACAAGGAGTTTCTTCAATCCTTGTTGCAGTATCAGGTCCATATCTGAAGAAGAATTTATCTTCCAAGGTGGACATAAAATAAATAAGTATCCTCAGCATGAAGATCTAGATCTATTCATCTATCCTTCCTCATTTGATGAAGGATCCCAAGAATCATGGGTGGTAGCTGAGGAAGAACAACAATTAGAACCTGAAATTGCAGAATTTCTTGCTTTCCTAGAACCAGAGGAAGAATATCAACTTGGATTAGAAATAAAGGATACTAAAGGAGGAAGCCAAGCAAATAAAGAATCTATTAAGTCATGGACTGAATCAATTTCCCAACTCCATCCTTTTACTTTTCACCAACTTTTGAAATCCAGATCATATGAGAAGCTGGTTCTTCATATCTGGGTATTTGTTCATATACATTATGTGAACAAGAATGTTTTAGAAATCCTGATTCGTAGGTGGTTACATTGGAAGTATGCATATACTTGAAAGAATATTTTTACTTCCAGTAGAATAGGGTAGTATAGGAAAAAATAAGAATAAATATAGGAATACAAGTAAAGAGAAAAATAAGATTTACTGTGAAAACCAGTTTATCTGGCACAGTCTAGTAGGGGTCTAGGTAGAAAACCAGGTGACTGGCTGGCTAGACTCCATAATAAAGTCGGTTGGTGATGTCTACTTCATTTCTGCAAAATCATTTTTAGTTATGTGCTCAGCTGGATGATGGGAGATTTATCAAGGCTCTCCTTCCAACAACTTTCAACCCATCGACTTCATAACATTTTCTGGGTCTGAAACTTGAGACATTTTTAGGTACCCCATAGGTTGCATGCCTCAATGGAAAGAATCCTTGTCATTTGCTATAGATATACATTAATGTTTCTTGGCAAGTGAATTCTACAGTTCATTCGACTCCAACAAATCTATTCATGACTGTTAGGATGTACCAAGTGCCTTGATTTCCATTGACATTAAGTATGGAATATCTCACATTGGTTAACAAATCTCCTCATTGGTTGGTAATCCAATGATTTTTACCTATGTTCGACATCAACAAAATTCATTCACATAGGTAGATTTGCGCAATAAGAGGAACGTGGATGAAGACCTTGCAGCTCTTTACTCTTTAATCATGGACAGTTCTAACAGTTTACAACTTTTACTTTGGAGAAGGGCAGTCTATTCCTCTGTTTTCTATAGCAGTCCAGTATCATTCAACACATACATTGGAAAGCCTATCAGAAGTATCATTCTTAGTCTTGCAGCAACACAATATTTTTTGCAAATTAAAACATGAAATCTTATTCTGTTACAAAAATCCCATTCTGTCACAGTAATTATAGTATGCAGCAGAAACTTTTGACAACCAAGGTATTTCTGAATAACTTGGTCTTATAAGGTAAATCTTATATGAGGAAACGAATTCTTCTTTGAATATATTCATTTCATTAAATCTAAGGAAATTTCATTATGAATTATACTTACAATACTTGCTATCCTATTTTCTACCCTTCGAATGCCATCATATAATCTATACCCTTCCTACCATACCTTTGTTTGTCATCATCATTCTATCACCCCCTATATCTTATAAATAGATCTTCATCTCTATGGCATGTAGTGCCTAGAGATGAAGATCTAATTACCTTAAAAAATATATGATGATGTTTTTCCTCTATCCATCCATTATTCGATTACCTCCTTTGTGTTTCCGTGCATAATGGTTCATCATTACACTATATTTTCAATACCCTCTTTAATCCATTATCCGCTATGCATTTGAATAATGATGAGTACGACTCAGGCTTATCTGTTACCCTTCATTCGAATCATTGGAGACAATCGAGAAAATATGATAGATTTGTCATGCACTTACCTAGTAACCCTCGCCATTTCACCAGTTCCTATCTTGTCCTCTGTCCTCTATCCAATTTCCAGTTTGAGCATAGTGTCAAGCACATGATGGGAAGAAAGGGGGTTGAACGTCATGAGCCGATTTCTATCTCGGTGTTAGAAGGCCTTCTTGAGTTCAATGCATGTAAAGAGAAGTTTGAAGGCATAGATTGGTACCAATTCTTTAAAAAATTTCAAGGGTATGATGATGAAATCACACTGTATTTCGCACAAGGATTTGATGGGAAAATCACATTGGCAATTTTATCATGGTAGTGTTTGAGAAAACAATTTCTCGTGCCTCTGGCTTACCTTGTCGAGGAGAACAATGGTTTAAAAATAGACCCATAGAACGTGTAGTATGTACCAGGTTTTTAAAGGAGGAGCATCAGTCTGCAAGTTAGAAAAAGGGCTTCCCTCGTGACTGGATGAAGGATGAATGGTGCAATGTGCTTTATGTGTTCCAAAAATACTTAACCTGTGAAGGGAGGTATGTAACCACTCTGAATTACCTTGTCCGCCTGCTCTTTCATTTTGAAGGCAAATTCGAAATGAATTTCCCATATTTCTTGTGCAAACGTTTAGCTAAGATTTCAAGACGGTTCAAAAGCATTCTAGGAATCCTTATAATAGTCTCTACCATCACGGTTTAATCAAAATTCTCATTGAGGACGAATTGCATATTCGTAAGGATACCTGGGCAAATTTTGTGAACAGAGTTCGAGGTATCCCTTCATCTGAAATCCCTCCTTTTCCACCCATTCAAGCTTCTCCTCGGGCTGAAGGTTGTGAATTAGAACACGTTCCTGACCAGGAACTGGAACCACCCCTAATTGATCTTTTATCATCTGTATTGAAAAAGAAAGGACATCAGTCTAAAAACTCCTTTGTTGCAGAACTCACAATACCACGAAGAACTACTAGAGGCATGGCTAGATAGCTTGTTAAACCCTTCAATCCAGCCCTCAATGTAGAACCGTCTATTTTGGTTGATCTGAAAGAATCGCCTGAGTCAGAGCCAGATCTACCTAAGAAGAAAAAGCAAAAGAATACCCAAAGTCCACTGCCCCTGTCATCTCTTAAGAAATATTCCTTTGCATATGATGAACATTCCAATTTTATTCTTCCTGATCTTGATTCTGAACCTGTAGACCCTCATCTGCATGCAAATCCTCCTGCTTCAAAATATGGCCATGTGGAATATAATCCTGAATTGTTTAACCCTCAACAATTTGATTATGGCACTCCTGAAGATGACCTACCCAATACTGAAATCCAGGAAAAGAATAGGGAAATAGAGCAGCTAAAGATATCGCTAGAAGAGTGTAATGTTATTGATCAACACATTAAAGTTGAGAATGAACAACTGAAGGTGACCAATAGAAAATATGTGGAAGCCATTGACGAACTGACGACATGTGGTCTTTAGCTTGCAGAGAAATATGAGAAATTGACCTCCAAGCGTAAGAAGACAATCAATGCAAATAAAAGCCTTGAAAAGATAGGAAGGACTTGGAAAATAGAGGCCTTAAAACATCTTGCTCACATCAGCATGTTAAAGAAGAAACTCAAAGCCAGAAGAGATCAAGCCGGTGAGAAACTGAATATTACTGTCAAAACATCATAAGTTTTGTCAAGCCCAGTTTTGAAATTTTGAAGCTTCTACTAGGTATATTTGCATGGGGACATGCAAATATATAGGCGTGGGGGATAGTGCTGGCTCGCCTGAGAACATGCCAGTGGAAAATTGAATATCATTGTCAATACATCCTAAGTTTTGTTAGAAGGATTGAAAATCAGTTTTGAAATTTTTGAAGCTTCTAAAAAGGCATGTTTGCATGAGGACATGCAAATACACAGGCGTGGGAGAGTGCTGGCTCACCAAATTGACACTCTTTGCATCCTCCAAATCCACTTTTGACATCTTCATTTGATCACTATACCCTATAAATCCATCTATACTTTCATATATTCACCTCATTACCCAACAAGTATAGTCAGGTATAACTATTTACCAAAATTCTTTGATTTCCTTTAATTTAATGATTAAATATCATTGTTGGAAGCTTGTGACTCATCATATTGGATTCTATAGCATGTTTTGCTTTCAACAGCAAATTAAATATCGTTGAATATTTTCTACACTTTAGGTGCTACAAGATTGCTAAAACAAAATCGTATTCATCCAGCTCAGCTCTCATTGTGATGATTCATAGATACGAATCAATGAGATCTTCATCTCTAGGCACTACAGGCCATAGAGATGAAGATCTGTTATTAGATAACGAATTCAAAGCATCTTTCGAGCATGAAGAAGTTAGTCATTAATTAAAGGAATAATTTACCTTCTGCAACTGATTGTATTCTTAAATAAGAGATAGGCTTTGTTACTGTAAAATCGGGATTAGTTATCCTAGCTTTCGAGCATACAAACCATGGATTGAAATCTAATGGACGATGGATGATTGTTTGAAGAATTGCGCTGCTCCAGTGCTGGTTTTATGAATTAAACAGAGGTTGACTGATATGATGTTGTTTTATTACTTTAAGTAATGATATATATGATTCTGTAGATTGTAATTTAAATTGTTTCTGCTTCTAATGTTTTCTTCATTTTATTATATGTATGCAGCTTAGAGTTTTATTCTGCAGGTCGCTTAAGGACTTGTGGTCTTGTTGGCAAGGATCCACCAAGAAGACCATAAGCCCTTCCCCTGTAACTTTAATTCATGTATAGAATAGATAAGTTAACTAGTTACTTTATGTTTTTATTAGAAGTAAGATTTGTATTTAGTAAGATTGTCAAGCAACTATAGAAAACAAATTGTATATGCTTGGAATCTATTTCTCAGTGTTTGATTGTTGTTGAAATAATGTGCACAATGTTTGATAATTTAGAAATGAGCTCGGATGATTGGGTAGATTTACTTGAAGCATTGTTTTGAATTTCTAATTTTATAGATTTGAATTGTATTTATTTTACTGTAGCTTTAGTTTCTAGTTTAAAACATGCATTTCTTTCTGCAAATTTGAGTTTATGAATGGGATAGATTTAGTTGTATTCTTCTTTAATTTTAGGGTCCGCAGATCTCATTTATTTTATTATAGTTTAGACTCTAGGTTAATTCAAGTGTTTCTTTCAGTGGAATTGGATTTTTTAATATAGCTTTAGACTTAGTAATAGTATCCTCTGCAAATTTCAATTATTTTACTATAGTTTTAAATGCAAGTTTAATTTAGAATAGTTTCAATTATAAGTAGTAATTCATTTTAAGATTGAATTGAACAACTCTATGCTGATATAAAACTCATTAAAACTCATGCTAAGGCAATTTATTAATTTGATAAAAGCATTAAGATATTAAATGAGAAATCAATTTCTAGTTCACTTTCTGTCACATGTTCTATTTTCTGTGTCATGACATAGTTTTTTGCTTACTTAATTTAGTTTCTGAGTCATATTAGAATGAATAGTTTTTATTAGTTATTTTCATTTTGCAAGGATATGCTGTAGAGGTGGGATTGTATTGAAGCTAGTTTGAAGCTTTCATTTTTGCAATTGTGTTAGAGCTTGAAATCTGAATGCTTTGTAGATCTTAGATGTGAGAGTATATAGTTAGCATTAGGATCTTAAATTTGAATAGAGTTGATGATCAATAGATTAAGAATTTTAGTGTTAACCATTTCAAATTATTTTTAGATTAGATTAGGTCAGATTAGGATAAGCTCTAATCCTGCACATACAGTGCTTGTGCCTCAAAGGTTACCTCCCTGGGTTGACATTTTATGAATGCTATTTGCAGTGATATATTTAGCTCAAACGTTTCATACCAGCTCGTAAGACCCCAGTAGCGGGGAAACAATGGGTATGGTTTGTAAAAATATCGGGAGTGGTACCCGTGCAACTATGCTTAATTGTGATTTTATGAAATATTCAATTGCAACAATAAGTTTTAGATATAGATAAAATATGAAAAATCCCAAAAAGTTGAAAAATAATGTAGTAAGGTGAATTTTATGTGCTAAAAGTACCCTAAAGGTTATCATCTTAGGGTTAGGTGATGATAGTGGTAAGGGGTTATTTCAGATTTGGTTATTGAGTTATTGCAAGTCCATCTTGAAGGAAAAGTCAAACTCTAGGGGTTTGACAAAGTTTGTATCAAATTCTAGGTTATCAGGGAGGACCCTGGGGGATTTGAGGCTAAGGAATTTGCTGATTTGATTTTATTGTGGTAAGTTGCATACATGTCGCATAAATAAATGAAAAATCATATCTTTCATCCACCAAAAAAAGTGCTCCCTAGGGGGTATAGGTGCACCCCTCTTTACTAGTTGTCGAGAGGTCAATTTCATGCAGTTCCCACGATTGGTTTGGGAAATACATATGGTTTTATATTGCTGGTTTGTATTGCACAAATTGTAGCAGTAAGTTAAAGGTTTATTGTAGATTTATTTCATTGAATCCATCAGCCACTGGCCTACTAACAATAAGAAGGTGTTGTAGGGATATAAGTGGTTTCTATTGTCTATTATAGGTCTATCCTTACTGTGTTTTGGGGAGCCTTCTATGGCCCAAGGATCAAGGTCTAAATAGGAAGGAGGTTATATAGAGGTAATAGTGGGTGTACTTCCTTGAATAGTTTCCAATCATAGCACTAGGTTCACATATTTCGACTAGGTCCACATACCTTACTTGGGTCCACATACTTGCATTGGTTCCACTTATCCTTGATCATGGGAGAGTTCTAGTTTTTTATTTAAATGATCCCAAATATACAAAGTAAGACTTTCCCCTAAAATGGGCCCTACAAGCCAATTGATCCAATCTTTCCACCCATAAAGCACCAAAATAGATGACAAATTATATATTGATCCATTTCAGATCATACCTCCCTATTTTGGGAGGATTTTGGTCTGTGAAATATTTTACTAAATGAGATGAGGAAAAATTTCCTCTACCTTCTCCCACCCTTCTCCCTGAAGTACCATATAGCCTTTCCCAAAATTTGTCCCTTCAACCCAACCTACAAGAGTTCATATTGTCCTTGTCTATTTTTTTTGTATTTCTTCTACAAAACTATATCTTTTGCTAACTCTGCTTGAACCTCTGGCACTAATTCCTTCACAGAAGGTAAATTCTTCTCAACTTCCTGGTTTAACTTGGATAGTTCAAAGAGTTCATATTTTGCACATTTAATATTAAGTAAATGCACATATATGGTGCATATATAGGGGTATATTGAGAATGTAGGAATTATCTCCTACCTTATCCAACACTTCAAAATGACCATATCATAGTGCCTTGATATTCTTACCAAGACCTTGTTGTCCATATACAACATCTAGAGGTAAGGTAGTAGGTATCCAAAACAAGTTTCAAAAGGGGACTTACCAATGGAAGTGTGGACTGCTATGTTATAAGAGTGTTAGATGTATATCAAATTCTCATCCTAGGTCTTTGGATGCTCTTGATTTTAACCCCTAAAAAGCTACACCAAAGTCCCGTTGATTTATTCTGTCTTCCCATGTGTCTATGGATGGAATGTTGTATATATCTTCAACTTAGTGTCCATCTTCTCCCAAACTGTAGTCCAAAAGGAACTAGGAAATTTGGTATCCCTGTTTGAGATGATACTCCTTGGTATCTCAATGTGCACCCAAACTTGCTCAAAGAGCATGCTTGCTTATTCTTGTCCTTTGATGGTATTTTTAGAAGGCATAAGAATGCAAATCTTACTATATCTGTTAACTACCACAAATAAGTAGTCATTTCCCTTCCTATAGGTTGGAAAACCACCCAAAAAGTCCTTGTAAATGCTTTCCTAAGGTCAAGTGGGTACATGTAAGGATGGTATAGGCCTTGATTTCTATTACTGGGCTTGCTGGTACAAAAAGTATGCATCCTTTAATATATTGTGCTACATCTCCTTGCATTCTGGGACAATATACATACCTTTGTAAGTTAGCAATTGTCTTCCCAACACCGAAATGACCTATAACTTTGGAAGTGTGCACCTCTTTGATAAGATGTAATCTTTCACCTTTACGAACATAGAGCTTTTCTAGCTTGTAGAGTAACCTAATTTGGAGATGATAGTTAGCATTACTATCACCTTCTTCTACATGAAATTGGCACTGTAGATGTTGAAACACATCCTTGAACTTCTCATCTTATGTGTATCCCTCTTTGTATGCATCACGGGTAAAGGTTCCATGTGTAGAAGAGTTCCCAAAGCTTTAATCTTGGATGTGGGTGGCCTTGAAAGTATGTATCCCAACTTATTAGTGCTTACCTTCTTATACTCGATGAATAGATGAAATTGTTTCAAAAACTCCATCCACTTGTAATGTTTGGTTTGTTGTAGCTTACTTTGGGCCTGCAAATACTGTAGTGGCTAGTGATATCTGTGGATAACGATTGTTACACCCAAAATCTTACCATCATGAGATACAGTGTATACATCCCTAAAGTTCCCTTGACTAAGTCATTAACCTGGAATAGATATACATTCATTCATACTAGGTTTTGAGAGGTCGTCGCAGGCTGCCCTCATGCGACCTGCGACGCCGCATCTTGCTCTCATGCAGGGTGCGACGATGTCAGTTAATGGAAAAAAATAGCTTCTTTGAGTCCCTTCTCGAAGCCAACTGACATGGATCCCTATCCTTGACCTTTTGGGAGAGTTGGCACTCGGTTCCTAACCTCTTAGGAAGATCCCCTATCTCTCTCCTACCATATATCAACCTACCCTATCCATATCCTATCCACTTAGTCCTATATAAATGAATCTCTTTCCCACTCCAAAGGGAGGAAGTCTATAGTGTCTACATGCTGGTGAAATCATCTTAGAGGGATATCCACTCATCCATTAGGAGACACATACTTCCTTGAGAGGGCACGACATTGGCTTGGATGGAGAAGGGTTACTTCGTTAAGCTCTGGTTGTAGTCGTTCTCTTCTATGTACTCTCCTTATTTTTACAGTAATATAAATGTTTTCCACCAATATTGTTGTGTTGATGATATTGCGTAGTTTACCTGCTTAACTATTTACTTAGATCTATTATTGTTTAGATTCTTTTTACTTGTTTGTCTTGTTCTGTGTGTCTTGGCAGGTCTTGTAGCTGAGATCTAACGACCACGAAGCGTGGAACAACATCCTGGAGAAAGGGCTACAAACTTAAGGCAAGACATCTAATTAGTTGATCCTTAACTAGATATAGAAAAGTGGTTTATAGTCTGTTTTATTTGTTCTAGAGTCACATTGAGCTAGGGAGATCCGGCTCGCATTCGCTCAAGTGGATTGTCCGTTAAACAAATCTGGCGACCATATTGGGGATCAATATTGCTTTGTAGTTTTCAATTTGAGTGTCATTTTCGATTGATTTCTTGTTACAAACCATTTTATTTGTCATTTGCCTCTTAAAATGGTTTCACCATCAGATCTTCACTTTGAAGAGTTTGATTACCTTCCTTTGAGTCTGTATTTTCATTTTCAAACCATTTCATTGCTCATTGTTTGGAGAATTGGTTCATTTTTGAACTTAGATCTCATCTGTCGCACCTGGTCAGTGGACTCAGAGCGACACTGTGTCATTTTGTATCTCTGTTATTTGTCTGTTGGCCTATCATCGCAACCCTTTCATTGGTCTTCTACGACGCCGTTGCACTTCCTGCATTGGTAAACTGCGACGTCGCATTGTGTATGAACACAGACTGTGCCTATCTGCAAAAATGCCATACAAGCATCCTTTCTCCATTTCTGATTTGAGTTTTGGTTTGTGTGCAAACTCTCTCTGTGCTGTAAGATCCAGTCAAAGACCCCATTTTGATTTGTGTTTTGAGTTGTTTGGTTTCATTTGAAGTTGTTCTGGGTTCCATATTGGACAAGTATGAGATTTGGTAGTGGTGGACATTTTTGTCTCCCCCACCTGCATCCACTCACCCTTGCATTCCCTCCTCTCTTTGTCGGATCTGGTCATTGTATTGGATCAGTTTCCAGACCTCATTCGCATACATTGTTGAGCTTTGCTTGCTTTAGTGTTTCTTGTTATTGATTGATTTTGATTGTTTGTGTGTACTTTCAGTCCATTGAGTGTTTGTGTTTTCTTTGGATTTTCTGAGTTATTGGAGTGCTGGAAGTAATATATTCATTTCAGTATCTATGTTTAAAAGCATCATTGTTATCAAATTGTTAGATTGATGCATCCATTGAAATATCAAAAGTACTTTATTTCCATCATTTTTCAAGCTCATTTGAAGAATTGTACATGCTAGAATGTCTCATTTGTAGATCTTTTGGAAAAGTTGAGAGAAAATTGAATTATTTTGTGTTTTTCACGAATTATGAGTTGCTCATCTTCTTGAAAAATTCGAATAGATATCAAGTTTTGCAAAAGTAGTTCCATGCTTGGGAAGTTAAATGCATCATTCGGTTTTTATGCTTTTAGGCCATTGTAGTGAAAGTGAAAAGATTGCATACTCTATTTAGAAACTCTCCCTTTTCATCACTTAGTATAATTTTTTGTTTTGAAAAGATAAAAGAAAAAGAAAAACATGTTTTAATTTGGCTTAGTAGTGTTGTGTTATTTTTGTATTTCGTTTGAAAAGGAAAAGAATACTTCATAGTCATTTTTTGGTAGAGTTGGGATTGAATTGCATTGTGTTGTTTCAGCAATAGTCATTCGGAAAGAAAAGAAGTTTCTCCCTCCCATACATAGAGTTCATCAAAAGAAAAAGTATACTTTTTAGATGTAGTTAGGGCCTGCATTATGTTTCCGATTATGTATTCACCTCGTGCATTCACCTAACCGTCCAGTTAAAATTAACGGTAGAACTAGGGTAAATTTTTTAGCAACTTGTGTGTAAGTTAGAGATGTGTTCCGACGTCGTTAAGCATGGTAGCTGTCATTATTTTCCAACACTGTATCCCGGGGGTATTGTAGTCTTCCACATACTTATCGGTATATCGAGCTCTTTCACGTACCCACCAAGTACCACACATACTTGGGGTATATCGAAAGGTGTTTCACATACTTGGTAGTATATCGGAAGGTCTCGTGCCGTACGATTGTGCATTAGACAACACCACTATGGATTTGACCTCCCACGTACCTTGCGTATATCGGGAGACACCATTAGGATTCATGAGACCAACTGAGTTAACCTTTTGTCTGTCTTGGCAGAGAAATACATCGAGAACAACACTCAGGGAGATTACTACGCACGTACCGTCCAGGTAATCGGGTATTCAGGCAAGGGTACGGTCCCAATCCTCCTTGTCACGTTTTACGGTTGGACCCTGCGGTATATAGCAATTTGCGAAGCCTTGAAAATCCTGTGAGTTTCCAAACCTTTGAATCCACTCTTATAACATAAGTTTGTTTGTGGCCTTATTTTGTGTAGGGTTTGTCTGGTCTGCTTTTCTTTTGTTTAGATTTCCTTAGGAGAAACTTTTGTTTTAGTCACTCTAGCTGACTTTCCTTGGAGAAGGTCCCATAGGATTCAGAACTTGCCACCCGAATATCCCCTTAACTAGGAGGTAATTCTGAGGGTAAGAATGGACCCACAAGCCATGGTCATATCACTTGAAGTGGAAAACCCCACTTTGAATGTTGGAGCACATATGTTTCCTCCAGATTCACCTGCCTCTCACCCCCCGTAGGGTGAAGAAGCACAAATCCCCACTTCACATGATTACCTCCCATTTCACCGGGAGAGCCTGGGTCGTTGGAATGGATAAATCAACCCTAGGATGACCCCCCAACAGTTGTTGGCCCTTTAGAAACTTATTGGACATCTTCTCTAGGCCACCCAGTGGCCCATTTTGTTGTTGCACCCCCACCCTGTGGGACTACTCCGGATGATCCCTTAGCTTACTTTCGTGGGAAATTGGCTCATTTTCATTCAATGGTTGAGCAGTGTCGGAGATTGAGTCTCCAATGACGGATTGAAGACCCGGCGTTACCCCCCTTATCGATCACTCCCAAGTCGTTATTTATCTTTTGATTCACCGGAATCATCCACGCAACACGTGATCACTTCCGAGTCTAGTCAAACATCAACTCCTAGACAGGTGACCAATACTATACCTCAGACAACCCAACCTATTGAAGGACAACAATCCAACACACCGGTCACTACTACGGTTACGTCACCTGCTCCTGCCCCACCTCAAACTTCGAGGGGAGGATACTCTTTATCCCCTACCCTTTTTACAGGTAACGATAATCCTACGATGCATAATCAACAACCAGTGTTGGGTCAACCCTTACCTAGTGGTGAGTACATTGTTGTTGGGGGGAAACCCCCATCTCTTAACCATAATACCGTGGCAGGAGTTCCCATATGTCCTTCCGTTGGAAATTCCTTACCTCCTAGACCTTCCACTACGGCACTATCCCATGTTGGGGGACCGTCCAACGTAATTCAACCTCCATCGAGTCAAGCATATCTAGGTCATCTTAACCCTGTGTCAGGTCAACTTAATCCTAGAAATGCACTCTACGGGGTACCCTACCCCGGAAATCCTTACACTCTATGGGGATAGCAAAATGTTTTACAGCATGGACCCCCACCTACAGTCCCTCAAGTCCCTCCACCCCCGTTTGGTCCACCCCCACCTCCCATTGGAGGCGGCGGCCCCCCACACAACTCTGGAGGAGGAAGACCTCTACTTTCTGGTGGAGGACCATCCCATCCTGGTGGTGGTGGTGGAGGACCATCCCATCCCGACGGTGGTGGTGGAGGACCTTCTCATCCTGGTGGAGGTGGTGGTGGACCACCACCCTACTATGGTGGAGGTGGCGAAGGAGGCTCTTACCCTTCCAGCGGTGGCAGTGGCCCACCACCCCCTCCCAACGGAGGTGGTGGAGGCCCACCCTATTCTGGTGGTGGGAGCGGACCACCACCTCCTCCCGACGGAGGCGATGGTGGCCCATCCTACCCTGGCGGTGGTGGTGGACCCCCACCATTTGGAGGCGGCCCACCCCGTCCTAGCTGTGGAGGAGGGCCCCCACCTTATGGTAATGGACCACCTTATTATGGTAATGGGCCACCTTATTATGGTAATGGACCATCTTATTATGGTGGCGGACCTACATTTAGTCCGGGCGGCCCGTACCCCCATGGCCATTTTTTTCCTGGTACTCCTTATGGTCAGTCGATACAAGGTCCCACTGGTCCCTACACGCCTTATCCGTACTATCAGTACTTGTATCTTAATCCACAGCTACCCTTTTTGGCTACTTTGGACCTACTTGACCTCTCTCGCCTAACCAACAACCCCATCTACCACGTAATTAATTGGCCACCCATTCCGGTGAAACTTCCGTTAGATATACCAAAATTTGATGGCAAGACGGGTGAGGATCCTAAAAACCATGTGATGACATACCACCTGTGGTGTTCATCCAAATCCTTGATGGACGACTCGATTCATCTTAGATTGTTTCAAAGGACTCTCACTGGTTCGGCTACCAAGTGGTATATAGAACTACCACCCCATTCTTTTCCCGATTTCGGTTCTCTTGCTATGAATTTTTTGACTCATTTCCAGTTTCCTATACGGTATGAAATTGGTACAGACCTTTTAACCTCGCTCCATCAAAATATCGCTACTCACATCTGAGGTCATATACATGAGTGGCAGAGGAGACGACATCTCATTAAGGCCCTTAGTCCAGACCAACTCCTAGCAGACTGGTTTATGAAGTCTCTCGTACCTACCATAGCATGAGATTTGCCATGGGAGGCGCTGTCACTGAAGAAGAAGCCATTTCCCGTGCCCACTTACTAGACTTAGTCTATGCTAAGTCCGACACGTTGTTTGATATTCTTCCTGACGCACCCCACAACACTTACGACCCTGCGAAACCACCCAAGGGACCCCAACCCGATGGCATCATTGGATCCCTTAGCACCCATGCTTCCTCTCAAACTATTGGATCATTGAACCCCCAGGGTTCTTCGCCATCACCAACAAAGGCTGGTCACGGCACCACCAAATCATCCACTCCTGCTGTCACCGAAGAAGTGAATTCTGTTTCGTCAGCTTCACCTCAAAAGTATGGTGGTAAGAAGAAGAACAAAGGGAAACCTAAGAAATCTTCCACCTAGTAGGAACAAAAGAGCACCCCTGATGACACCAAATAGAAAAGGAAGTTAAAGTATCCTTGTCTACTGTGTGGTGATGACCACTTTTCTAAAGAGTGCCCCCATAGAGACGAAGTTCAAAAGTTTCTTCATGAAAAACCCACACCCGCAGTTCTCAACGATCCCTTCCTTGCTGAAAATCAACAATTGATTGCTCACACTTCTCCTTCCAAAGGAGAAGCATCCACCACCACACATGTTCTCATGATATGTAGCGAGACCATCAACTTGAACACCCATTCTCGTTTGTATGACTCTGTTCCAGCCAAGGAACTTGTTGGAAGTAATACTAGAAAATATTCCACTTCGATGCCTGACGTCACCATACCAGTTGCTCCTCTCACCATTGAGAAGCCCTCTTTTGAGTCAGTATTGCATCCACCCAAGAGCACGATTAGAAAATCAGTTTTCAATCCTAATGATCGGGCTGCTCAAAACTACAACATTGTAGAGGACCTAGCACAAGCTCCTTGTGCTATGTTGACACTAGAGATCTTGAAAAACTGTCCTAATCAGCGCAAGACTCTCTGATGAGTCCAAAATACAGGTATCTGATAAGCCTTTCCCCACAGCAAAAACACAAGAAAGGGTGAAGAAATACACTTTTTTTGTGGGAAAAATGATTTAATTAAGTTGTTTAAAATATTATTTCTGTTATGTTTTGAAAGCATTGTTATGCGCTAATTGCATGAAAAATGAGTTAGAATGAGCAGGTGTAGGTGCACTAAAGGACAACGCGCAAATCAAGTGAATAACTGAAAGAACATCACCAAAATCAACGCCTTTTTCCTGATCTGTAGAGAACGAACTCCTGTTCAAAGAGAATCGACATTTAGACATTTAGTTAGGTTAAGCATTAGAATTATATAAATATGGACCTCTCGGGTAGTGAGAGGCCCCTACTGTTATTTTGGGGAATTATTGTATTACGTTTGATACTACTGAGACAATTCTGTTACAGACCTGGTTTTAAACTATGAAGTTCCTATTTTAAATAAAGACTTGATGTTACTTACAATTCAGTGTTTATAAGTTCCCTTCACTCCCGGGTACGGGTTGGAGAGGGCCCCTCCAACACATAAGTCAGGAGATCTTACTATTCAGGTATTTCTCATGATGTGTTTTACATTGGCTGAATTTATCTTGCAGATGAGAGTAGTTTAAATAGCATCTAAATTGCACGATTTGATTTCTATAGTAATTGAACCTTTCTGATTCTGTAGTTCATTATAACTCATTCCATAGTTTGGTAATGACGTGTTTGTAGTCATGTAGCAGCATTCCGCCAAGACATAGTTTAACACCTATTTCCCATGTACTTGCATTTACTTCTGAAGCAGCGATCCAGATCTTAAAACCCGAACTTAGCCTTAGCATTAGATTATGTTACATTAGAATTTGAGTTTTATGCATTCAATTTACATTAATTACTCTTTATATTGAATATCAAGCTTTCATTACTTTAGAATAGATCTGTTATGTTTTTCAGCATTTCAATTCCATAGTATAATTTTTACTACTTTTAGCAAGTTAATTCTTAAAGATATGCTTACTATTTCCTGCATTTAATTTCTTAGACATAGATTTCCTTCTTTCAGTATTTGGATTCCTTAGCATATGAATTTCCCTTCCATAGATTAAAAAATCCTCTTTGCAGTTTATTTGATCCTTTTTAGGCAGTTGTTTAAAAACATTGATACAAACACCCAACTTCGACAAAGACATCCTAGAGAGCACATATAGTGCTTGCACCTCTAAAGTTTGTACGTCCCCCGAGTTGATAATTAAAGTAGGCTCTTAGTCTAGCTGCCATCATTAGGCATCCATTCCGAGAGCTCACCAGTTATTGGCGCCGTTTCCGGGGAGGTGCTAAATATTTTAGGAGACATCTTCAAAAAAAAAAAACATACATAAAAACAAAAACAACTAAAAACATAAAGATTTTACAAATGAATGCCTCGTCGGCAGAGAGATAGGTTTGGACACTTTCTGCCTAAGCGTCCTATGAATAACAACGATAACAACGGTTTTGACCACTCTCAATTTGATTTCCTCAACTCTGGGGAAGAATATGACTCTACATACGATCCAAACAGAGACAACTACTTTGCTAGTTCCAGCTCAAACACCACTATATCAGAAGAGGATGAAGAGCCTAGGGAACTATTCACCTTTCCAATTAGTATACCTCTTGGAGATTCCAGGATGAAGAACATAAATCCTAACAATCTACCAAAATTCCATGGTTTAACTTCAGAAGATCCTAACACATTCCTATTTGAGTTTGAGGTAGTTTGCAGATCATTTGATTACACTATTGATGCACAAAAACTATGGATTTTCCCTTCCACACTGAAAGAATGATCACTTAGGTGGTTCATGAGCCTTGAAGGAAACAATATTTTTAGTTGGGTCAGATGAAACAAGCATTCATAGAAAAATATAGGGACTACTGCAAAGCAAAGGATACAAGGGATGAAATATTTAGGATGCAGCAGGGAGACCATGAATCATTAGAGTATTATGCCCAAATGTTTCAACTCAGCTACAAACGAGCAAGTCATTGCACCTTACATCTTGAATCACTAAAACTTGTCCTTCTTAGAGGTGTAAAAGAAGATAATTTTGAAGTCTTAAACCTTCTGGGAGATGGAGACATATTCCATCAATCTTTTGACCAAATCCTACAAATATTCAAAAACTACTCTAGATCTAGGAAAAGTAAAAATGGGACAAGGGACACACACACATTTACCGGTAGTCAGCTTCTTCAAGACCAAACCTTATGAAAACTGACTTAGGAAACCTGCTATATGACATGAAGACCAACATCCTACAATCTCTGGCCATGCAACTTGATGCACTTCAGATCAAGAAAAAACATGATGAAATTAACCAAGCCTTGGTAGTATTCTATCCTCGTTGTAGAAAGAAGCATGAGAAGGGGCAGTGAACACTAAACACCATCGAAATATGTGGTTTTTGCACTGACAATCACTCCATTGACAAGTGTCCCCTTGTTTCCCTCTTGCAAAGATGCTATTCAAGAGCCCACAACTGAGGGTGCAATAGAGCAGCTCTATTTTGTGAATCAGAGAAGGAATAATTTTCCTAGGCCTTACCAATCCAACAATCAACCTTACTACAATAAGGGAAATAACCAACATAATTGGAACTATGTACCAACCCCATGGCCATCTCAGCAAAATCCAAATCAGTGGCAGCAAAACCAACCATATCAGCAACCTTATTACCCACAATCTTACCCTTCATATCCCCCACCTTTTGCTCAACCAACCAAAAATTATGGCAATCCATCTCCTTATTCACCATCGAATTGGAGAGCTCCGTTACAGCAGTAGCAACCACTCATCATGCTGCTGCCACCACCAAATCAACCATCCCCCAGACCTCGACAAATTCCTGCCCAGCCAATCCCAAACCCTAACAACAACAGGCCAGGGAAACATCAAGCCTACAATACTGAAATGATGCAATTTCCCACTTACGTACTAGATACTATCGAAATAAATGAGATTAACCTAAGATCTGGGAAAATGTTGCAAAATACACCTATGTAGAATATACAAAAACCTGAGACCCATGAGCAAATGATACAACCTCATGTTCAGCATCCTGATGAGCCAGACCCTCAGGAGGAAGAAATGCGACCACTCACACGAAGTAGAAACCCTCCATACCCAGAAAAGCTTGTACGAAGTACCAAAGATGAAGAGGAAAATGCAATTCTGAATGAATTGAAGCACCTGAACATCCAAATTACCATCTTGAAGGCCATCAGAGATGTACCCATCTGCAACAAATTCATTAAAGAGACTTGTTTGAAAAGACCCGGAAGGAGAAAATGTAACCCACCAACGATCAATGTAGTGGGCCAGTTAGTAGATCTAATACTAGGTATCATTATTAACCCCAAATATCTATATCCAGGAAGCCCTGTGGTCAACATAAACATCAATAACAGACAAATAGACATAAGCTTAATTGATTTGGGAGTTTCTATAAATGTATGACCAAGGATACTATGATAGATCTAGAACTCCAATCAATGGTTAGACTGACAACTACAGTACTCCAGTTAGCAGACACATCCATTGTGAGACCTGAAGGAATGCTCAAAGACATAATAATCAATATAGCATCCTGGGAATACCCAACTGATTTCATAGTCATTGAAGTGAAAAGCAAACTAAGTGGATACCCTATAATACTTGGAAGAACCTGGCTGGCAACTGTTGATGCTTACATAGGGTGCAGGTCAGGACACATGATGATTACCAATGGCCAATCTAGGAAAAAAATCATGATCTACCCACCAGCCAGAAAATATTCAGACTTAGATCACGATCTACCCACCAGCCAGAAAATCTTCAGACTTAGATCACGATCTACCCACCAGCCAGAAAATCTTCAGACTTAGATCACGATCTACCCACCAGCCAGAAAATCTTCAGACTTAGAATATCAAAACTGGACTGATGATTATAATGACACACCAAATCGAAACATAAGACCTGTCCTTACAATTGATGCTGCATTAACACTAAAATCCAGAGGTGAAGATGGTCATATAGATAGGTTTATCTAAAATGAATCTTCTAACAATGATGGTCTTCAAAGGTTTTTTGACACAGACCAGTAAGAAGAAGGTGAATATTCCAACCATGATTTAGATAAAATGTGGGGAGAAGTGACATCTCTGGAAGAACAATCAGAAAAAGCAAAGACTGTGGAAATTATACCTGGAAAGACAGTCAACATTAATTCCAGTCTAAAGCTTGAGCAAGAAAAGAAACTGATGAAGGTACTAACAGAACATAATAGATCTTTTGCATGGACATATGCAGACATGAAAGGAATCTACCCTGATATCTGTAAGCATTACATTTACATCAAGGAAGACTCTATTCCTATCAGACAACCACAAAGGAGACTAAACCCAGCGTTGAAGGACATAGTCAAAGCAGAACTACAAAAGTTATTAGATGCAGGGTTCATCTATCCCATCTCTGATAGCGAGGGGGTATCACCATTGGTCATAGTCCCTAAAAAAGGAGGAAAATAGAAAATTTGTGTAGACTACCGTGAGCTCAATAAAGAAACCAAGAAGGATTACTTTCCTTTCCCATTTATAGACCAAGTACTAGATACATTATCAGGGAACAAGTTATTCTCCTTCTTGGATGGGTTCAGCGGTTACAATCAAATCCTCATTCATCCAGCTGACCAGGACAAGACAACCTTCACATGCCCATGGGGTACTTATGCCTACAGGGTGCTTCCATTTGGACTCTGCAATGCCCCAACAACCTTTCAAAGGGAAATTCTAAGCATCTTTTCTGATTTTATAAATGATCAAATGGAAGTCTTTATGGATGATTTCACACCTTATGGCAAAAACTTCGATCAGGCATTGACCCATCTTGAATTGGTATTGGAAAAATGTATTGAGATGAGCCTATGTCTGAGCAATGACAAATGCAGAATGTTAATGGAAGAAGGCATCATTCTCGGACATCATATCTCACAGAGGGGGATAGAGGTTGATCAAGCAAAAGTATCAGTAATCAAAACACTGCCACCACCTATGAAACAAAGGGATGTTGCTATGAATATTTATTTAATATTATTATTTATAAATTAATAGATTATTAGGTTACTAGTGAAAGGGTGTAACCCTTCATAATGTTGGATCAAGCCCTATAAAAGGCGATCTTACTGTATATTTTATATCATCAATCAATATATTATTCTTATCTTATCCAATATGAGAGTCGGATTCGACTATTAAATTAGTGAACGGATACATTCACCACATTTGGTATTAGAGCCGACTCCTTCGACCTGAGCTTGGATTCAGCTCCTCCTAATATCAGAGCACAGTTTCGGCTCTTCTCGGTGCACTCATATTCTAGGCTGCATACACTCCTCCATTCACTCCATCACCTCTCACACGCTGCTCACTCCACTACATTACTCCCCCACCACTGCACTTTCCTCACAAGCTACCCTAAAATTCATCTCCCTCATCCCCCAAACTCCACGACATCCTCCATACTCTTCCCTCCTGCTCCCTTCTCCATCCACCTTCACTTCCATTCGCTCACACACATCGGTGCTTTCCAAGTTCCATATTTCACACATGCCGACACACCATTCCACTGCGCCCATACGCAGTCCATATCCTGCACGTTATATCCCCTCACTACTCCCTGTTCACATCCTTTCACCCCTCCCTCATCCTTCCACTACACCCTCACATCCGCGCCACTCCATTCACTGCTCACAGCTCTCTGCAATCCTTCATACCACCCAACGCTCCACCTATCCATCGTTCTACCTCGTCCACGACCACCGCTACCACTTCCATGCCTCAACCTCACGTGCTCGCGTGCCCCTCCAACTCGGCTCTCCCTTCTTTTCACTCCACTCCCCTTCACACTCTCTGCGCCTTTCTTCCTCACGCCTCCGCTCCAGCCCTCCTCTTCTCTTCCTACTCGCGCACCTCTCCCAAACCCTTGTCCTCTCCCACCGCATTCCCTCCCTCCTGCACTCGCCCCAACAGCCGCCTTCACCATCTCCAACCAGCCTCCATTTCTAACGGCCTGCACCAATAAAAAAAAATAATAATAATAAATTTTTTATTATTATATTTTTTATATACATAATAAATTATTATTATAATTTAAATAATAATTATTGTATTATTATTTTTAATATATATAATAAATTATTATTATAATTTAATAATATTTATTGTGTTATTTATCCCTAACCCTAACTCTTATCCTTACTCCAAGATTGATTCCAAATATTCACCTCCCCACACCAGGTCAAGAATCATGGCCGAGTTACGAGACCGACTAGAAAAATTAGAAAAAGACCAAATTAGAGATTTAAAAATCATCAAAGGTCTAAACTCCAGAATGGACAAACTTGAGAATGTGTTTCAAGAAGATTTAAAGGAAGAGATGAAAAATAACAATGCCGTGCTTAAAAAAGAAATCAAAGATGAACTTGTTCTAGTACTAGAAAGAAAGTTGAGTGAAAATTTTGACACTCTGAACGAAAAACAAAAAGACTTGGATGACAAAATGAGTGTTATGACTCAAAACATAAACACCATAACCCAGAACTTGAGCACCTTGACGCAGAACCATAATATATTAATGGAGATGTTACAAATACTAACTCCTAAGACAAACCAAGTCAGTAGTCTAGACATGCTATATGCCTCATTTCATATTTTCACACAGGAAGCACTTGCCAAGAATCAAGAAGAATTGCAAAAATAAATAAAGATTAACAATGCGACGCTTAAGCAAGAGATAGAAACAAAAGTATTGCCAGATATCGAGGCACAATTAAACAGCCAAATAGAAGCTATCAGTAAGATAGTAGAGAATAAAAAACACAAAAATCACCGCCAACAACGAAGCAGTTCAAATATGTCACTTACGTCATCCAGTAGTTCCGATCCACCATCAAACCATAAAGCAAAAGGGAATCAATGTCACCCTTACATAGTGTACCCACCTAAGGAAAAAATAGAGTTGTCGAAATACAATGGAAGTGAAGACCAATGCGTTGCTTGGCTAAACAAAGCATACGAATACTTCGACATTTACAATATTCAATCTGACAAGGAGAAGGTGAAATATGCGTCAATGCATATGGAAGGGTACGCCTATAATTGGTACTTATGGTGGAAGAGAGACAATTTTTCCTACACCTGGAACTTGTTCAAAAATGATTTTTTTAATAGGTTTCAAGGTATCAAAGAAGATGATTTTTTCAGTAAACTTACCAGATTACAACAGATTGGAAGCGTTGAGGAATTCACACATCAGTGGGAATCCTTATCAACACGAGTATTTGGGTTGTCCGACAAAAAAAGACTCAAAACCTATTTAGGAGGTCTAAAACCGTACCTCCAAAAAGAGTTAAAGTTACATGACATACCTAATGTAGAGGTAGCAAGACATAAAGCAAAAGCCGCAGAATGAAAATTGGAAGGAATAAAAACAAGAGGTGATAACCATTATCGACAAGAAAAAGAGACACAATGTAGGTGTTGTGCAGATACTTGGTCACCCGGTCATCAATGCCACAAACCTCAATCATATGCCTATGAAATGGAAAATAGATCAAAGTCATCTAACAGTTACTCTGATAATAGAAAAAAGAAGAAAAACATATGTCGTCGATGCAGTGATGATTGGATCCCAGGCCATAAATGTAGGAACAATCAGACAATACAGTGCAAAATCATCAATGGAAAGGAAGTGTAAGTCTCTACACAAGAAGTTGCGTCCAATTCTAATACTGACACTGAATCTGAATGAAGGACGACATTAGGAAAATACTCAAGCTTTGAGGACAAAGCTTTCAAAAAGAGGAAGGCAATGCTATGAATATTTATTTAATATTATTATTTATAAATTAATAGATTATTAGGTTACTAGTGAAAGGGCGTAACCCTTCACAATGTTTGATCAAGCCCTATAAAAGGCGATCTTACTGTATATTCTATATCATCAATCAATATATTATTCTTATCTTATCCAATATGAGAGTCGAATTCGACTATTAAATTAGTGAACAGATACGTTCACCGCAGATGTGAGAAGTTTTCTTGGACAAACAGGGTACTATAGGAGATTTATTGAAAATTATAGCAGGATTGCTGCACCAATGTTTGCGCTTTTCACAAAAGACACTGAGTTCATATGGACAAACCATTGCATGAGAACATTTAATGACCTTAAGGAGAAAACAATTACAGCTCCAGTACTCCAGGGACCAGACTGGGCACTTCCATTCCACATCCACTCAGATGCATCAGATAAGGCAATCGGGTCTGTCCTTGGACAAGAAAAAGAGAAGAAGCCCTATGCAATATATTATATCAGTAAAAATTTGGCAGGGGCAGAATTAAATTACATTGTTACAGAGAAGTAATTTTTGGCTGTCATACATGCCATTAACAAATTCAGGCACTATATCACTGGTTACTAGGTTTTTGTTCATACAGACCATTTAGCCATAAGATATCTCATGAACAAACCCAACACAAGTGCTCGAATCATTAGATGGCTGCTACTATTCCAAGAGTTTGACATCACGATTTTAGACAAGCCAGATAAACACAATGTAGTAGCTGAATTTCTATCTAGGATGACACATGGACAAGACAGTGAAGTAATCAATGACAGTTTTCCAGATGAACACCTTTTTGCCATATCCACAAAAAGCCCATGGTTTGTTGACATAGCAAACTATTTAGTGTCTGGGAAGTTTCCAGAACATTACAGTCATAAGGAAATGACAAAAATAATAAGGCAAAGTGCCACATACACGTGGATAAAAGGCATGCTCTTCAAACAGGAACCAGATCAGATACTCATAAGGTTCATTAGAGAAGATGAGGTGCATGACATAATGCATGCCACTCACAATGAACCATGTGGAGGACACTATGGTGCAAAGAGGACAACCTATAAGATTTTACAAACATGATACTATTGGCCAACACTCCACAAAGATGCTTATGAATATGTTTCACACTGTGATGACTTCCAAAAGATGGGAAAACCAACACAAAAGGGAGAGATGCCACTCCATCCACATATCTCCTTAGAGGCATTTGAAAAGTGGGGATTTGATTTCGTTGGACCAATCAACCCATAGTCAAATTAGAAGAGATACATCCTAGTATGCACTGACTACCTTACAAAGTGGACTAAGGTAGCAGCAATGGCTGCAGCAAATGAAACCAACGTGGCCAAATTCTTCACTGAGCAGATCTTTCACAGGTTTGGAGTACCAAGAGAACTAGTTTCTGATCAGGGCCCATAGTTTACATCAAATCTAATTGAAGACTTACTAAAAAGGAACAATGTCAAGCACAGACAGTCCTCCTCCTATCACCCTCAAGAAAATGGTCAAGCTGAGGTCACCAACAGAGAATTAGAGAGGATTCTGACAAAGACAGTCCAAATCCACAAAAGAGATTGGGCTGACAGACTTAGTGAGGCATTTTGGGATTACAATACTACATGGAAGACAACTACAGGATTCACACCTTATGAACTAGTCTATGGAAAGAAAGTCATGCCGCCAATTGAATTTGAAATAAAGACATTAAGAATTACAGTAGAATTAAATATGGAGCTATCAGAGATACAACAAGAATGCATGCTACAATTAAACCAACTGGACGAGCAGCGCCAACAAGCACTTGCCCATACTGAAATCATCCAGCAACAAAGAAAGAGATGGCATGACAAACACCTGAAGGATAAAAAGTTCAAGGAAGGTGACTGGGCACTACTTTATGACTCCATATTTCACACATTCAAGGAGAAGCTAACAACCAGATGGCTTGGACCTTACATAATCCAAAAGATCTATGAAAATGGAGCTGTAACGATTATTACAATTGATGAAGTGGAGTTCCCCATGATAGTAAATGGACATCGGCTCAAACTTTACAAGAATCCATAGTCAAAAGAAGAGTTTACACAGGTACTCTACCAACAACAATTGATGCTGATAGAGAACGTAAAAAATCATTGAAATTAAAAAAAAAAGAGAGAAAAATATAAAGAGAAAAAAATGAAAAAAGAGAGAAAAAATATGAAAAATAGAAATGATGAAAAAAAAAGAAAAAGAAAAAGAAGAGAAGAAATGATGAAAATGAATATGCAAAAAAAAAACAAGAAAAAAAAAGAAATAAGAAACATTACTGAAATAAAGAACAGAATTGGTAAAATTGCAGGGCATCATACATCCATATGAATGCACAGTAGCCAAAATACAAGCAATCGGAAATCAATGAAGCCAGTTTTACATTTACAGTCAGCAACAAAGATATCATACTACAAATTCAATCAAGTGAGCCATACATGTATTCAAGAGAGCCAACAAAGATATCTAGCACTACAGGAATACATCAAAGCACACTGTTCAATCAACTCTACCATATGATCACGCAAGCCTGCCATATATTCAAGTGATCCTGTAGTTATTCACACGAGCTTGCCATCTATTCAAGAGAGTCACCACTTTATCCAATGCAAAGCATCATCACAAGTCGAATTAACAAGCGACACAACTTTCAAAAGCATAAAATACAGCAAATTCAGAACAAAAAAATGCAAGGAAAAGCAGCAAGCACACATAACTACTGACATGCCAAAATTTACTATAGATGTCGCCAAATCTACTACAGAATCCACCACGCATACAAATCGGGCCAGCTCATCAAATCAGATATGCTAAAACATTACAAGGTAATCTCTAAACATCTTTGTTTTATTTTTAAGGCCGAATCATTATCCCACAAGACATTTGTTTTTTGAAGCCAAGGACAGCTTTGTTCTTCATTCGGCAGCACGGTTCAGTTCAGAAATCCTCAATAAATCATGAGTGCTACATAAGTCATATCATCCTCAATAAATCATGATTACTGCCTTTTTCATGTTAGCAAAATCATGAACCCACATCTAGCCGCCATACTTCCAACTAATCAGAGCAAATGGGGCAAGATGAAATCATGAAACAAAAAGAAGGGCTTGATCAAAGTAGAGGGTACAACAAATGTTAATATGGGAAGTGCAAAAGGGCAGTTAAGTAAGGCTGCATGATATTCCGAAAGGCCAGTTTTGCATATACGAAACCTCTCAGAACTCTCCAGAAGCAAGAAAATGGAAGCTAGTGTGGTCACACAGACGACAATCCAACCATCGAATTGGTAATAAAACTCGACGGTTGAGGGAAATAGCCACGCTCGAGGTACTAGTTTATTGTGATATCAAATTATTTCAGGATGACGAAAGGTTTCAAGAAAAGCGAACCAGAAGAGCACAGTGCCATTTACCAGAACCCGCGAATCTTAAAAATCATCCGCAATGTAGGCTAGATGCCTTTCATCCTAGGATTGAAAGGATATAATACAGGGGTGGATCTGGAGTTTGCGAGAAATTTAAAACATGTCAAGGATGAACAGTTGATCACCCGAGTGAAGGGTTTACATATAAAGTTGGATGATGAAGTGATTGCAAAATTCACTGGTCTACAAATGGGCCTGCATTGGAGCAGGGATGACTGGGAGGCAAACCATGAAGCAAAGGCAACATTTTTCGAGCAAGGAGAGGTCTATGATGAAGATAAAAATGGAGTCAAAAGAATCTCCATGCCTGCACCATGGGATAATATGGCTTCAATTGTCCAGAAGTACATCACATGCACTGGTAGGTTAAGTTATGTCCCCATTTTTCATTTTTGAATACTATAACTGTTGAGGCACATGACCCATCTTCCACCAAACAACAACATTAGTATTCCATACTACCTGCTCCTATCTCTAGCAGAAATGAGCAAGAAAGTGATTAAAGGAAGGGAGGACGCCTTAGCCCATCATGGGATGATCAAATTAATCGTTTGTGAGGAATTAAAAGAGCATATACCAGATCTTTCTTGGGAAGAATATGTGTTGGTATCTGTTGAAGATGTTCAAAGAATGCAGGGTACAACCATAGCTGGCATACCCCTAACACCAGGATCAATGAAAAAAACCGCCTCTACCTCAGGGACGAAGAGGAAAATAGACTTGGACAGTGTGGCCGACACCCTGGTGAAGATAAAGCATTCACGAGATGACTCTTCCAAAGCGAATCCAGGGACTTCTGCCAGTAATTAAGAGCCGAAGAGAAGAAGTAAAAGATTCATACAAGCATCTAGAATCCGAATTCCCAGAGAAGAGAGAGGGGAACCCAGTTCCATAATTCAAAATGTGTCTGATGAGGACGATGATCTTTGGGTAGATAATGAGGATCCCACAACAGCAAAAGAGTAGGATGAGCAAGAAATTCAGGATGAACAAGAAGAATAGGAGGCATAAGAAGAACAGGATGAACAAGAAGAATAAGAGGCAGAAGAAGAACAGAATGAACAAGAAGAGAAACAAAACCTCCATGGGGACCCTCTTGAGCACAATGCAAACCCTGGGGTATTCAACCAACTCATTGAGGCATGGGAGGAATCAGAAAAGCTCAGAAAGGAGCTGGAAACATTAAGAATTAAATCAGGAAGCCAACCCACAGCACCCCCATTTTCATCTGAAAAGACACAAATCCTAAAAATGCATCATGCAGGGGAGCTAAGACTGGCTGAGCAGAGAAACTCAACACTTAAAGAGAAATTGGCTGAGGCGCAAGGGAAGCTAGCCAAAAAGGACCAGGAAATTGTTCAACTGAGGGATGTTTTGGCCACTACCACTAAAATATATGATACACTACTGGACCTTAGGCCACCATCGGCAATTTATGCAGTTTATCTATAGGAGAAGTGGGGCAAATTCCAGATCCAAAGGTTAAAGCAAAAGCTCCCGATAGAGATAAACTCGCCCAAAGAATTTATGGATGCATCTCTGAATGCCAAGTAAGTAGAGAAGGACTAGTTAAGTGAATTTTTCCTGCATAATTTTGTAGTCCCTAGCTCGACCAACTAGTCGCCAAACCCTTACATGGGCGATTTCCAGTTGAGGGTACTATGTTCATGGATGAATCATGAAATTGAGCGAGCTCAGGACTACCATCTCTACGTTGCAGCAAAATGGAAAACCCCATTAATGGTCAGGGCAGAGGCCACTCACCCTAAAAGAATAATTTACAACCATAGGATCCTCACCCAGGATGAGGAGCTGGTCCCCATCCTCCTTGCAAAGCAGCAGGAGGCTGTGGCTCACTTTGATGTTACTCTCCAAAGCATACAAAATAGGTTCATGAGTCCATTAAGGAAAGATGGCGCAGAGTAGCAAATGATCTAAAAAGAAGAGAGCTCCACTCCCCTCTCAAACTTGAAGATGCTCTTTTCAAAGCCAAGCTCTACAGGGAATCCCTGATAAGGAACCAACTTAGATGGATTGGGATGAGGCTGAATCCCCCATTCTTCCTTTCCATGGTTATTAAGGAACAGATCAATGAAGAAGAAGAAAAGAGAGCATGGGTCAAGGAGGATCAGACCTTGGGCTATCACAGGCAGGCATGGAGCCCTAAGGTTTTAGCATGGGAAATCAGAGAGGTCATTGATGAGTTGAATCCATCACCCAAGGATGGGTGAATCCTTCAAGTATGGGGGAGAATGATGAGTCCAAAATACAGGTATCTGATAAGCCTTTCCCCACAGCAAAAACACAAGAAAGGGTGAAGAAATACACTTGTTTTGTGGGAAAAATGATTTACCTTAATGATTGAAGGAAGTTGTTTAAAAGATTATTTCTGTTATGTTTTGAAAGCGTTGTTATGAGATAATTGCATGAAAAATGAGTTTGAATGAGAAGGTGTAGGTGCACTAAAGGACAAGGCGCAAATCATGTGAAGAACTGAAAGAACATCACCAAACTCAACGCCTTTTTCCTGATCTATAGAGAACGAACTCCTATTCAAAGAGAATCGACATTTAGACATTTAGTTAGGTTAAGCATTAGAATTATATAAATATGGACCTCTCGTGTAGCGAGAGGCCCCTGCTATTATTTTGGGGAATTATTGTATTACGTTTGATACTACTGAGACAGTTTTGTTACAGACCTTGTTTTAAACTATGAAGTTCCTATTTTAAATAAAGACTTGATGTTACTTACAATTCAACATTTATAAGTTCCCTTCACTCCTGGGTACAGGTTGGAGAGGGCCCCTCCAACACATAAGTCAGGAGATATTACTATTCAGGTATTTCTCATGATGTGTTTTACATTGGCTGAATTTATATTGCAGACGAGATTAGTTTAAATAGCATTTAAATCACACGATTTGATTTCTGTAGTAATTGAACCTTTCTGATTATGTAGTTCATTATAACACATTCTGTAGTTTGGTAACACTGTGTCTGTAGTCTCGTAGCAACATTACACCAAGACATAGTTTAACACCTATTTCCCATGTACTTGCATTTACTTCTGAAGCAACGATCCAGATCTTAAAACCCGAACCTAGCCTTAGCATTAGATTATGTTAGATTAGACTTTCAGTTTTATGCATTCGATTTACATTAATTACTCCTTAGATTGAAGATCAATCTTTCATTACTTTAGAATAGATCTGTTATGTTTTTGAACATTTCAATTCCATAGTATAATTTTTACTGCATTCAGCAAGTTAATTCTTGAAGATATGCTTACTATTTCCTGCATTTAATTTCTTAGACATAGATTTCCTGCTTTCAGTATTTGGATTCCTTAGCATATGAATTTCCCTTCCATAGATTAAACAATCCTCTTTACAGTTTATTTGATCCTTTTTAGGAAACTCTTTAAAAACATTGATACAAACACCCAACTTCGACAAAGACTATCCTAAAGAGCACATATAGTGCCTGCACCTCTGAAGTTTGTATGTCCCCCGAGTTGATAATTAAAGTAGGCTCTTAGTCTAGCTGCCCCCATTAGGCATCCATTCCGAGAGCTCACCACTCTCCTCGCTTCCATTGGTGTAATTGACCCGGATTCATTGAACACCGTCATGTTCCGGCTGGAGTACTTAAAACCAAGGCTCTTCCATTAGTTGGTATTTCAAGTTGCCACAAACATTGCTGGGAAAATAATACATCGTACCGTTTTGGATGAAGGAGCCTCTACGTCAGTCATGTCGATTGCATGTTGGAGAGCCATTAGCTCTCCTGAGTTGAACCATTATCCTACCACTTTGAGACCATTCGACAGATGTGGCTTTCAACCTCATGGGCTGTTACAAGCTTTACCAATCGAGCTGGGGGGCAAGACTACTACCATTAACATGGAAGTAGTCGTTGCCCCGTTAGATTATAACATTTTGCTTGGTCATAATTGGTTTTACATCATGACTATGGTCGCATCATCTGTCTTCCAGATAGTACAATTCCCCCATCAAGGACAAATTGTCACATTCGACCAACTGGTTTTCTGGACACCTGACACCGCTACTCACCCGGGTGATAATGTTCCATCAATTGGACAATCTTCACAAAAGTATGAGAGAGTGGGGGTCGGCCTCATTAAGGACTCATCCCTTATGGGAATTTTTCCTACTTCGGATCCCCCAAATCATGTTGCCATGATGAACATGATCTCCTCACATATTTCATCTATCCCAAACTCCACTGATTCATGGCTTGTACCTAACGAATCCACCACACACCTGATTGGAGACACCATGCCTCTGTCACCCACTGAACTCATGTACGAGGCTATCCAGTCAGCACCGGAGTGTTGATGTATATGTAACTTCAGAATGTATTTCACATATATGTATATTGTATTCCTATAGAGATGTTATTATTCCTCTATATGGAAGTGGTTGTATTCCTATAGAGATGTTATTATTCCTCTATACGGAAGTGTCGTCATTTATATTGTAAGTGTCGTAACTTGTACTTGATGGGTTATTAGACCACCTTGTTGGGGTCGGCCCTATATAAGTCATGTGGGTCAAAGGGTCATTAAACCACCCTAGTGGGGGTCGGCCCAGTCAGCATTATGTTAAGTGGTTAAGTTGAGGCCGACCTAGTTGAGTAAAGGTCAAGTCAAGTTAGTGTATAAATAGAGAGTGTGTCTCTCTCATTTTACACATTCTATTCTCTCACTCACACTTTGGAGAGTTGCGCACTTGTGGAGGAGGAGGCTCTGCTGCTAGGAGAAGACTATCTCTTGTATTCTGGTTGTATCATTGCTCTATCTATTTCTGAAGAAGTTATTGGGGTTTTTCACCTTTATGGTTTTCCCCAAGTAAACTCTGTGTCTCTTGTGTGCTTGCATTATTGTGTCCATGATTGATATGCTATAGATTTGCTGTACATGTTGTTCTATCAATTAAGATCCTAGATCATATTGAAGTAAATTATGAAAATTTAACATGGTATCAGAGCTAGCCTGAAAGAAGGCATGATATGGCATGTATGACACTTGTTGCACTTACGATGCTAAGGCTTGATATAGCAAAAGCCAGTCATCGTAGCACTTTCGCTATAAATCCATTTTGGTGAAGTTTTCAGATCTAAAACTTTTAAAGGTCAAATATCAGATCCGCATGTACCTTGTGTCCAAAGGACAACCTCTAATTTGTTGTACTTTGTGATTTATGATCTGTACAATATAGGGTTTCTGCTTCTTCCAGATCTCATTCATAAACAGGTCACACCTTGGAAAAAAGGTCATAACTTGGGCTAGGAAGCTCCAAATGAAATTTCATATAAAGTGATAGGTAGTGCACAGACTATACTATCTCAGAAAACGTTTTCAGAGGTCGAAGTTGAACCAGTGACACGTGGCACATCATATAAGTTCACTCTCCTGTTTTATCCCATAAACAGGTCACGTTGCGACACTTGGCATAAATCTCTTTTAGAGAATCCAATTGAGGTCAGACCTATTGAGATGGAAAGATGACAGGTCGAGCTATCTCAAGAAAATTTTTTAGACCCTGTCGATCAAAAAATTCAGAGTTACACCAGAAAACATCAGGTACATATTTCTGTCATAACAGAATTATTTTTGAGCACCTTCATTCATGGCTTCCGGAATTTAGGGTTTCGGATAAAGTTGGAATTTTTGTAATCGGATACCATGACTGAATGATACTCATCAAAATCAAAATTTAGAGGCCAAGATCAGAATTTTTGGTTGGGCAAAAGGTCGGGCTTGATCAAACCCTAGTTCGGGACTTTGATCAGAAAAGTGGAAAATTAGGGCTTCTGCAAAAATGGGAATTTTTGTAATCTGTGACCATGGCTGGAAGCTCCTCATAAAAATAGAAGCTTAGAGCTTTGGATCAAGCCTTTTGATTGGGAATAAGAGTGGGCATTATCAAACCCTATTTCGGGGTCACGTTCAGTGAATCCGGAAGTTTCAAGGCAAAATTGAGGAGTGAAACTTTGCAGCTTTCAAATTCTGAATATACCAGCTTGATTAGCTCATCAAGGCGCATATTACAACTGCAGATCCAGTTCCTACAAATCAAGTGGATTGGGTTAATCCTAGAAGAGGATGGTTTGGTCACCTGCATAAGTGAAGAAGTTCCTGTTTCAAAGGGAGATGAGGCTAAGGCCTTCCATAAGAAGATTACAAGCAATCTTGACAGGTATGTTTCGAATTCTATTCATGGTTAAGTTTATGACATGTTTGTCTTCATATCATTACAGTACAATCTTGATTAACTACTAGACTTTTTGTATTAACTTAATAGAAGATATTCATTGATTAAGGTTTTGACACTGATGATTGTATTAATGCATTGTGATGTTGTATAAGGTTTATGTTGTTCTCTAACATAAACAGTACACCAAGAAAGACAAATCATGTTCTACTTCAAGAACATATGATCATGGTGACATGAAGACAAAGATTCATCCATTGTCATGGATCACATAGAAGATCTACTTACGAGGTATGTATAACTTGGTTCTACAATGGTTAAGTTATGAGACATGCAGGTTACTAGCACAAGTCACTGAAGAGAACTAGAAGACATTATGCGGGTATGTTAGACATACCTAGCTAGCATGCTAATCCTGGTATGTTTTCCTATATCAAGCTAGAATCCTACCTTGTGTTAGGATCTTATATTGTTGTGTTTTTGATAGTGATTATTCATGAAGTAATAGGTTTGAATAGTCATGGTTGTATGCATATTATGTTTCTTACCATAATTGATGATATGACTAACCAGAAGAATCATGAAGGTATAGGTTTGAGTAATCACGGGTTTATGCATTGATGATTTAACTAATCAGAAGAGACCTATGATCAAATAAGAATATGCATGAGTAAAAGAAGACTTCCTTGAAACCTTGAATACTAATGTTTATTATCTGTGAATGATCATGACTATACATGTTTAAGATTATTGTGTTTTGATAGTATTAAGATTATACTAATAAATGTGTGATTATGTATGAGTCCTCAAGGATAACACAATGATGATACTAATAAGCATGCATAGTGATTAAGGATGGATATAAGTTCAAGGACAGGTAATCTAGGAAGCAAAGATCAAGAGGGAGCACACTCCAGTTGTTCCTGCAAGAAAGCAAAGGAGCACACTTCAGTAGTTTCTGCAAGGATGCAGATATTCAGAGGGAGTTGACCACTTCTCACAATCCACATCAGAATGGAGTTGCAAAGATTTAGAGGGAGTCCACCCAGCAACCAAACAAAGATAAGTATTTGAATTGTCATTTCTTACATAATGTTATTCAATGATGTATATGCTTATGCTCCTAGAATTAGGTTGTGTATTATGCATATTAGAATAGTTGCATTGATGAATAGTATACTACTAATATACATGGGTAAGTGGCCTATGGCACTGTACAACATTCCATTGCTACTTATCTAAAATGAAACCTCTTTTCTGACATGTTAGGAGTTGTGCACACTCTTAACAATGTTCTGGTAGAGATTGGAAGGCATCTAGAAAGTTACGGAATATGGATAAACGTTGTATTGAAGCATTGGCTAAGATAATTGCATGACTGTATGACATATTTCTTTATGTGTAAGAATTTGTTCTGAAAAATATGAGATGTTTTCTAATCATGCAATTTAACTTGTTGTGTAGGAAAGATCGTATACCATCACCTACAAAAGAAAGACTACAACATTTGTTCAACAACAAAGTTATCTATTGAAGATATTGAAGATATTGAAGTTCCTAGGATTTGGGAAGAATGCCATGATCGAGGAGTACCAGTCGATCATGAAGATGTTTGGGATGCAGTCCCAAGACCTGAAAGAGAGTCTGTAGTGACTTTCAAGAGGATCTACAAGATCAAGCATGCTGTAGGTGGTAGCATAGAGACTTTTGCTCCTGTAGCCAGATACACTTCCATTAAATCAATACTTGCTCTGGCTGTAGTGATGAAGAGGAAGATACACTTTCTTGAATGGTGTAGTTGAATAAGAAGTGTATGTGTTGCATCCACTTGGTTCCGAGACACATGACAAGGAGTCATATATGTGCAGAACTTGGTATGGTAGGATAGACAACTTTCTATCTAGTTTGGGCTTTACCAAGAATAAAGCGGATTCCAACCTTTACTACAAGGTTGAGGAAGGCAATATAGTGATAGTACTTTTGTATATGGATGACCTATTTATTACAGGTGAAGATAGATTGACTGCCGACATGCAGCGGAAGCTTGCTGCCAAGTTCGAGATGAAGAACTTGGGTATGATGCACCACTTTCTAGATATGGAGGTGTGGCAGAGTGCAGATGGAATCTTCCTTGGACAAGGGAAGTATGCAGTAGAGATCCTGAAGAGGTTCGGGATGATGGACTGCAAGGCCATGGCCACACCTATGGCATCGAACCTGAAGCTTCTGTGTGATGCTTCATCTGATCCGGTTGATGTCACTGTGTATCATTAGATGATTGGGTCCTTGATGTACCTAATGAACATGAGACCAGATATTTGCTTTGTGGTGAACACATTGAGCCAATTCCTGATAGATCCGAGGAGTGTTCACCTGGTTGTTGTAAATCATATTCTGATGTACCTGAAGGGTACAGTTGACTATGGGCTCAAGTATGACGCAAATCAAAAGTTTAACCCGCAGGGTTATGTTGATTCAGACTGGGCAGGTAGTGCTACAGATAAGAAGAGCACTTCTGGGTACTGCTTCAGTATGGGATCAGGTGTGATCTCTTGGTTTAGCAGGAAGCAGTGCTGTGTAGCACTGATTACAGCGAAAGCAGAGTATGTTGCAATGGATGAGAAGGATGCAGATGTATTGACCAAGCCGTTTGCCAGAGTGCAGTTTGAGTACTTCAGAGAGAGGCTTGGTGCACTTCAGATCGAGGTTCCTTCTAAAAGGAAGTGATGAGTCCGGAAGATGCAGATGCACATGAGCTTTTCTGACATGGTTGATGTGTTCTCCCATGGTCGTGATGTAATTGCTGAGCCATTCTCACATGGTGGTAGATGTGTTCTCCCATGGTGTAGATGTAAGCGATAAAGCCATTTTTCACATGGTGGTAGATGTGTTCTCCCATGGTGAAAAAGTAAGGGCCGAGCCTTCCCCGAATGGTGGTAGATGTGTTCTCCCATGTCGGTGGTGTAAGTGCTGGATGATGTGCATCTGGGATGTGCTTCGTGGACGTTGAAATGATCTGAAGAGGATGATGCGATGATGATCAGTGTGATCATGAGCATCAGGATGATGCTTTGTGCGATGATGATCCGTTGGATCATGAGTATCAGATTGATACTTGGAGGTTAGAGATGATATGTGGCAGCTTGTGCAAATAACATGTAATCAGTCCTGGGAGATCTTGCCGGTCGTGCTGCGACACATAAATGTTCCTGGGATACTCTTTCTAGTATTGCTATGTAGTATGTAATCAGTCCTCAGATATCCGATAGGTTGAGCTGTGTGCTCGTAATCAGTCCTGGGATGAGGTATTACTACGGAGACATGTAATCAGTCCTGGAGATCCGAGAGGTTGAGCTGTGTGCTCATAATTAGTCTTTGGATGCTCTTTAGAGATCTTTTCAGTTGGGCTATGGCATAAATGTTCCTGGGATTCTCTTTAAATGTTTAGCCTATCCACATGTAATCAGTCCTGGGGATCCGAGAGGTTGAGCTATGTGCTCGTAATAAGTCCTAGGATGATCTTTAGAGATCTTGCCGGTCGTGTTGCGGCACATAAATGTTCCTAGGATGCTCTTTAAAGGTATTGTGGAGGAGATGCATGTAATCAGTCCTGGGAGATCTTGCCGGTCGTGCTTAGGCACATAAATGTTCCTGGGATACTCTTTCCAGTATTGCATCCACACATAAAATTAGTCCTGAGAGGCCACCTCTATCATACCGTTCGCACAGATGATGAAGACCTACAGGTGGTGGGCCTACATCCAGTATGAAAAAGGACTGGATCTGTAGAACTTCCTATGACAAGTAGATTCAGATATTGATTGAGATAGTAGCAGCAGTGACGATGATGATGACTTGATGATGATTATCCACTAACGATGATCCAGAGAAGATGACTTGTGCTAAGAGACCTGTGTCGAGAAATACCTTCCTAGTTAAGAGGGAGTGTTGATGTATATGTAACTTCGGAATGTATTTCACATATATGTATATTGTATTCCTATAGATATGTTATTATTCCTCTATACGGAAGTGGTTGTATTCCTATAGAGATGTTATTATTCCTCTATACGGAAGTGTCGTCATTTATATTGTAAGTATCGTAACCTGTACTTGATGGGTTATTAGACCACCTTGTTGGGGTCGGCCCTGTATAAGTCATGTGGGTCAAAGGGTTATTAGACCACCCTAGTGGGGGTTGGCCCAGTCAGCATTATGTTAAGTGGTGAAGTTGAGGCCGACCTAGTTGAGTAAAGGTCAAGTCAAGTTAGTGTATAAATAGAGAGTGTGTCTCTCTCATTGTACACATTCTATTCTCTCACTCACACTTTGGAGAGTGGCACACTTGTGGAGGAGGAGGCTCTGTTGCTAGGAGAAGACTATCTCTTGTATTCTGGTTGTATCATTGCTCTATCTATCTCTGAGGAAGTTATCGGGGTTTTTTACCTTTATGGTTTTCCCCAAGTAAATTCTGTGTCTCTTGTGTGCTTGCATTATTGTGTCCATGATTGATATGCTGTAGATTTGTTGTACATGTTGTTCTCTCAGTTAAGATCCTAGATCACATTGAAGTAAATTCTGAAAATTTAACACGGAGGACCACTTAGCTGTGGCCTCTACCTCCTGTTCTCCACAAAAGACATCATCCGACCCCCTGCTATTGACTTTTAATTCTGACGAGTCCATTATGGAAATCATGAGTGCAGATGATCCTCCGTGGGAAGATCTCCACCATCGTTCATCTTTCCTTCCCTTGTTGGATACTGTGGAGAATAACATTAGTACCATCTTCACACTGGATGTCTACTTTGGCTCTTAGTCCTCGATACTCGCATATCAAATGGACTCTGAAGGCATCTTAGCCAACATTGAGCCAACAACTTTGATTAACATTTCGGTTACACCTGGTGTAGTGGAACACATTCAATTAGGCCAAATGTGTTCCCCTGAAGAAGTCATTGCTTATACGGCCTTATTCAAGCGATTCCGAGATGTGTTTGCTTGGACCTACGAGGAGATGCTTAGGATAGACCCCACCATTGTTTTACACAAAATCAAAACCTATCCCGACATCAAACCTGTACGCCAAAAGTTGCGGCCAGTACACCCTAGGAAGACTACAACGATCAAGGAAGAGATTGAGAAACGTTTGAAGGCCGGCTTCATTTACCCCGTCCCATTAACAGAATGGGTCTCAAACGTCTTCCCTGTTACTTAAAAATAGGGTACCATTCATGTCTGTGTCGATTATAAGCACCTAAACAAGGCTTATCCTAAGGACAACTACCCGACTCCCTTTATTGACCAGATTATTGACAATTGTGCTGGAAGTGTCATTTTTTCATTTACGGATGGCTTTTCTGGGTACAACCAGATTGAGATCCATCCCTCCAACCAACACTAGACTGCATTCATCTTCCCTTGGGGAATGTTTGCATATCGTAAACTCCCGTTTGGACTTAAAAATGTTGTTTCCACATTCTAGCAGGCCATGTCGTACTCCTTCCATGATGTGAAGGACTTTGTGCAACCCTACTTGGACGATCTCCCTGCCCATTCAAAGCAGCGTGAGTTCCACATAGATCATTTGAAGGCCATTTTCCTTAGATGCAGGCAGTACAATATCCATCTGAATACTCATAAGTATATTTTCTGTGTCGAGTTTGGATGCCTCTTAGGCTTCATCGTCTTGAAAGATGGGATCTGCATTGATCCCTTGAAGGTGGAAGCCTTTGTCACTCTTTCACCTCCAACGAATATTACAGAACTTCAGAGTCTACAAGGAAGAGCAACTTATATATGGCGCTTCGTCTGTAATTTCACACAGAAGACACAGGGATACGTGCGATTGATGAAGAAAGACCTCCCATTCATTTGGGACGACCAAGCTCAACAATATTTTTATAGTTTGAAACATGCCATCACGCATTCCCTTGTGCTCCAACCACCTAATTACTATCACGATTACATTCTGTACCTCATTGCTTTCGACACCACTATCACCATGGTTTTGGTACAGGAAGACCAGAACACCCAAGAACATGTGATATACTATGTCAGTAAAGGTATTATTGACGCTGAAACTCGCTATTCACATGTTGAGAAGCTCACTCTAGCAGCAGTTATTGCCGTGCATAAGTACTGACATTACATGCTGCTTCGCACCACCACCATCATCGCCGATTCGAACCCCATGTATCACGTTTTGACACATCAGTTGCTTGGGGGAAAGTATTCATGCTAGATCATGATACTGCAAGAATTTTATCTCCTTTTCAAAAATTCTAAGTCTAAGAAGTCGTTGGTGTTTGCTGCGCTTATCTGTAACCTTCCCCCTGCTGATGTAGAATCTGAGCCCAATGACTCTTTTCCGGATGAGTCATTGTTTCTTATCAGTACGTTTGATCTGTGGTATGGAGATATCACTTTGTATCTTCAAACCCAATGTTTCGTCCCTCAATTGTCTCACAATGACCGTCGTCGAATAGGCCACCATGTGAAGTATTATCTGATTATCAGTGATACTTTGTACCGCCATGGTATCGATTCTATTATTCGACGTTGTCTGACTCATGATGAGGCTAAACACATCCTAAATGACTGTGATGCTGGGGCTTGTGACGGTCATCTCTCTGGGATGGCTACAACCCAAAATATTTTGCGCACAGGATATTATTGGTCGTCTATCTTCAAAGATTGTATCGATGCCGTAAAAAAATGTCCTCCATGTCAACATTTTCATACCAAAAAGAGCACCCATCCTGCCCTGTTACACCCGGTTATTGCCGTTGGACCCTTCGCTAAATGGGGGATTGAATTCATGCATTGTAAGCCTACCTCGGCCGGGGGGCATAGTTACATCATTGTAGATGTGGACTACTTTACAAAGTGGGTCAAGGAAATGCGTACATACACGAACGACTGCAAGACTGCCGCACTCTTCATGTTCAATCATGTAATAGTGCGGTTTGGAGTTCCTCAAGCGATAGTTACTGACCATGGTTCTCACTTTATGAACCACATGGTCGATGAGTTGAGCGATAGATTGGGTTTTCTCCATGAAAACTCAACACCATACTACCCACAGTCCAACGGATAGGTCAAGGCCATTAACAAGGTCTTAAAAACTATGGTCCAACATATGGTGGGTATGCACAAGTCCAATTGGCATAATATGCTCTTCTCTAGACTATGGGCTTATCAAACTTCCATTAAAACCACCATTAGATTTCCTCCCTTCCAACTAGTGTATGGATTGGAGGCGGTCCTCCCCATTGAGTGCGAGATTCTGTCCCTCAAGCTCACCATCGAACTTCTCCCCAACATTACTGCCGAGGAAGAATGCTTCCTCTACCTAGATAAGCTCGACAAGACTCGCCGAGATGACGCTATTGCCAACGAGGCTCGTAAGAGACGCATCAAAGCGCATTACGACAAGTCAGTAGAACCTTGCGCCTACAGCGAAGGAGATTTGGTCCTCACATATGACCAAAAACATGATAAGCTGGGGGCAGGAAAGTTTGAGTCCATGTGGCATGGACCTTACGTAGTAAACGCGTCTTAGAGAAGGGAGCTTATCAGCTTGAAGACTACGATGGGATATATTTGGGTGAGCCCCGCAATGGGATCTACCTGAAGAGGTACTATGCCAGATTCTTTCATGCATAAGTACTTTTGTATATACTGTACATGGCATGTGTGTGTTTTTTGTGTGGTGTGATGCTTTGATTTTTGTGTGCTTAGGTCTTGTTTTCGTTTCTTATACCATGTTCTGTCTGTGTGTGGAGATGAAAACCTGCTACGGATTTGCGGATGGCGCCATCCGACATACCTGCAACCTTTCTTTGGTAGCCTAAGTAGTCTATTCACCTACAGGCGAGCTTATTAGCTTAGGGGGAATGTGTCTAGGTTTCACGACCAGCAATGCTACAGAATATCAAGCAATCATTGGAACCCTAACTGACGCTATTTCTTTGGGTATGGACCATGTTGTCATCCAATTGGATTCTCAACTAGTGGTCTCTCATCTTAACCGAGTCTACGCCATCCGCGATCCTACCTTACTCCATCTCTATAGACGAGTTCGTCTCCTAGAAATTTCCTTTGAAATTGTTCAATACCTGCACATTCCACGAGACATGAACGCAGTTGCTGACTCGATGTCCAACTTCATTTTGGATTGGTACATCTCACACACATAATACATTCATAAAGAATTCATCCATTTAAAAACACATAATGTATAAAACCATCAAAAATGTCTGTATATATATATATCATCATAAAAAGTAGTGCTAGTACAAAATCTGAAGCACGACGACTTTCAGCAAGTCTATACAAAATCTAAAGCCTCGTAGCTTTCAGTAGTACAAAATATGAGGTGTCTAAGCTCTTAGTACATGCATAGTAACAACATAAAGGCCTAATTCCTGGCCCATACACCCCTAGGTCTCACAGCCCTAGCCTGCTAAGTATGGAAGTAGTCAACTGCTCTCACGACCCCACAAAGAAGTGCATTGAAGCACGCAGACGCTCCCACCATGTACCCCTGCATAGGCCGTGGTAACTCATCCACCATTGGCTCTGGAACGTCTAACGTCAACCCACTCAGGTTCGCGTAGACGTTCCCCATCTCCGCAATTGAAGCATGTATGGCTGGAGCCATGAATTCTCCCTCTCCTCTTTATCTCCTCGCAAGAAGAGAGACTCCTACTGGTCGTACAGGGCCCACATATGCACACACATGTTGTTATGTTGTTAACTTGTTAGCACTATAAAAAAAAAATCATAAATACACACAACTAAAAAGTACAAGGGTTATTGTTCTTACCTATGTTTCCCCATGCTGCTCCCTCAAGCAGTGCCAAGTCTGGGTCATATCTGTAATCCGTACCACTATACGGGTAGTCCACTACCATGAGAAACCGACCCTCTAGCCAGGTGAAGAACTCAAGACCATATCCGATGATGAGGCCCCCACCATGGTGGGCCATCACCTTTGTCCATCTAGCCATGTGAGGATCCTTAGGATGCCTGTCATCCAACAGCACCTGCGGGCGCAAGAGGGGAACCCACTCCAATAGAAACAAGATCACTATCGACCCGTATTCGAACTGCTTGAGCTCTCCCCGTCGACACTTGGTTAGCTGAGCTCGAATGTTCGCGAGGAGTCCCTCGCACTGGTTGAAGATCTTCGGATACATACAGTCCTCCGCATATAGCATCTGAGACCTGGTATCTAGGTGAGGATCTTGGCTCCCTGCTATCCTCGTGATGGTAAAGAGAATGGCATGCAATGGACGATCTCACACATATTTTATGGGAATCTTCCCACTATAAGCACGAGCGTGAGGAGTGTAGTGATGTAGGATCATGTCATCGATGGTCCGATCACTTCCCCATGATCCAGTAAGAAGCACATTGTCCCCCCTCTGGGACAATCCAGTCAGGAAATAGATTTCCTCGACATCTATGGTAAGTATGTGCTCACCGATCATAAAATACTGTTGTGCCGCATCCCAACATCTAATCATATGCATCAGTAGGGTGATTTGGCCCCTCATGCCCTAGATCTGGAAGAAATTTAGAAGACCATAATTCCTCAATGCCGTCACACATAACGGATCATTTGCAATTTGCATATAATCTATCTCATGTTCTCGTTCACGCCACTCCAAGACCATTTTGGCTACAATCAACCTGCCAAAAGGAGCATTTAAACATTGTTAGGACTCATTTCAACCATTGGAAGTTCATATTTTGGGCTAGGTTTGATGGTTGGGTTGGATGTTTCCGCCGTTGCACCCTGTCAATGCTAACAGTGCGATGTCGTCGCAATCCACCTTTATGGGATTTGCGACGACTCAGGCTCATCACTGTTCCCGTAAGGGAAACCTGCGACGACCCGAGGATGCAATAGCCCTCCACAAATCCACTCAAAACCCCAAAAAATGAACCAAAATAAAAAATGTAAACCACTACAAATATGTTGGATGAAGTTTAGAGTTAGCTGCTCCAGACGGTTGGTGGAATGGTTGCTCGTAGCCCCAAGAATCGACAAGTGAACTTTTGGCTCCAAATGACACTTCTTCTACCCAATTTGGCAATTGAACAATGGTGACTATATTTGGTTTTTTGTTTCTATTTATAAAAAAAGGCATATTCTTTTTCAAATATTTGATGCCTTTTAGGTCATTTGATATAGTTTGGATTATTTTTGCGTCATTTTTGCGTCGTTTCCTCATTTCAATGGTCATCTCAGGTATGAACACCCCTTGTGAATTTTGTCATTATTTTTGTATCTGTTAGATTGTAATTATTTAATGATGATGCGGTTACTCTTTATTCTTCTCGTGCTCTTAAAACCATGAGAATAAGTTACCGAGTTACGATTTATCACTTTTCTGGGCTTGTTAAACTCCTACAGAAAAGGAACCCCCCGGGAGTCTATCTTTAAGCTCTTTTCAGGCTCTCGAAATACAAAAATATTGCCATGCGAACTTGTTGCATTCACGCTTGTTAAAGTATTTGAATGGTCGTCTTCCTGGTGATAGTTTACCCCTTTTTTAGACCAGGGGGCACAATTTACGAAAAAGGTATACTCCAGCCAATCATGACTGGAAGAGTCCTCTCCCTCATTGTTTTTCCCTTTTTCAAACGATGAGGCTAACTTTATGAAAAAGGACCGTTGGAGTCTTACTTAGTTCTTTTCAGAGTCTCTAAACATGAAATGATGACTGATTTTACCTTCTATGGACTCGTTAAATTTTCACATTGAAGAGCCCGTCATGTGACGAACCCCTCCTATCCCAGGTTCGGAAAATATTTGGGATTGGACTCATGAGATGAGCTATACTGAGCATCTGGTTACCCTCATCAAGCTCATAAAAAATACATGAGGCACTCATCATTCATGATGAGAAAAAAGGAAAGCATTCATGTTACACACTTTATCAGTGGCAGTACCTAGTCGTTCTTGAACATGGCGCTTATTTGCATTTGCATACTGTGGTTGGACCTCCGTATGTCTTCAAGTCTCACCTACTTCTTAAGTCTTGTTACTCCTTTGAGTCATTCAAAGAAAGATTCCATCATCAGTTGCATTAGAAGTTAGTGTCATACTCGTCATGTCAATACTTCCAAGCCATGCCATGCCCATGTTCAAGAATACTTTCACCATAGATTATCTGCAGTCAGTACACCTTCCATCATGTTGGTCTATTCGGAGTTAGTCTTGCATGTTACTGTACCATCCAATCTGCTCTACACATCCTTTGTCGTGTTTCATGTCGATGATGGGGGATTCATCATGGCCCTCCTTCGACGGATTCATCCTTGTCAAATTCAATGCATCATCCGAGGATTGAATCTAGAAACCAACCAAGTACCTTGGCCCTGCATGCCTCAATGGCAGGTTACCTCGCTTTCAAAATGAGTTTACATCATTGACTCTTGATCGAATATTTCATCATGCACTCGACTTCAACTCATTTATTCACACTTGATGATATCTACTGTGATACCTTGGGGATCATTGACATTAATGGTGATTTCCCTCGCACTTGTTAATGGTATACATCAATGATCGGTAATCAAGTGGTTTCTACCATGTTCGACGTCAAGACATTTGTAATGACATGGATGGATTCGTATCATTGTGGGTTCAGCTTGAAGACCCTGGGGAGTCATTTTTTACCCAGGTTGCGATGGAGTTTGTATTGAGTCATATCACACGGATCCACATTTGTATTGGTCGTGGCTGTGTTATCATCTCATCATGGATCTACGCTTGTGTCCAGTAGCCATGATTGTGTTCAGTTGGTCATTACTACCATGGATCTGCAATGTATTGGTCGGCAACCATGTTGTACATCATATGAGACAGTGTACTCAGAGTCAGTTGTATTGCAACAACGTCCTTCATCCGACAATCCATTACCATTCCTTCTGTCAAAGCATTTGACCTATCCAATTTCAACAGCTTCTTGCTTTGAAGGGAATTCTGTTACACCTAAAATCTTACCATCATGAGATACAATGTATACATCCCTAAAGTTCCCTTGACTAAGTCATTAACCTGGAAGAGATATACATTCATTCATACTAGCTTTTGATAGGTCATCACAAGCTGCCCTCATGCAACCTGCGACGTCGCATCTTGCTCTCTTGTAGGGTGCGGCGATGTCAGTTAATGGACAAAAATAGCTTCTTCGAGTCCCTTCTCAAAGCCAGCTTACATGGATCCCTATCCCTGACCTTTTTGGAGAGTTTGCACTCGATTCCTAACCTCTTGGGAAGATCCCCTATCTCTCTCCTACCATATCTCAACCTACCCTATCCATACCCTATCCACTTAGTCCTATATAAATGAATCTCTATCCCACTCCAAAGGGAGGAAGTATATAGTGTCTACATGCTGGTGAAATCATCTTAGAGAGATCTCCACTCATCCATTAGGAGACTCATACTTCCTTGAGACGGCATGGCATTGGCTTGGATGGAGAAGGGTTACTTCGTTAAGCTCTAGTTGTAGTCGTTCTCTTCTATATACTTTCCCTATTTTTACAGTAATATAAACGCTTTCGACCAATATTGTTGTGTTGCTGATATTGCGTAGTTTACTTGCTTAAATGATTACTTAGATCTGTTATCGTTTCGATGATTTTTACTTGTTTGTCTTGTTCTGTGTGTCTTGGCAGGTCTTGCAGCTGAGATCTGACGACCACGAAGCATGGAACAACATCAAGGAGAAAGGGATACAAACTTAAGGTAATACATATAATTATTTGATCCTTAACTAGATATAGGAAAGTGGTTTATAGTCTGTTTTATTTGTTCTAGACTCGCATTGATCTAGGGAGTTTCAGCTCACGTCCGCTCGAGTAAATTGTCCGTCAAACAACGATTTCCTTTCCCTTCAGATAATGCTTCCACTTCTTAACAACCTGAACCAGGGTATAAAGTTCCTTATCATAGGTAGGGTATTTTACAAATCCCCCATGAAACATTTCATAAAGGTAGCATACTAGCTTACCTCCTCAATGTGTCAAAACTACTCCAATAACATGCCCACTTGCATCTATCTTCATTTTGAAAGGATTTTGCAAGTTTGGCAATGTGAGAACTGGTGCTTGACTAATCTTTTGTTTTAGGCCGTCGAAATCTTTCTGCTAAATCTTTCTCCACTGGAAACTCTTACTTCTTATTGTTATGGTATGGAAAATCTTACCGCTTGTTGTTATGGTGTGGAGTGGCGCACTTATCACTGAAAAGGAAGTGATAAACTTCCATAGGTATTGTGTTTCCCCAAAAACGCTCCCAACTTTAGTGACATTAGTAGGAATTGGCCATTTTATAATGGCCTCCATCTTTATGGGCTCTATCTTGAGTTCTCCTCCACTCATCACATACCTCAAATACACCAATGATTGTTGAAACTCACATTTCTTGGGATTAGCCAGTAGCTGATGCTTTTTCAAAGTCTTTAACACATGCATGAGATGTGAAATGTGCTCCTCCCAGGTAGAGCTATAAACCAATATATAATCCAAATACACTATAACAAATGAATCTAAATATGGGTGCAAAACATCATTCATTAGTCTCATAAATGTAGTTGGTATATTTTACAAACCAAGAGGCATGTCAAATCATTCATACAAACCTTGCCTTATCTTAAAGGTAGTATTCTAGGTGTCTTCTTCTTTGACACGTACCTAGTCGTATCCCGATTTGAGATCCAACTTGGTGAAGTACTTGGAATGCTTCAAATAGTCTAACAAATCATCAATCCTGGTAATGGGGAGTTAGGTAATGATTATATCTCATGCTCTACTTCCCTCTTATGTGGTTGTTGAATAAGGATGTCATTAATGCCAAAATACAATCATAAGTGTATATAACTTTAAAGTTCCCCCCTTATGGTGTATCGGTTAAGCATGGCACTCACGGGATGAGATAACATGTCGTTATTTCCACATGCCCACTTGAGTGGTAAACAAATGGAGCAATCCCCTAAATCTATTGAATATGCCCCTAAAGTTATGGTGATGTGTCCACATGACCATGATGAAGTGAAACTTGAAGAAGCGCCTTGATGAAGACATGAAGTGGTCAAGAAGACAAGTCAAATCCCATTGAAGAAATAAAGCAATAGGCCATGAAAATAAAGTGAGGGGGTTGTAGCCTCCTTTGAGTTGGTGCTCATAAATAAGAAATTGGTGCTTCATATGAATGTAATCTTGTAATCCTAATTTATTATAAGAAAAAAATTCCATGTAAAATATCTTATGCACTGTGTATGGTTTTATGTGTTGATGAATGGTATTTTTCATGATTAATGTTACATAATGTGCTTGAAGTTTTAAAAATGGTAAAAAGTGCTCAATACTGATTCACCCCCCTCTCTCGGTATTGGTGATATTTCCAACAGTGGTAACCCTTTAGGATCCTATAACACTCCTTTGTATTCCTGTAGAAACTCCTCAAACTGATGCATTTTTCACTTTGGTACATCCCTCCAGGGATGCCTTGTTACACCAAAATACTGTCATCATAACATGTGTACCCTTGGTTTGTCCTAATCCATGAATCATTAATGCCAAATTGTCTAAAAAGAAGGATTTTTATGCTTTTTTTCCCATATTTGACATCGACGCACTTTGCACATTTACAAGTGGCATCAAACCTATGGTGATGCTCTCTCCCCATTGGCAAGGTGCGTCGCTGACCCTGCTTTCCTTCAGTCAACATGCATCACCCCATCCCTGACACATGATGCTAGTTAGAAAGGTGAGTCACTTTCAGTTAGAGGAGAAAAAGAGAAGCTTCGAGTGCCTACTAGAACAAATCTCTTCATGGAGTCTTATCCCATAAAATCAGTAAAGGTGGCACTCGATCCCCTAACTTCTTGGGATGATCCCTTATCCTTCTCCATAAAATACTCAACCCCGTCTATCCTTTTTGGCCTATATATACAAGCCTCTTCATAGTTAGGGGAGTAAGGACTAGAGCATCAAAATGCTAGTGAAATTCTGCTAGAGTTGAAACCCTTTCATCCATTGGAGGCAAGATTGGATATTTGAGGAAAATATCATTTGGAAGAAATTGAAACTGTGAAAATCCTCACAGTAGATCTAAGAGATGATGTATACCTCACAGGAAAGTAATTGATTAAGCAATAAAATAGAAGAAGAGTGGTCAATGTAGTATAATGAGCAACATAATAATAATACAGTAGAACTTGGATAGAAGCAAAAATACTTCACACACACTAATTCATCAATAAAAAATGGACAAATAAATAATACAATGCATGAGGAATTTGAATTCCTAAGGTGGAAATTTGAATTAGCCTTCATGGAGTAATCAAAATATCACTGGAGTGTCATTGGAGCACAACTGGTGTCATCAGAGCACAACCAGAATTCTTCATCATCATTAGTGGAGTCATCAATGCTCAAGTAACTGTCAAACATCAGTCAAACTGAGTCTGGTAGGTGTAAATGAGTGTAACTGAGTGCAAATTGAATACAACTAGACTGGTAGGTGAAGTGTAATGTCCCTTGTTAGGAATTTGATCAAAATGGTAATTTTTCAGTTTTTTCCCTAGTTAGACCTTTGACTAGTTTTGATCTCTAGGTCCCAAATTTGCCCCAAATGATCCCAAATATTCTGAGAAGGTATATGAATGTTATTATAACATAAATATGTGTTTCAGGGACACCTTTGGACCTTTAAAATACTTCTGCAAATCCTCTTTCAATTCTGGTCAATGTAGGTAACATTACTAGTTATTTCCCTTTGACTAGTATTGGTCTCTAGGTCTCAAATTGACTCCAAATCCCTTCAAATCTTAAAGGAAGGTGTATGAATTATATTGGTACTGGAATATTATGTTTAGGTATGACATATGGTCACCAAAATACCTATGAAAATTCTTTTAATATTCTGGACCAAGTATGCAATTTTACTAGTAATTTGGGGTTCAAATCCCCCTGCGCTAAGTACTGAAAATGGCTTCCCAAATGCCTCCAAACCCACTCAAATTTATGAAAATAGGTATATAATGTGTTAAGTATTTTATTAAAGTCTCATATGCACCATTAATGGATTATTACAACTATTCTCACCCTCTCCCATTCAACTGCAAAAATCCCTAATTCAACCCTTGGGGAAATGGCACTATTTCACCTCCCAATACAACTAAACTGAGTAAAAATGCTTCAAATGCTCAAGTACAGTACATGAAACTTGTATAAGACATCCATTGCAATATATTGATCACAAATATATCAGAGAATCATCCATTCATTCGAAATCATCATCAATACATTGGCTCACAACAAGGTAGTGGGGAAATGGCATTGTTCTTCCATTAAAAATGAGATTTATACATTTCTACTTGGAATTTAGACCTGAAAATTTTTGGAGATGAATAAAAGAGTATTTAATTCACATTACAAAAGAAATGGGGCATTAAAATCTTCCCCAAAGAGTACAATAGCTCACCAAAAACGCCCTCCCTCAAGGATCAAGAATATGCCATCAAAACTGGAAATGGTTGAAGGAGTGAGCTGCAATAGAAGAAACCATGAGCTGCCATGTAGCTTACACCTAAAAATAAAGACTCCATTAAATCTCCAAATGAAAGGTCTGAATGGCCTTTCCAATTACCAACTTGGATGGGAATCTTTCACCCTCGAAATTGGCTAAGGCAAGAAACTAGTCATCCACTAGCTCTCCCTCTTCACAAATGCAATTTCAAATTCTACAAATGATCAAAAGCCATTATCATACTTCATTTCTACATTTTATAACCAACATTATCCTTCTAAGGATCGAAATCCTCTCAATAGATTCAATAGATTTCCATTTAGGAAATATTCCACATTTGCCACTTGTCTCCTAGTTCCAACCTTCCATCTTCTCCCAAATTCGATTTTGAGTCTCTTTGGCTTCTCCAACTCCCAAATTAGCCTTCCTTGAGCCTATTTTTGGGGCTGACATGTCATAGTGGTTAGTGTTGATGTATATGTAACTTCGGAATGTATTTCACATATATGTATATTGTATTCCTATAGAGATGTTATTATTCCTCTATACGGAAGTGTCGTTATTTATATTGTAAGTGTCGTAACTTATACTTGATGGGTTATTAGACCACCATGTTTGGGGTCGTCCTTGTATAAGTCATGTGGGTCAAAGGGTTATTAGACCACCCTATTGGGGGTCGGCCATGTGGGTCGAAGGGTTATTAGACCACCCTATTGGGGGTCGGCCCAATCAACATTATGTTATGTGGTTAAGTTCGAGCCTACATGAGTTAGGTAAAAAGGTAAGTCAAGTCAAGTATAAATAGAGTGCGGGAGGCACTCTATTTACTCACTCACTTCTCACTCATGCACTCAAGGAGGAGTGGCGCTTTTATGGAGGAGGAGGATCTGCTGCTAGGTTGTGTCTATATCTTATGGTTGGTTGTATCATTGCTCTATCTATCTCCGAGGAAGTTATTGGGGTTTTTCACCTTTATGGTTTTCCCCAAGTAAATCTTTGTGTCTCTTGTGTGCTTGCATTATTGTCCCCATGATTGATATGTTGTAGATATGTTGTGCATGTTGTTCTCTCAGTTAAGATCCTAGATCAGATTGAAGTAAATTCTGAAAATTTAACATGGAATCAGAGCTAGCCTGAAAGAAGGCATGATATGGCATGTATGACACTTGTTGCACTTACGATGCTAGGGCTTGATATAGCAAAAACTAGTCATCGTAGCACTTTCGCTATAAATCCGTTTTGGCGACGTTTTCGGATCTGAAATTGTTACAGGATGAATATTAAATCTCCAGGTACCTTGTGTCCAAAGGAAAACCTCTAATTCGTTGTACTTTGTGATTTATGATCTGTACAATATAGGGTTTCTGCCTCTTCCAGATCTGAGTCAAAATCAGGTGACCTTGGGAAAAAGGTCATATCTTGGGCTAGGAATCTCCAAATGCAATTTCGTAAAAAGTGACAGGTAGTACACAGTCTATACTATCTCAGAAAAAGTTTTCAAAGGCCGAAGTTGAACCCGTGACACGTGGCACGCCGTACAAGTTCGCTCTCCTGTATTATCCCATAAACAAGTCATGTTGCGACACTTGGCATAACTCTCTCTCAGAGAGTCCAATTGAGGTCAGACCTATCAGGATGGAAATACAACAGGCCGAGATATCTCAAATTTTTTTTTCAGAGGCCAAAGTTCAAACAGTGACACGTGGCACTTTGTACAAGTTCGCTCTTCTGTTTTATCCCAAAACAGGTCACGTTGTGACATTTGACATAAATCTCTCTCAGAGAATCCAATTGAGGTTAGACCTGTCAGGATGGAAAGATAACAGGTCAGGCTATCTCAGGAAACTTTTTCAGACCCTGTGGATTGAAAAGTTTGGATTTACACCAGAAACAATCAGGTACATATTTCTGTCAAAACAGAATTATTTTTGAGTACCTTCATTCATGGCTTCCGGAATTTAGGGCTTTGGAGAAAGTTGGAATTTTTGTAATCGGAGACAACGGCTGAATGATACTCATAAAAGTAGAAATTTAGAGACCAAGATCAGAATTTTTGGTTGGGCAAAAGGCCGGGCTTGATCAAACCCTAGTTCGGGACTTTGATCAGAAAAGTGGAAAACTAGGGCTTCTGTAAAAATGGGAATTTTTGCAATCTGTGACCACGGCTGGAAGCTCCTCAGAAAAATAGAAGCTTAGAGATTTGGATCAAACCTTTTGATGGGGCAAAAGAGTGGGCTTCATCAAACCCCAGTTCAGGGTCACGTCCAGTGAATACGGAAGTTTCAAAGGCAAAATTGAGGAGTGAAACTTTGCAGTTTTCAAATTCTGAATATACCAGTTTGATCAGCTCATCAAGGCGCATATTTCTATCCTTTCGGAACTTTGAAATTCAAAGTTTGAATTTTTGGGGTTTCTCTGACAAACCCATATCCAGCTCCAGGTCCAGTTCTTGCAAATCAAGTGGATTGGGTTAATCCTAGAAGAAGATGGATTGATCATCTGCATGAGTGAAGAAGTTCCTGTTTCAGAGGGAGATGAGGCTAAGGCCTTACATAAGAAGATTACAAGCGATCTCGACAGGTATGACTCATCGAGGTATGTTTCGATATTTGTCCATGATTAAGTTTATGGTATGTTTGTCTTCATGTTATTACGGTTAGTACAATTTTGATTTTAGATTTGTCGTATCACCTTAACAAAATTATGAATGCATGATAGAAGATATTCATTGGTTAGGGTGTTGACACTTATGATTGTACTAATGCATTATGGTGTTGTATGAGGTTTATGTTGTCTACTAACATGAAAGGTACACCAAGAAAGACAAATCATGTTTTGGTCCAAGAACATATGATCATGATAACATGAGGACAAAGATTCATCCATTGTCATGGATCTCATAGAAGATCCATTTACGAGGTATGTATAACTTGGTTTTGTAATGGCTAACCTATGGGATAGACAGGTTACTAGCACAAGTCATTGAAGAAGAACAAGAAGACATCATGTGAGTATGTTAGACATAACTAACTAGCATGCTAATCCAGGTATGTTTTTCCTATATCAAGATAGAATCCTACCTTGGGTTAGGATCTTATACTGTTGTTGATAATGATTATTCATGAAGTCATAGGTTTGAATAATTATGATTGTATGCATATTATGTTTCTTACCATAATTGATGATATGACTAACTAGAAGAATCATGAAGGTATAGGTTTGAATAAACACAGGTTTTATGCATATTATATCTCTTATCTTGATTGATGATTCAACTAACCTGAAGAGTCATAGGTTTGAGTAATTACAGGTTTAGACATGTTATGTTTCTTATGATTTGACTAACCATAAGAATCCTACATAAACCTTGAATGCTAATGCTTATTATTTTCTGTTTGAAATGATCATGACTATACATGCTTAAGATTATTGTGTTTTAATAGTATACTAATGAATGTATGATTTTATATGAGTTCACAACGATAACACAATCATGATACTAATAAGCATGCATAGGGACCAAGGATGAATATGAGTTCAAGAACAGGTAATTCAGGAAGCAAAGATCAAGAGGGAGCACACTCCAGTTGTTCCTGCAAGAAAGCAAAGGAGCACACTCTAGTTGTTCCTGCAAGAAAGAAAAAGAGCTCAGTTCAGTAGTTTCTGCAAGGATGCAGTTATTCAGAGGGAGTTGACCATCTTTCTACATTCCACAACATAAAAATGTAGAGGAAGCTACTTCAGATTATGACTCCAACAGCTCCTGCAAGGAAGCAAAGACTCAGAGGGAGTCCACCAAACGAACAAACAAAGATAAGTATTTTAATTATCATTTCTTGCATATTTGTTTGTTTAAGTAAAATTGTTCAATGATGTATATGCTCATGTTCCTAGACTTAGGATATGTATTGTGCATATTAGAATAGTTGCATTGATGAACAGTATACTACTAATATACATGGGTAAGTGGCCTATGGCACTGTACAACATTCCATTGCTACTTATCTAGAATGAAACCTCTTTGCTGACATGTTGGGAGTTGTGCACACTCTTAACAATGTTTTGGTAGAGATTGGAAGGCATCTAGAAAGTTACGGGATATGGATAAATGTTGTATTGAAGCATTGGCTAAGATAATTGCATGACTGTATGACATACTTATTTATGTGTAAGAATTTGTTCTGAAAACTATGAGATGTTTCTAATCATGCAATTTAACCTGTTTTGTAGGAAAGACCGTATATCTTCACCTACAAAAGGACTACAACATTTGTTCCAGCAACAAAGATATCTATTGAAGATATTGAAGTTCCCAAGATCTGGGATGAAGAAATGGAATGCCATGATCCGTCGATCACGAAGAATGATGTTTGGGATGCGATCCCAAGAGCTAAAGGGAAGTCTGTTGTGACTTTCAAATAGAACTATCAGATCAAGCATGTTGCAGATGGCAGCATTGAGAAATATAAAAGTGATGAAATAGAAGATGCACCAGATGGATTTCAAGACAGCATGGTGTAGTCAGATATGTGTACATAAATTGGTATGGTAGGATAGACAACTTTCTATCCAGTTTGGGCTTTACCAAGAGTAAAGCGGATTCCAACCTTTACTACAAGGTTGAGGAAGGCAATCCAGTGATACTTCTTTTGTATGCGGATAACCTGTTTGTTACAGGTGAAGACAGATTGATTGTTGACACGCAGCGAAAGCTTACTACCAAGTTCGAGATGAAGAACTTGGGGATGATGCACTATTTGTTTTTGGCATGAAGGTGTGGCAGAGTGCAGATGGAATCTTCCTTGGACAAGGGAAGTATGCAGTAGAGATCCTGAAGAGGTTCGGGATGATGGAATGCAAGGCTATGGCCACACCTATGACATCGAATTTGAAGCTTCTATGTGATGCTTCATCTGAGCTGGTTGATGTCTCTTTGTATCGTCAGATGATTGGGTCCTTGATGTACCTAACGAACATGAGACCAGACATTTGCTTTGTTGTGAACACATTGAACCAGTTCCTGACGGATCCGAGGAGTGTTAACCTGGTTGCTGTAAAGCATGTTCTGAGGTACCTGAAGGGTACAGTGGATTATGGGCTCAGGTATGAGGAGAATCAAAAGTTTAACCTGCAGGGTTATGTTGATTCAGATTGGGCTGGCAGTGCTGCAGACAGGAAGAGCACATCTGGGTGTTGCTTCAGTATGGGATTAGGTGTGATCTCTTGGTTTAGCAGGAAGCAGTCCTGTGTAGCACTGAGTACAGCTGAGGCAGAGTATGTTGCAGCCTGTTCAGCTAGTTGTGAGACAGTATGGCTACGGAAGCTACTGTCTGGGTTATTTGATCTCCCATTGGAGGCTACTGATATCTTCTGTGATAACCAGAGTTGTGTGAAGCTGTCCGAGAACCCAGTGTTTCATGACATGTCGAAACACATAGAGATCAAATATCACTATATCAGGGATATGGTGCAGAGAGGAGCTGTGAAGCTCCTATATGTTGCGACAGATGAGCAGATTGCAGATGTGCTGACGAAGCCACTAGCCAGGGTGAAGTTCGAGTACTTCAGAGAGAGGCTTGGCGTTCTTCGGATCGAGGACACTTCGAGGAAGAAGTGATGGACACATTTGCTGAAGCCATTCCAAGCATGTTGGAAGGAGGATCCTTCACATGGCTGTGGATGTAAGCGCTGGATGATGAGCATTAGGATGATGTTCTAGTTTCTGCTTGGATATGATCAGTTGGATCATTTTTTATGTATGTATGTACGCATCATGTTGGATGCTGGATATGATCAGTTGGATCATTTTTTATGTATGTATGTACGCATCATGTTGGATGCTGGATATGATCAGTTGGATCATTTTTATGTATGTATGTATGCATCATGTTGATGCTGGATATGATCAGTTGCATCATGTGTATGTATTTTGTATATGCATCATGTTGGATGCTTGGACCATGTATCTGTATATGTATCAGGTGGATAAATTGTATGATCAGGTGGATCATGTATGGTGATATGTATCATGTATTTGTATTTGTATCAGGTGGATACATTGATGATCAGGAGGATCATGTATGATGATATGTCTCAGGTAGATACTTGGTATGCATCAGGTAGATGCATTGATGATCAGATGAATCAGGTATGATGACATGCAGCAGGATGTTGCAGTGATGATCAGGATGATCATAGATGACGAGCTTCAGGATGTTGCTCCAGATGACATGTAGCAGGATGTTGCAGTGATGATCAGGATGATCATAGATGACGAGCTTCAGGATGTTGCTCCAGATGACATGCAGCAGGATGTTGCAGTGATGATCAGGATGATCATAGATGACGAGCTTCAGGATTTTGCTCCAGATGACATGTAGCAGGACGTTGCAGTGATGATGATCAGGATGATCATGGATACATCAGGATGATGTATGGTGAGTATCAGTTTGATACTCTGTGGCCGTGGAACAGGTTGTGCAGATAAGCATGTAATTTGTGCCCTGGGAGATTTGCATATGGTCTTTCGAGGTTTTGCCTATGGCATGTAATTCGGTGCCCTGGGACATCTGGCAAATGCTCTTTCGAGGTTTTGCTTGGGAGGACATATAATTTGTGCCCTGGGAGATCTGCAGATAGTCTTTCGAGGTTTTGCCTGGGATATCTGGCAGATGCTCTTTCGAGGTTTTGTCCTATGGCATGTAATTTGTGCCCTGGGAGATTTCAGGTCGGATTTGTGTACCCGTAACATCCTGAAATGCTCTTTCGAGGTTTTGCCATGACCACATGTAATTTGTGCCCTGGGAGATCCGATAGGTTGAGCTGTGTGCTCGTAATCAGTCCTCGGATGCTCTTTCGAGGTTTTGTGGCGACCACATGTAATTTGTGCCCTGAAATATCCGATAGGTTGAGCCTTGTGCTCGTAATCAGTCCTGGGATTCTCTTTCGAGGTTTTGTGGTGAGGTCACATGTAATTTGTGCCCTGGGAGATCCTATAGGTAGAGCCGTGTGCTCGTAACAGCCTGGGATTCTCTTTCGAGGTTTTGTGATGCACGTAATAAGTCCTGAGGATTCCACAGTATGGCCAGTGATGATGAAGACCTGCAGGTGGTGGGCCTACATCCAGTATGAAAAAGGACTGGCTCTGTAGAACTTCCTGTGACGAGTAGATTCAGAGATTGATTGAGATAGCAGCAGCAGTGATGATGATGATGACTCGATGACGATTATCCAGTGACGATGATCCAGAGAAGATGACTTGTGCTAGAAGAACTGTGCTGAGAAATACCTTCCTAGTTAAGAGGGAGTGTTGATGTATATGTAACTTCAGAATGTATTTCACATATATGTATATTGTATTCCTATAGAGATGTTATTATTCCTCTATACGGAAGTGTCGTTATTTATATTGTAAGTGTCGTAACTTATACTTGATGGGTTATTAGACCACCATGTTTGGGGTCGGCCTTGTATAAGTCATGTGGGTCAAAGGGTTATTAGACCACCCTATTGGGGGTCGGCCATGTGGTTCGAAGGGTTATTAGACCACCCTATTGGGGGTCGGCCCAATCAGCATTATGTTATGTGGTTAAGTTCGAGCCTACATGAGTTAGGTAAAAAGGCAAGTCAAGTCAAGTATAAATAGAGTGCGGGAGGCACTCTATTTACTCACTCACTTCTCACTCATGCACGCAAGGAGGAGTGGCTCATTTATGGAGGAGGAGGATCTGCTGCTAGGTTGTGTCTATCTCTTATGGTTGGTTGTATCATTGCTCTATCTATCTCTGAGGAAGTTATTGGGGTTTCTCACCTTTATGGTTTTCCCCAAGTAAATCTTTGTGTCTCTTGTGTGCTTGCATTATTGTCTCCATGATTGATATGCTGTAGATATGCTGTGCATGTTGTTCTCTCAGTTAAGATCCTAGATCAGATTGAAGTAAATTCTGAAAATTTAACAGTCAGATGTCAGAGTTCAGGTCTGCAATTTGTCATAGTTGTCATAGATGCTCCATCATTAGTGTCATAGGGACTAGGGAATCTAGCCCAAGTGTCCACAAACTTCCACTTTGAATCTTTATCTTCCATGGAGGTTACCAATCCTTCCCAATTCGACCTACTATGCTCAATGACATGTGCTATGACTTACAAAATCACCCAAGAGTGTTCACATTCCCATTAATTCAAATTTTCAAAAGAGAGATACCATGTATTATGAAAAATCAAGCTAGTGTGGGTCCCACATCCTCCATATGTCTCCAAAACCATTTGTCACCTAGGATTTCTCTTGAATTTCTTTATTCACTCTATTTATTAAATGCTTGAACCCTTCTAATGTCTAAACATCATTTATTATCCCCATTATTCCAAATCCCAAAGCTTCCACCCCAAACCTAGGAAACTAGTAATTTTCCTCCCTGGCAATTATTTGACCTTTAGCATCAATTTGACAAACTCTAATGAATAGGGCCAATGTGATTAGGCCATTGTGACCCAATACCAAATTTGGGACATGACATGAAGAAGGGCGAGTTGCTTCCTAAAATCAAGGAAGAAGGGCGCATTAAGCAACTAGAGGGCTAAAAATGATTAGTGAAAAGCTCTCGGGGGCTGGCTAACTGAGGGCTAGGTGCTCGACTGATGATTGGAATGCATGCAAACCCTAAATGATGCATGAAAACCCTAAAAGTGCATGCATGACGGAAAATGTAAATGATCAAAATACTGGTGGGACTAGGATGGAGTATAGAAATATCCTAACACCCCCCCTTAATCCATACTGGGCCCTGGTAACGAAGACCAAAGGTCACCCAATACAATGAATAATAACAGTCAATAAACCAAGGAAGTGGGAAAATTTCATGGGAAAAACACCCCCCCTCAAAACAGACTGTAAGGCCACACATAAAAAAATAAATTCTCCAAACTCAAGCAGATGTGATGCTTGGTCATATGTCTGGAGGTATCTTCTTCTTGGGAACAAGTGGATCATGCTCAAAAGGCATGTGCTTGTACTTGCTCTTCAGTTCGAATGTGATGAGAACAAATCCAAAAGTATGAGAATGATCCTTGAACCCGTGATTCAAATCAGTTGAGGTAGGATAAAAAACATGAATATGCAGATAGTGTTTTGTCTTCTCCTTCGAACCATCATGGGTGAGATTATGCCAAAAAGAACCATCAAATAATAATGACTGCTTGAAATCCAAATCAGATTTAAGACTTGAAGAATAGTTTCTTGAGATCTCCTTTGAACCAGTAGGGGTGAGATCAAAACTATCATATGCATGAGAAATTATCCCAAGTAGTAATTGCTTAGAATCCAAGACTTGAATCATGGTTTCTTGAGATCTCCTTGGAACCATAAGAGGTGAGATCAAAACCAGTAAATGCATGAGAAATTTTCTCAAGCAAATGGAAATGGTTTCTTGAGATCTCCTTTGAACCATAAGAGGTGAGATCAAAACCATTAGATGCATGATAAATTATCCCAAGCGGGTGGCAATGGCCATATTCTTCAATAACCTTCTGAAAGCATGAGATAATGATCATATAGTAATAAATAAGAGGTGGTTGCTTGAGGAGAGCGAATGCATTACCTCCAATAGATTATTTTTCCTCCGAACTAATCATGTGATCATGATGCAAACCAACAGACTTTGGTGCAAGAGAGGATTTAGGACCTTCTACAATATCTAGAGTGTGAGTTGGCTCAGAAAGAGAAGAAAGTTGGAGCATGAGTGTAGAATCTACAAGTTCTTCTTTGTGGACAACTTCAATATGAGATGTGTTTGATACTAGTTCATGATCAATGAGATCATCAAGGAGGACGAATGCATCACTTTGCTTACTCTTGAAGGGGTTTGGACCAATTCCTTCATACTGTCTGCCAAAAATTTCATTCAGGTGAGCCCATAGCTCTTTTGGAGTTTCAATATCTACGAATTGGTGTGTCATGTAAAAAGGCATAGCATACATCATGGTTGCACAAGCTCTGTCACCATTATTTAACCAGTCAATCTCTTCTTCAGAGGATTTGAACTCTCTTTCAAAACAATAATCAAAGAGACCATTTCTCTTCAAATGTGATATAATATTCGGTTTCCATTCATGATAGTTGAATAGAGAAAGAAGATCATAGTTGAATGGAGAAAGAGGAGGGATTTATTCTGAATACATTGAAGCTGTAGAAGACTTGCAAAAACAATAGAGAATATATGCAACTGCTACTACTGCAAAAATGCAGAAACTGCTGCACTCGAAATCTTGGTAATAACGTACAAAAAACTATCAAGAATGGAGATAAACAATACTCTCAACATGCTCTGATACCATGTGAAAATCCTCACAGCAGATCTAAGAGATGATGTATACCTCACAAGAGAGTAATTGATTAAGCAAGAAAATAGAAGAAGAGTGGTCAATGCAGTATAATGAGCAACATAATAATAATACAGTAGAACTCGGATAGAAGCAAAAATACTTCACACACACTAATTCATTAATCACAAATGGACAAATAAATAATACAATGCATGAGGAATTTGAATTCCTAAGGTGGCAATTTGAATTAGCCTTCATGGAGTAATCAAAATATCACTGGAGTGTCATCGGAGCACAACTAGAAGTCTTAATCATCATCAGTGGAGTCATCAATGCTCAAGTGACTGTCAACCATCAGTCAAACTGAGTCTGGTAGGTGTAACTGAGTGTAACTAAGTGTAACTGAGTGTAAACTGAATACAACTGGACTGGTAGGTGAAGAAGGGTGAGTTGCTTCCTAAAATCAAGGAAGAAGGGCGCATTAAGAAACTGGAGGGATAAAACTGATTAGTGAGAATCTCTCGGGGGATGGCTAACTGAGGGCTAGGTGTTGGACTGATGACTGGAATGCATGCAAACCTAAATGATGCATGCAAACGCTTAAAGTGCATGCATGACTGAAAATGTAAATGATCAAAATACTGGTGGGGACTAGGATGGAGTATAGGAATATCCTAACAGCAATGTCAAGGCTTGGTTGCAATCTCCTCTTATTTTATTTCCATTAATACAGTAATACATACTCTTTCCATAAAGGTTTATTGTACATTATATATCTTTAGAATTAGTTTCCTTGACTATTAGTTTAGATTAATCAATATTGCATATTATTATCATATGTGTGTGTTTCCACTTGTTTGTTGTATCTTGTTTTGTAGCTGAAGGTCAACGGCCACATCAAGCAAGGATACATCACTATGGTTGCAAGGTAAGAAATCTCTCTACATATTTTGTAACTTGATCAATCTAGGAAAGTTTGTATGTTCTGTGGTGATTTGTTCTAGATCTAAACCATTTAGACTAGGGAGATCGGTTGGTGTCCACACCGATGGATTCATCCGCTAACATGAATTTACTCTTACCGATTCATCACCTGATCGATTCTCTCATAAGAAAACCAAAACATATTTCTTACTTGTGCTAATAAATTTTTTGGCTTGGTTGGCAATTACTAGTGATATCTTTGATTTACCTTTATGTTCATTGATGATGAACGAATTCCGATCCTTGATCAAGAAGTATTGGTTTTATCTCCTCATGAAGACCACATCCCTCATAGACATGTAGGGGATTCCAAACAATACACCACACACATAAAGGGATAGTACATCTAACTCTACTTCATCAATAAAATCCACACTTACAACAAATTTGATCTTACACTGTTTCATGACCTTGATCTCTATATCCTTGTTTACCCAACCCAACTGATGTTAGGATGATCATGAATCTCCAACCCAATATTTTTTACCATATCAAATGTTATGAGATTGGATTGTGAACCACACTCGAATAGATATTCTACCTTGGTCTTCTCGATCTAGATATTGATATGAAGAGTTTTTCCATCTCCTTCTCTTCCTGTGATGAAGGATACTTAGATTCACCTCCTTTTGCACTAAAGTGCAAACAATCTTCTCATCCACATTTGGGATACTCCCTACTCATTTGATTGAATTTGTGTCTAGAAGGTTATCCTTCTTGGAATCCTTCTTGTGGTTCTTAGGGTTCATCTCTGGATTTAGTTTCGATCACTTTTCTTCAGTGTGACCATCGATGCTACAATGATTACAGTGGATTTTCAAATCCTTGCACTAGTGCGCCATGGTTGTAGTCTTCTTACCATTTTTATTCTTTCCTTCCTTGAAAGTGTCTTGGTTATTTTTCTGTTTGGAACCACTTGGATGTCCTTTCTTGTGGCCTATATTCTCTAGGTACTATGCTTGCATAGAGGCCTTATCAATTTTCTTAGGATCGAAGAAAAACACTTGCTTTCCTAAATGACTGTGTAGACCCCTAAAGTACTTTAGGAGTACATATGGATTCTTTGGTGAGATACCCAACATAATATCCATATACCTAAATTTAATGGTGTACACTTGCACATTCTTCCCTTTCCTTTACTTGAAGTAATTCTAATAGATACATTGGTACTCTACATACTTGATAGGGTATAATTGGGACTTAATGAGGGTTTTGAAATCCTCCCACTTAGTTACTTGTGGACCACCCTCTAACCGAAGTGCCTCTGTGTGGTTTTCCCATCGGATTAAGGCATGACCCTCTAATTTCATTCGAGCAAATGAAATATTTTTCTTCTCATGTATGTTCTCAATATCAAAATAGACCTCTAATTGATACAACCAATGATTCAAATTTAAAGCATCAATACCACCTTGGTAGGGATTGATATCCTATCTCGCTTCCATATTAAATAATAATTGGGAAGGGGAAAAGGCATTGGAACTTGGATGTTCTTTCTCGGGCTCTTTCCTTGGCTTCTTTTCTGGGCCACCTTTGTCTTCCGAATTCCCCTTTGAAGGGTTCCTTGTGACACCCCGAAGCTTACTTAGCTTTAAGCTAATTCATTCTGCCACTTGACCAGGTTACAGGTGAGAACATACATCCAAAGAAGTTGTATTGATATTATGACCCACGGGGGCTTCATTAGAAGGCAATATAATATCACGTTCATTCATATTGACGTACTAAATATTCATGAAAACCTAAAAATTATATTGCTTATATATTAAGGGGCAAAGGTTTTTTTATATTTAATGTACCAATACAAAAATGCTTTGGGGTCTTTTTTATATGGGTGGGTTGACAAATATCTGCCAAATGAAGATGGAGGGATCACGATCGAATGAGAAATCGGGTTGAGGCAAGGCTCAGGATTACCAGTACGCAAGGAAATCACGTCTTGAGGCATTCTTGAGGCCAGGGGTTTTGTGGTGAAGTGGATTTCCAGTCGATCATAGTCGAGAGACAGTGGTCATTGACAACCAATTGTTACCAATAGCACTCATCCAGTTGTTACCAATAGCCTTGGGAGTCTCTAATCCTTCAGGGCCTGTTATAGGCCGTCGATAGGCCTTGGGGGATTGAATACCCAACCACTCATGCCTATTACAGGACTTGGGAGGTTTATTCAGCCTCCTAGAGCTTATTATAGGCCCTGGGGGCTTGGATACCTAGCCCACAATAGGCTTAGTCAGCGATTGGGGAACTACAACATGCAATCTAAATGTTGTACTATGTGCATTGGCTCTAGTGACATAGAAGAAGTGATCTTCTATATCTTCATTAGACCATTAGATGTTGCAAATCATAATGATATGTGGTTGATTAATTGCATTGTGGGTGAAGTAATTCGCATCCACATTATACATCGAAAGAAGAAAGGTGAATTGTAGAATGCATGTGGGGTCATAAGAGGGGTATCATATCAATATACTAGGTAGAAATATAAAGGGGTATAAAAAATGTTAATGAAAAAATTGATACATACAATATCTAGTGAAAATAGGGGTTTTTTTAAATTGAGAAGGCATATTGGGAGGGGGTTAAAAAATGATTTTGGAAGGTATTTTCCAATATTTAGTGAAATTAGGGGTATTGTTTCATATGCCATGAACGAACGTTCTATGATAGCGGTTTATTAAGTGAAGCCCCCGTGTTATGACCAAGGTTATTATGGTGACTAGCAACGTCTTTTACTCCTTACTGGTTAGATTACAATTGTAAGACTTAGTCAAATATTGACTAAAGATTTGGAGATTCCTAACCCAATCTTAATGGTGATAAGTCAATTTACATTATACTTATATTACTTGTTTAACTCTTCACCATAGGGTTCGAGGTTCCTAGGAAATCTATATAAAAGTGGTTTAAAGACCATTCAGAGTGAAAGTATTGAACTATCAAAATAATGATGGCATAAAAATATAGCAATGGGCTTGATATTCAAATGATAGTGGTTGACAGATCACACATTAAATGTGCCCATGTGATTGAATTGGGAGTGAACTCCACGTATAGGGAAACCCTATCCATGCGCTAAGGGTTTGGTCTTTGGCATTCTCATTATGTTTTTCCAGAGGGATGGAGAGCCATGCTCTCTCATCTGCCATGGTTATGAGCCATTTGAATGTAGTCTTGGTTTAAACTCAGTCGTAGAGGTGATTTCATTAAGTTGTTATCGTGGTCTTCATTTTTTATGGTTACAATGAGAAGTTACAGTTCTTATCACTTGGCTTTCATCCAACATATTCTTGGGAAGCTCTAAGTCGAGTTCGAGTCTGGTGAAGGTAATGTTCTGCAACTTGCTTGGTTTATGAATGATGTAACTATTTGTAAATATTCTTTATACATTGTTTAATCAAATTTTAACTATTCATTTTCTTGTTTGATAGGGTTTCTACCAAACCTCTGGTCTCGGCTTGGGTCTAGGCAATAGATTGGGAAAAAGGGAAGAAAGATCCAGTGGTTTGGAACCACGGTAAGTTTTAGGCCTATCCACAGGAATGACACCTCTTTCAACAAATGTTTACTAAGGCGATGGTTTTCTAATGTTGTTTGATTATAAAAGAGGACTGTTTGGCACTTCCTTGTGATAGCATTGATAATGTAACTCTCTTCTGGATAAATGCCAGTGTTGGGGTTTCGACCAACTATTGTAAAATATTTTAAACTTATGTTTGTTTTTTTTGGGTACCATTCTGGTAGACCCGAGCAGTGTTCACTGCGTTGCACTTGTTTATGGAAAGAATAGGGTTACCAGTTTCGATACTTGTATCAACTTGAAATGTTAACAATGTTGTTGCTCTCGGCCTCCTTTATGTTAATTTTTCAGAATTTACTTCAATCTGATCTAGGATCTTAACTGAGAGAACAACATGTACATCATATCTACAACATATCAATCATGGACATAATAATGCAAGCACACAAGAGACACAGAGTTTACTTGGGGAAAACCATAAAGGTAAAAAACCTCAATAACTTCCTCAGAGATAGATAGAGCAATGATACAACCCAAGCATAAGAGATGGACATCTCCTAGTAGAAGCTTCTCCTCCTCCACAACTGCGCCACTCTCCAAAGAGTGTGTGTGAGAATAGAATGATCAAATAGAGTGCCTCCTGCACTCTATTTATACATGACTTGAATTTCCTAATAACCTTTACTAGGTCGGCCTTAACTTAACCACATAACATAATGCTGACTAGGTCGGCACCCAATAGGGTGGTCTAATAACCCTTTGACCCACATGGCTGACCCCCAATAGGGTTGTCTAATAACCCTTCGACCCACATGAGTTATACAGGGTCGACCCCAACAAGGTGGTCTAATAACCCATCAAGTATAAGTTACGACATTTACAATATAAATGATGACACTTATGTATAAAGGATTAATAACATCTCTATAGGAATACAAACACTTCCGTATAGAGGAATAATAACATCTCTATAGGAGTAAAATATACATAGATGAAATACATGGGTGAAATACATTCCGAAGTGACATATACATCAACACTCCCTCTCAACTAGGAAGGTATTTCTCGACATAGATCCGCTAGCACAAGTCTTCTTCTCTGGATCATCATCAACGAATCATCATCCTCGAATCATCGTCATCGTCACTTCTGCTGCTATCTCAATCAATCTCTGAATCTACTCGTCATAGGAAGTTCTACAGAGCCACTCCTTTGTCATACTGGATGTAGGCCCACCATCTGCAGGTCTTCATCATCACTGGCCATACTGTGGAATACTCAGGACTTATTATGTGTGTCACAAACCCTCGCAAGAGCATCCCAGGACTTATTATGGGCAGACATCCCAACCTATCGGATCTCCCAGATCTTACATGTGACCTCTACTACAAACCCTCGAAAGAGAATCCTAGGACTTATTACGGGCACACAGCCCAACCTATCAGATGTCCCAGGTCTTACATGTAGACACCACTACAAACCCTCAAAAGAGCATCCCAGGACTTATTACGGGCACACAATCGAACCTATCGGATCTCCTACGTCTTACATGTAGCCCACCACAAACCCTTGAAAGAGCATCCCAGGATTTATTACGGGCACACAACCCAACCTATCAGATCTCCTAGGTCTTACATGTGGCCAACAATCACAAACCCTCGAAAGAGCATCCTAGGACTTATTATGGGCACACAGCCAAACCTATTGGATCTCCCAGGTCTTACATGTGATCCACAGTGCCAGTCCTTTTTCATACTGGATGTGACCTAGAACAAATCTAGGATTTCCATTGCACAACCTGTCCACGGCCATAGATTATCATCCTGATACTCACCATACATCATCTTGATGTACACATGATCATCCTGATCATCATCAATGCATCGTCCTGACGCATGTCATCTTGAGCAACATCCTGAAGCTCATCATCCATGATCATCCTGATCATACAATGCATCCGCCTGATGCATACACAGTATCTGCCTAATACATATCATCATACATGATCTACCTGATCATACAATGTATCCACCTGATACATATACAAATACATGATCCACCTGATCATACCTGATACATATCAACATACATGATCTACCTGATCATACAATGTATCCACCTGATACATATACAGATACATGGTCTAGGCATCCAACATGATGCATATACATACACATGATCCAACTGATCATAACAAGCATCCAACATGATGCATATACATACACATAAATGATCAAACTAATCATATCCAGCATCCGACATGATGTGCATATACATATAAATGATCCAACCGATCATATCCAACATCCAACATGATGCATATACAGAGCAGTAACTGGAGCATCGTCTTGATTCTCATCATCCATGATCCTCCTTATCATCGTAGCATCGTCCTCTTCAAATCATCTCATCGTCCACAAAACATAGCCCAGATGCACATCATCCAACACTTACACCACCGACATGGGAGAACACATCTACCACCATGTGAAAAATGGCTTCAGCCCTTACATCTACACCATGGGAGAACACATCTACCACCATGTGAGAATGGCTCAGCAATTACATCACGACCATGGGAGAACACATCAACCATGTCAGAAAAGCTCATGTGCATCTGCATCTTCCAGACTCATCACTTCCCTTTGAAAGGAACCTCGATCTGAAGTGCACCAAGCCTCTCTCTGAAGTACTCAAACTGTACTCTGGCCAATGGCTTGGTCAATACATCTACAACCCGCTCATCTGTCGCAACATATAGGAGGTTCACTGCTGCTCTCTGCACCATATCCATGACATAGTGATATTTGATATCGATATGCTTCAACCTATCATGGAACACCGGGTTCTCAAATAGCTTCACACAACTCTGGTTGTCACAAAAGATACCAGTAGCCTCCAGCGAAAGATCAAATAACTCAAATAGTAGCTTCCGAAGCCATACTGCCTCACAACTAGCTGAACAAGATGCAACATACTCTGCTTCAATTGTACTCAATGCTATGAAGGATTGTTTCCTGTTAAACCAAGAGATCACACCTGATCCCATACTGAAGTAACACCCAGAAGTACTCTTCCTATTTGCAGCACTGCCTGCCCAATCTGAATCAACTTAACCCTCCAGGTGAAACTTTTGATCCGCATCATACTTGATCCCATAATCAATCGTACCCTTCAGGTACCTTAGAATATGCTTTACAGCAACTAGGTGAACACCTCTGGGATCCGTTAGGAACTGGCTCAATGTGTTCACCGTAAAGAAAATGCATGGTCTCGTGTTCGTCAGGTACATAAAGGACCCAATCATCTGACGATACATAGTGACATCAACCGGATCAGATGAAGCATCACACAGAAGCTTCAGGTTCGATGCCATAGATGTGGCCATGGCCTTGGAGTCCATCATCCCGAACCTCTTCATGATCTCTACTGCATACTTCCCTTGTCCAAGGAAGATTCCATCTACACTCTGCCACACCTCCATACCTAGAAAGTAGTGCATCATCCCCAAGTCCTTCATCTCGAACTCGGCAGCAAGCTTCCACTACGTGTTGGAAAGCAATCTATCCTCAACTGTAACAAACAAGTTATCCACATACAAAAGTAGTATCACTGGATTGCCTTCCTCAACCTTGTTGTAAAGGTTGGAATCTGCTTTACTCTTGGTAAAGCCCAAATTGGATAGAAAGTTGTCTATCCTACCATACCAAGTTCTGCACATATATGACTTCCTGTCATGTGTCTCAAAACCAATTGGCTGCTCCACATACACTTCCTCCTCGACTACACCATTCAAGAAAGTTGTCTTGAAATCCATCTGGTGTATCTTCCACTTCATCACTGCAGCCAGAGCAAGTACTGATATGATGGAAGTGGATCTCGCTATAGGAGAAAAAGTCTCTATGCTACTACATACAGCATGCTTGATCTTATAGATCCATTTGGAAGTCACAACAGACTTCCCTTCAGGTCTTGGGACTGCATCCCAAACATCATTCTTCATGATCGACTAGTACTCCATGATCATGGCATTCTTCCTGAATCCTGGGAACTTCAATATCTTCAATATATTCAATAGATAACTTTGTTGCTGAAACAAATGTTGTAGTCATTCTTTTGTAGGTGCTCATATACGATCTTTCCTACAAAACAAGTTAAATTGCATGATTAGAAACTTCTCATAGTTTTTAGAACAAATTCTTACACATAAAGAAATATGTCATACAGTCATGCAATTATTTTAGCCAATGCTTCAATACAACATTCATCCATATCCTGTAACTTTCTAGATGCCTTCCAATCTCTACCAGAACATTGTTAGGAGTTTGCACTACTCCCAATATGTCAACAAAGAGGTTTCATTCTAGATAAGTAGCAATGGAATGTTGTATAGTGCCATAGGCCACTTACCCATCACATGCATATTAGTAGTATACTGTTCATTAATGCAATTATTTTAATATGCATAATACAGAACCTAATTCTAGGAACATCAGTATATACATCATTGAGCAGTATTATTTAAACAATCAAATATGCAAGAAATGATAATTCAAATACTTATCTTTGTTTGTTTGTTGGGTGGATTCCCTTTGAATCTTTGCAACTCCATTCTGATGTGGATTGTGAGAAGTGGTCGACTCCCTCTGAATATCTGCATCCTTGCAGAAACTACTGGAGTGTGCTCCCTCTTGATCTTTGCTTCCTGGATTACCTGTCCTTGAACTTATATCCATCCTCGATCACTATGCATGCTTACAAGTATCATTATTGTGATATCCTCGAGATCTCATACATAATCATACATTTATTAGTATATTCTCAATACTATCAAAACACAATAATTTTAAGCATGTATAGTCATGATCATTTCAAACATAAATAATAAGCATTAGTATTCAAGGTTTCAGGGAAGACTTCTTTTACTCATGCATATTCTTATTTGATCATAGGACTCTTTTGGTTAGTCAAATCATCAATCAAGATAAGAGACATAATATGCATAAACCCTTGATTACTTACATTTCTAACTTTATGAATAATCATAACCAATCATGCCGTGTATACTTATATAAGGGATCCTAACACAAGGTAATATTCTAACTTGATATAAGAAAAACATACCTGGATTACTATGTTAGCTAGTTATGTCTAACATACCTGCATGATGTCTTCTGGTTCTCTTCAATGACTTGTGCTAGTAACCTGCATGTCTCATAAGTTAACCATTGTAGAACCAAGTTATACATACCTCATAAGTAGATCTTCTATGTGATCCATGACAATGGATGAATCTTTGTCTTCATGTCACTATGATCATATGTTCTTGAAGTAGAACATGATTTGTCTTTCTTGGTGTACCTTTCATGTCATTGAACAACATAAACCTCATACAACATCACAATGCATTAGTACAATCATAAGTGTCAAAACCTTAATCAATGAATATATTCTATCATGTATTCATAATTTTATTAAGGTGATACGCCAAGTCTAGTAATTAATCAAGATTGTACTAACCGTAATGATATGAAGACAAACATATCATAAACTTAACCATGAACATAATTCGAAACATACCTGTAAGTCATACCTGTCGAGATTGCTTGTAATCTTCTTATGTAAGGCCTTAGCCTCATCTCCCTTTGAAACAGGAACTTCTTCACTTATGCAGGTGACCAATCCATTCTCTTCTAGGATTAACCCAATCCACTTGATTTGCAGGAACTCAATCTGGAGCTGGATTAGGGTTTGCCAGAGAAACCCTAAAAATTCAAACTTTGAATTTCAAACTTCTGAAAGGATAGAAAGATGTGCCTTGATGAGATGATCAAGCTGGTATGTTCAGAATTTGAAAACTGCAAAATTTCACCCCTCAAATTTGCCTTTGAAACTTCCAGATTCACTAGACATGACCCTAAACTAGGGTTTGATAAAGCACACCCTTCTGCCCAATCAAAAGGTTCAATCCAAATCTCTAAGCTTCTACTTTTCTGAGGAGCTTCCAGCCGTGGTCACATATTTCAAAAATTCCCATTTTTGCAGAATCCTTAATTTTCCACTTTTCCGATCAAAGTCCCGAACTAGGGTTTGATCAAGCCTAAACTTCTTTCCAACCAAAAATTCTGATCTTGGTCTCTAAATTTCGATTTTGATCAGTAGCATTCAGCCGTGGTCTCCGAATACAAAAATTTCATCTTCCTCCGAAACCTTAAATTCCCGAAGCCATGAATGAAGGTGCTAAAAAATAATCCTATTTTGACAGAAATATGTACCTGATTGTTTCTGGTGTAACCTCGAACTTTCCAATCCACAGGGTCTGAAAATTCTACCTGTGGTAGCCCGGCCTGTCATATTTCCAACCCCATAGTTCTAAACTCAATTGGATTCTCTGAGAGAGAGTTATTCCAAGTGTTGCAACGTGACCTGTTAAAATAGGAGAGCGAACTTGTACAACATGCCATGTGTCACTGGTTCAGTTTCGGGCTCTGAAAACGTTACCTGAGAAAGTAAATTTCATGCACTACATGTCACTTTTTACTAAATTTCATTTGCAGCTTCCTAGCTCACGTTATGACCTTTTTTCCTAGGTCACATGTTTTTGACTCAGATCTGGAAGAGGCAGAAACCCTAGATTGTATAGATCATAAAACACAAATTACAACGAATTAGAAGTTGTCCTTTCGACACAAGGTACATGGGAATCTGATATTCAACCTGTAAAAGTTTCAGATCCGAAATATTTTCCAAAATGAATTTATAGCGAAAGTGCTACGATGACTGGTTTTTTCTATATCAATCCCTAACATCGCAAGTGCAACAAGTGTCATACATGCCATACCATGCCTTCTTTCAGGCTAGCTCTGATACCATGTTAATTTTTCAGAATTTACTTCAATCCGATCTAGGATCTTAACTGAGAGAACAACATGTACAACATATCTACATCATATCAATCATGGACACAATAATGCAAGCACATAAGAGACACAGAGTTTACTTGGGGAAAACCATAAAGGTGAAAAACCCCAATAACTTCCTTAGAGATAGATAGAGCAACGATACAACCCAAGCATAAGAGATAGACATCTCCTAGTAGCAGCTTCTCCTCCTCCACAAGTGTGCCACTCTCCAAAGAGTGTGTGTGAGAATAGAATGATCAAATAGAGTGCCTCCCACACTCTATTTATACATGACTTGACTTGCCTAATAACCTTTACTAGGTCGACCTTAACTTAACCACATAACATAATGCTGACTAGGCCGACACCCAATAGGTTGGTCTAATAACCCTTTGAGCAACATGGCCGACCCCCAATAGGGTGGTCTAATAACCCTTCGACCCACATGACTTATACAGGGCCGACCCCAACAAGGTGGTCTAATAACCCATCAAGTATAAGTTACGACACTTACAATATAAATGACGACACTTCTGTATAGAGGAGTAATAACATCTCTATAGCAATAAAAACACTTCCGTATAGAGGAATAATAACATCTCTATAGGAGTACAATATACATAGATAAAATACATGGGTGAAATACATTCTGAAGTTACATATACATCAACACTTTACAGTATTTTTATTTGTATTTTGATAACTATCAATGTATTTTGTTTTGGGGTGAAGCCCTACTTCGTAGATTCATAAAATATGATGCAATGCTCTAATATGGTTTCTCGGTTTTGAATATGGTTTCCACAGGGTTAAAACCTAAACCCTGTCAACTATTTAAATTTTGTATTTATAATTTTTATATTGTGTAAACATTAAGACTAGGCGATCCCTCTCTTGAGACTCGAACCCTTGGCCTTTAAATCAACCATTCTTTTGTTAACCTATTTAAATAAAAGGAAACGACGCATCCATTAGATGTCATTGAGCTCTATTCTTGATGTGTTCTGTATCACTACAAATGTTTCGACTATATTAGAAATTGGTTAGGTTTTTATTGTTTATAGTTTACATATAAATGTCGAGACCAACTATATCGTTATTGATTTGGTTGACATTCTGGGTTTTTTTTAAACCCGGTTCATAATATTAATGAACTCAGGGTGAGCCCTTATGGGTCTTGAACCCTTGTGACAAGATTTTATTAATTATGTTGGTTGATACTATGATAATTGTTTCGTTTTATGGCATAGATAAATATGTTTTTACTACAGTCTTACGACTGTATGATATTTAGTATTATGTGATGTCTACAAAGTTTGACCCTTGACATGGTTGATGATTTTAATATAGTGTTGTATATTGTTAACTAGTTACAGGGTTTTGCGCCCACTGCAATGCTCTTGTATACAGTGATGCTATTTTTAGTTCCAGGGTTCGACCCCAAACTATCCCTTTAACTTGTCATGTTTTTACATTTGTGATGGAAGATTTATATCAGCATTAGATTAGGGTTTTGATAATACTTCTATGCCTATTAATTAGTGATCATGTTTGTTGTTATTGAATCATGCCAGGATAAGCTTAGATTTTTAATCTCTGTTGAAAAGTCGTTAGTGAATAAGGCTTGCATTGTTTCTGTATATTATATAAGTATTTATGCTGGGTAACTGGGCAATGCTTTACTCTGTATTTTATGCTTGTTTAAGAGAAGCGATACCTTGAAAAGAATGTTGACCTAAGAATAAATGGATTATACATTGTACATTTTGTTTATATAAAAGATACTCTTTTGTTTTCTAAAGTGAACTATAATAATATTAGTTATTGTTCTATGTTGATCCTTTACATATCGATAGTATAATACTTTTGTTTATATGATTATAACTTCTTTATGAATCGATTATATACGTCTTTCTATTGTATGTTGTTCAGTTTATGTACAATAATCTACCTATGTATAAATGATAGCATAAATCGCAATATTTACATATCTAGGGTTTATAAATGTATTTACTGTGTAAAAACGTAAGATGACTTTAAATAAGGATTTTGCTGCTAGGTTTTCAATATCAATTGTTTATAAATAAACAATATTTACATGTATACATATACTAACGAGAGCAACATTCTATAATGAATTATATATCTGACATATTATAAAGAATATTCTTTTTCTTAGAATCTTCATATCATTTCTAATCTATGTTAATTAAACATCTTCCTGTACTAGAGTACATCACTTTTCAAGTGAAAGGAAAAATACATGAAGAAATTTATATTCATTATTCTATGTATATCAAATTCTGTTTATGCAATCATTTGTGCAGAAATAATTATCAATTCAGTAAATTATTATTTCTAACAGCTAACTAGTATCTAAGAAACATCTGAATACTATCATAACATATAAATACAGTTTTCAGAAATAGATCAACATTTTAGATGTAAATAAATTAAAAACAAAGTAGAACCTGATAACTGATAGGGTGGACAAACACCCAAAGAGGACCGTTCCTCCCAACCTTCTCCAGAAAGCAGCCAAGATCACTTGCTTTTTGACCCCTGAGCCTGCTCACTGAACCACCAGGACGAAGATACTATGTAGAAGCAAGACAATCTGTTTGTACTTCAACAATCAAGAAGAATTGCATACAAAACACTCTCTTTGTACTTCAACAATCATGAAGACTTGCATAAAAAACATTCTCTTTGTACATCAACAATCATGAAGACTTGCATACAAATCATTCTCTCTGCAACTCATCAGCATAAGACAGTCTCACTCTGCAAATCATTAGCTAGCATCCCCTCATCGAATCTCTTGTGTCTCAAGATAGCAGTTTCCATCCAGCACAAGGAAAAAGTTTTTGTGAGCCCTTTGCTCAATTTGATGGTTATAAGAGATTGCCTAGGTATTTTGGGTCAGTTTCACATTTAATGAGCCACCTTCTCAGTTCCACTATCCTTGGGGAACATGACCACATTTTTAGGGAAGTTTCCCCTACAATAGCTAGTAAGTGAGTGCAGATGCTGCCACTTGTCCATTTCCTTCTACACCAGTTTCATTCCTCCTAGTGGGTCAGTGAATACTCTTCAACAGTTCTCCTTGGATGAGTGTCTCCTATTTTAATTTATTAAATAATAATATTATATAATTACAGTCATCCTTGACCATCCTTGGTCAATAATATAAAACTTTACAATAAAATTTAAAGTAATGTTTTTCCACAAAAAACATAAAATGTTTTCAAGTCTTAGGTAGGTTACAGGCACATTATACTTTGGGGGCTGATGTTAATCCAGATAGGGTTGAAATGATTTCCAATAGAGTGTTGATGGGTAGGATTGAGTTTGCACGTTTGAACAAAATGAAGTTGACTGAATGGGTGAATAAATAGTGGGTACCGATGGTCGGCTATGCTACGAGGATTAATCTCCTGTTTAATGGGTGGATAATCTTTATCTTTCATGAAAGTGTTCATACTGCGCTGATACTGAAGTGGTTTTGGACGCATAGAGAGGGTTCAATAATCCTCAAGCGTTGGCATTCTACATTCAACCCTGAGAAGGAGAAGCAGTCAAAGAGACATATGTGGATTCTAATGCCAGGTTTTCCCTTGGAATTGGGGAAAAAAATGTTATTATGGGTGTTTCCAACACTGTAGGTAGATTTATTCAATGTGATAAAAACTCATTATTTGGCATGGACAAAAAAATTGCTAGAGTGATGGTCAAATTCAAAATGGCTCGAGGATTTCCGACAAAGATTGAAGTGTGTTGGGGTGAAAAGGTGTTTCGCCAGAAACTTGATTATTTCAAAATCCCATTCAGATGTTAATGTTTCCGTCAGACCGGACATACAAAAGCTAGTTTCCCATTCCTCCTATCAAGGAATTCTTATTCATTAGAAAACGGTGACGAAGAAACCCATCAGACTATTAATCGAGATAAAAATTCAGCTTCTCCAAATTCTCTGTCCGTGGAAGATCACATTACTCTGGGTAAGAAAATTTATGACCCCTCTACCCCATATGAAGATGTAACAAAAGGTGAATTGGAATTTTATCTCTGAGCCGAAAAAGAATTAGAATGCAGACTTTATTCTAGTAATTATTTTTTGGGTTCTTCTGGGTGGGTTCCAAATTCTTTTAATGTTAAGGGTTCTATTGGGGAGTATAAGCAAAATTTTGAATCTGATCCTTATAAGAAAAATTTTGAATGTGATCCTGATATAGATCCAAATTTTAGACTTAGGGATAATTTGCCTTCAAATTTGATTATCCAAAACCCTAGTCATGTTAATGCTGAACGTGCAGTCTCCAATGCCCTAATTTCTCCCTGAGATATTCTCCTTAATTCTTAGGATGTTGGAAACCCTATCCATGAACCTGCCGATCCTAATATTTCTCAGGAGTTTCATCAACTTTCACCTGATAGAAATCTTTTAATGGATTGTGGGTATGAGAATTCTGAAATCCAAAACTTCAAATCCCCATTACTTGTTTACTCGAAGAACCCCTCATCAAACCCTAATGTACTGGGGTTACTGTCCATTAGGTTTCAAAACGTCATGATTATGAATAAAAAGAATAAAAATTCCAGAAACACATCTACAGGCTTACATCTTCGGGAATATATCCCTTTGTCTTCCCGACTAAAGGATACAGATTCAGATATAAAAGATTGTGAAGAACTGATAACTCCTAGGGAACTTAGAGATTAGATGCCCCTTGATGTTGTGAAATAATGTCAATTATGTCATTGAACATACAAGGTTTGGGGAAGGATCCGAGGGTTAGGTACTTTTCCCAACTTATTAAGGATACTAACCCTGGAAGTATACTCTTGCAAGAAACCATGAGCTTGGATACTATTGCTTTGAATTCCATAGAAAATATGCTTCCAGGATGAGAAGTGTCAACAAGTAGTGCTTCAGGGTTGTTGGGTGGATTATTATCTTGTTGGAATCCAAAAGTTTTGCAATTAACCTCTTTCAGAATGAAATGGGGTCTCCTACTAGAAGGGAGTATATGCAACCTAGGTGTAAAGATTACTATATTAAATGTTTATGGTCTTTATAAAAATAGAGAGATATTTTGGGACTCTTTTTCATTGTTGGGTTTGCTTGACGTTGATACTATTATTTTTGTTGGTGATTTGAATTTTACAACCTATCCTACAGAAATTTGGGGTAGATGTACTAGAATGGATTCGATGGCTGAGTATTTTACAAAACTGTTTGGGAGGTTTGATTTGGTTGACATTGTCCCAATTGTTATTGAACCAACTTGGACAAATGGTAGATGCAGTTGTGAGGGAATCCAAAAAATGATCGACAAGTTTATTTTTAAGGTTCCTTCATTCATTTCAGATATATAGGTCTTGGGTGGATAGGACTAAAATTTCGGACCATTGGCCCATCTTCCTCCAAATTGATGGGGTAATTCCAAACTTAAAGTATCCATTTAAATTTAATAGCTCTTGTCTATTAAACAAGGACCTTTGTTTATTTATTAAGGAAACCTGACATAATTTTGTTAGTGATGAAGAATTAAATCCAATGGACCGAGTTGTTCTGAAGCTAAAATACTTGAAGGGTAAGGTCAGCCAGTGGATCAATACAAAAAGTTGAAGGATAAGGTGGAATTAAGAAATCTTGAAGAACAAATTAGAGTGTTATATAACCAAAATTTTGACTATTCTATAAATGAGGAGGATAAAATGTTAATTAATGCATTAGAAGAGAAAAAGGATTGGATCTTAAAATAAGAGGAGATGGATTGGTGCTTAAAAAGAAGGGCTTTGTGGATATGTTTAGGAGATAAAAATACTCAATTTTTCACTTTCGTGCATCAAACAGAAGGAATACTAATTCCATATGGGAACTTACTAATGACAATGGTGTTCTGATTAAAGGGAAATCTAAGCTTCAGAAACTAGCTATAAAGCATTTTAGTGAGGTTTTTAGGGATACTGGACAAAGCTCATTGGAAGCACAATTGCATCTTGTTAAACTTTTACCAAATGTTTTTAATGATGTAGAAGGGGAAAATATGGGGAGATAGGTTACCTTAGAGGAAATTGAAAATGTACTAAAACTATTTGCAAAAGAGAAAAGTCCAGGCCCTGATGACTGGACTGTTGAACATTTTATCCATTTCTTTGATATTAAGGGGAAATATATACTGGATATGGTGGAGTTTTGGAGGATTGAAGGTTATGTTTATGGCGCATTGAATTCCACCTTTCTCACTTTAATTCCTAAAAGTAATAAGCCAAATAACATTTTCTACTCATAGAGGCATCCGACAAGGATGTCCTCTATCTCCCCTACTTTTTATGCTCATCATTGAAGGGCTAAGTAGGGTTATTATTGAAGCTAAAGCTGAAGGTCAAATTAAAGGTGTGAAAATTGTAGCTGCTTTTTATATTACACACTTGTTGTTTGTAGATGATGTTTTAATATTTGGTATTGATTCATTTGAGGAATGGAGTTATTATATGGAAATTATCAAGTTGTTTTGTAATGCTTAAGATATGAAAGTCAGTGTGAAGAAGTCTAGCATATATCATCACAGTTTGGAAGGGAACTCTCTAGAGAGTATAATTTCTATTCTTCTATATAAGGTCTATATGCTTGAAGAAGGATTCAAATATCTTGGATACCACCTGAAACCAAATGGTTACAAAGCACAGGATTGGGTGTGGATGATTGAAAAATTTGAAAGGAGAATAAAAAATTAGACATTTAGGCTACTTTCCATTGGTGGAAGGCTCACTCCGATTAAAGTTGTTCTCACTCGTATTCCAGTAGCATAGCTCAAGGAATGTGATTCTAAACAAACCCGCATGCAGATAGCTATCATTTAACAACATCTTATCACTATGAATTCAAACATGTGCTATCGGTACTACCTTAGAAAAATAAACATGAGAAGCATTCTCATCGTGGGATAAGATACTTTTTAAGCACACCATGTATTGCAAGTTTAAATTTTTTAGCACTCGAAAGAAAACAAGGATGCATCCTTCTCACAGAACAGAAACAAATGCACAAAATAACTAGCAAATAACCGTGACTGAAAAAGACCAAATTTTAAGTGCGTGTGGGGAAACAATGCGTAGTGGTCATGGCGCAACTCTTCCTGGTCAAAACGACTCGACGAGATGAACAATAAAATGGTTTCATTTTGAACTCGCACAAGGTCTTCCCATCATGCTAAGAGAAGGGAGGTTCCTGGTGGGTGCAAGGTTCCAAAAAAAGAGACATGAAAAGAGAGCAGCGACAGACCACTCTAGAGCAAGAGACTTACTTTAACTGGGATGACAGGTGTGGAAAAAGCATTGGGGAGGAGGTGTTCTTAGGTGCTATGAATGACGACATGGGTTTGGCCTTGAAAAACAACCATTGAACAACTTTAAAATTAAACCGATCACTCAACAGGGTTTTCAAATGGACAAAACCAATGGGAGGAAAATGATGACTTACTTGTCAAGATCAGAGAGGCTTGTTGTGGGACAAGTATGCCCCGTCTATCTGCAGTTTGGCATTTTCCCTTTGCAGTGAACAAAGCTCCTCTATCAATGCAAAACAGTGAGGAGAAGGCCACTAGCCTTGTTATATATATAAATGGTGGGCACTTAATGTGTAACAGTTGGTGGTTGGGCCATTAAGGTGCACGGGGTTCGATGGGCGTAGATCATAAATCCGCTCAGGCTAAAAATTAAAACTCCCACCTATCAACCTTTGCACTTTTTCAAAAAGGTACCGACATTCGGCAAGGTTATTCTTACAGCCCGCGCAATGGTCAGTGACTTAACGTTAACTTCTGTGCAATGGTTAGTGGCTTGAGCTTAAAGGTTGTGATGAGATGGGAAGTGCAGTAATCGGTGGCCTTTTTAAGACTAAGAATTGCGCAACGGTCGGGGGATTTGTAGATAAAAAAGAAACCATGCGCTGCGACGGGGATCGATGAAGATGAACCTAACAGATGCACAATAGTTGGCGATGATGGCGTTAAGAGTTGTGACCGATAGGGGGGCGATAAGTCACAAAAATTTTAAATTTTCTAAGTAGCATTAAATGCGAAAGTTAACTAAACTCATTTAATCGCTGATCAAAATAATTTAAAAGATGACAACTACTTAAATGGTCCTCATTATTTTAAAAGAGTTATGTTGTTTATAAGCAATAAATACTAAACTTATCGTAACTATTGTTGTTATGTCTCACTATATGAGAAACTTATGCTAGCTATCTGAATGTTGTAATGTCATTAAACATTCGTTGTTTATTTGTTTACATGCATTATTATTACCAAAGTTCACATTATGTTTCAATGTATGAACTTGAATTTTTCTCTTGTATAATGTGCACATCGTCGTTATTTGTTCTATGTTATAGATTTAATACTAGAACTAATTGATTGTTTCCTTGTAATGAAGGGGTCCTTATAAGCACCCCGAGGCTTACTTAACTATTGATAGCTAACTCTCTTCTATTTGCAGATCACAGGTAAGAAAGAGATTCCAACTGAAGCATAACCGATGTATTTCAATTTGGAACTTGTTGTACATTGTTTAGCTTTCGATGTTAACTACGAAAGTGTAGATATCTTAATTGGTACGAGAGTAAGACCTTCCCTAGTATGATTGTCAAAATCTAGGTTTTATTCATTAGGATATTATAATCATGTGATTTCTAGATACATCCGTTATCCATAGTTCACTAATATCTTATGTATTTACTATTTACTCATATGGTTTAAATGTATTCTCAAAATCAAACTTTGGTTTTTATGTAAGCATACCTTATGATATCAATGTTACAACCATGAATTAACAATGGTTTGTAACCCGAACTTTCTATAATCTAAAGATTATATTTTTGCTATGATCCATGTGATGAGATCTAAGAGCTATAGTCTATATGCTATGTGTTACAAACTATACGTTATAAACTATATGCATATGATCTATATGCATAAAATCTATATGCTATACATTAAGACAATATGCGAATGATATGAACTAAAGCTTCAATGCTATAAACCATATACTATATGGTTTACACCTTATGCATGGCGTGATCCACGATACTAACCATAGTGGGATGTTCGTTGGCAGGGTACTGAACTTGTAGCTGTACCTTTAAATGATATTTATTGAAGTTTGGTGAATCGTATGGTAGTCTGCCCTTGTGGCAGACTCTATGTTGTTGATCGTTTAGATGGTCTTGGGTTTTGGGATAAACCCTAACCTTGCATTGATATTCCATCACCCTCGTAATTTAATTCATTTGCAAGTATTGTTGGGAGAGGCTGATAGGCTCTTCGAGTTTTCAGGGTTTTGTAAAAATATGAAAGTAGTCTCTCCCGGGGTTCGATACTGAGATCTTGCATCCTGTAGGTTGATAACAACATGTAAGTGAAATGAGTTCTTACAGAGTTTGAACCTTGCTGGATTTTGATAGTGAAACTTATCGCCGCTGTGTTACAGAGTTTGCAACCCTTGCTGGGTTTGATGGTAATTCTCTTCACCACCTTTGTTGATGCTGATAGCAATAACATGCATACGTTAATGAAGAAAATATCACGCGTACTGATGAGTAGAAAGTAATGTATACTCGTTCTTCAAAGTTTCACTGAGTTTTTAGGGTTATAATGTTTTAATATATTATTTTTGAGTTAACCCTTTTTATAACATTGTTTTAACCATTCGTCATTTGATAAAATGACAGGTGAAGTCCAAGGTTATTGGTTACGGTTGGCCCAGATGGAAATACGATCTTCCTAGCCCTGGTAAGCCTCGGTGACTCCCTTGTGGGAATCTATTGTAAACTCAGTAACAAGATATGAAAAGCTTGGCTCGGTGCCGGTCTTAGTTGGTTTCGCGCGGATTTCTTTTAAACTAGAATTTGTATTCACAGTTGGTTGTGAAACTTTTTAAAGCTATAAGGAAAAGTTATGAAAGAGAGGGTTTAACCCTCGAGCCCTTTTGGCTCACGTTGGTTTCTCATTGTTTATTTATGAAATACAGTTCTAAAAATAAAATCTTATGGTTTAACTAAAAGTGTCGTATGGATTCTTACTGCATAAAGTGTATGATAATTTGAGGCTGAGCTTACAGCTTGTTGTAGCTCTTGTATATTTAGTTTGAATTCATTGTATTAATGCGTAAAACCCTTCCTGCTATAATTTGATGTTTTTGTGGAAATTTGAATGGTTAAGAATGTTTATGGTTTTAGCTGAAAGTTGCTAAGGGTTTTAAACCTGAACCTTTTATGTATAAAGGACTTAATTTGATGGATTGTAATTTTTACAATGGGATTAGGTGAGTCGAAACTCAAACCCTGCACCCTGTGTATTAGCTCCTGTATCAAATGTGCTAACTTTTCTTTTAAGTAAAGACCGGTTTGGGTGAACCCTTATGGGTATCGAACCCAGGTCATTGTATGGATTCGTATTTTATACAAGAGTTTAGAATATGTTTAATGGTTCTTATTTCAACAAAAGTTGCTATTTTAAAATTACTATTGATAGTCTTGGGGTGAGCCCAGTTACGGGTCTCGAACCTGAGTCCTTAATCACTGCTTTATTTTTAGAAAAGGAAAATAATATGAATACGGTCGCTTTAACTATGGAAAAGAGAACAGGGTTTTCAACCTTAGAGTAGTCGATTGAATCCTTTCAGAGTTACTTTTGCTTAGTTAAATCTTATCATGTTTTAATGGTTTGAACAATGATAAAATCCTTTCGATAGTGTTTTTACAAGGTTCGGTGTAATTATTTTAAGTGGTTAACAAAATGGAAACTGTAATATGGGAATACGATCCTATTAGGGTTCTGTAACATATCTTGTTTATAAAATGAGTTTTATTTAAAATATTTCTCTGCATTTATTTATAAGATATTTTGATTATGATATTTCTATAGTTTATAAATCATAAAAGAAATGAGATCCTAAAAATGATAAGTTTGTGAAATGATCATGAAATTATTCCTATTTTATCATGTTTATAAAATAGGTTTACACAGATGTGAGATGTGTTAAAAGTTCTGTTTCTAAGCTATATGCAAAAATACCTAAGTTTCCTAGTTAAGTTCTGTAGTAATTTCTGAAATAAAATAGTATATTTGTACTGAAAATAAAATATATTTATTTATGAAGTTTAATCCTTCGAATCTATCTACAGTATTAATATCCAAATCTATTTTAATTCTATCTTCCTTGTACTAGAGTACGACACTAAAAACAGTGTGTGGAAAAATACAGGGAATCATTTTTATTCTATCATCCATCAATTTAACTTTTAACTATCCATTTAGAATTTTAACCTAAATGATATATGGATTTTCAGAGTAGATAATGGCAGAAGTAAAACATCTATTAACCGTCCATAATATCTAGGATAAAATAGAAAACTGATAACATAAATTTGTTCATTTCCTTAGTAAACAAGTTGGCATAAAGTAAATAAAATAACACAATTAAAACCTGGTAACTATAGAAGAGACAAACACCCAAAGAGGCCCGTTCCACCCAACCTTCTCCTGAAGACAACCAATTTACTTGTCTTAGGACCCCTGAGCATGTTCACCGAACCACCAGGACGAAGATGCTGTGTGGAGAATGGAATAAATTCCTTTGCAACTCAGCAGTAGTACTTGATAGTAGTACTTCTACCTTTAGCAATATTGAACTCAGCAATGTGGCTGCACTAGTTTAGAATGCAGACTTATCTTACTCAATCACTTCTAACCTTCCCCTGATCGAATCTCTTATGCTCTTTTATCTTTCCAATTCAAAAATTATCATAAGGTAAGAATGAACAACTTCCTGCTGAATTCGATGGGTAGATAAAGCATGCCTAGGTCTTTGGTCAATTGTCTTTAGTTAATGAGCCACCTGCTCAGTTCCTCTTTCTTCATGAACATGACCATAAAAATAGGTAACATTAGTACAAAATGAGAGATAAGTGACCAGGTGACTAGAAAAGTTAGTCACCATAGTTTTTTCAAGGGATAAATGACTAAAATTGAATAATTTTAAGTGAGACAACTAAAAACGACTAAGATAAATGACTAATTTAGTCACGGGATAAAATATATGACTAGATAACAAGTGACTAAAATAAAAATGACTTACATAAACTACTAATTTAGTCACAGAAATACAAATATGACTAGCTAACAATAGCTATGAATAGGAATTAGTCGTTTATGTTAGTCATTTTTAGTTGTGTCACCATGGCAATGGAAAATTACAATTTTAACAATGAATTTGTACAATTTTATAATTTTTAACATTGCAGGTGGATTCAGAGACCCCCTTTAAATCCATCTGCAGTGTTAAAAATTAGTAAATTGTAACATTTTAGATGAATTTAGAGACTCGAGTAACGTTAATTGTGTCTCTCGACAATGGAAAATTGCAATTTGATGTATTGTTATGATTTAATAAATTTTAACATTGCATTAGATGGATTCAGAGACCCCTAGAAATTTGAATTCATTTGCAACGTGGATCTCTCAGTCTATCTGTAGCGTTAGAATTTAGTAAATTGTAACACTCTAGATGGACTCTAATATTGAAAGTATGAGGCAAAGCTGAGTTAGGACCAGAGGCCCTGGTCCCAGGGAGAAGGATAGTAGGATCTGTTTACATAGACATAATTTCCACTAATAACCTTATATGCAATCCACTAAATAGAATGGTAAGACTCCTTCGATTACTCAATGGGTTATATATATACATATATTATTTTTATATAAATTAATAGTTTTATATTATATTATAGCTATTCCATATATATGTTTTTTTTTGTAAGAGTCAGAGGAAAATTTAATAAACATAGCCAAAAAAGATGGTGAAAATTACATATGTAGGCGAAGAGTCAAGCACCCACTGGGGAGGACTTAGGTGATGAAGCCACCATCCCAGTCACTCAAAAATACTGAAATGACTATCATTATACAAAAGTAAGACCTCTTGGGTGAGGCATGCCCAGAAAAAAAATCCGTGTCTTTTTCTAAAAAAAATGTCATAATGCCAGGGAGTTCTAGATAGCAGACTGTAAAAGATGTAGAAACAAAAAAGATAAACATTACAAAAATAACCCAGAGCTGGAGCGACCCATCTAGGGGTGTGCTTCTGGAAACGACGCTCCTGGTTCCTCCTCAAGGATGGGATAGCCTGCATAGTAATCTTGAATCATTCCTGGAGAGGGGAGAACAGGGGAAGAGGGTCCAGGAGTACTGTGTCCATTTTGCGTAGCATGGTTGGCCAGTGTTGCAGATGGCTGAGCCGCGTCCATTATCACCGTAGCATTCACCTTGGCTGGGCCATCTCCATGAGCCGTAGGTTCGCTGACCTCTGCTTCTTTTCCCCGGCAGTTGTTGAGGGTTTCCAACTCATGGCTATTCCCAAGGGAGAAGATGTCCCAAGTCATGTTAGCATCCATTGTGCTCAAGCATTCAGTGGCATCTGTCAAACTGTTTTTTATGTTACGAAGGGTACTGGTGTTGGCTTTCTAGTTAGCCCCAATTTCCTCTACTAAAGTACTCATCATATTTTTAATCATCAAATAGTGGTTGATATTTCCTCCATTAATTCCTAAGGCCAGGAGAGCCGCGACACTGCAAGCTTCCCATCCGTCAATGAGACTGCGGGTTCGAGCTGAAATACTCTCTGCGTAACCATCCATTAACATCCAATCTGTGGCATGCTTGGGATGCCTTCCTGAACCTGAACCTTTTTTGCTACTACCACAATGGGGGTGCCTCTAGTTCTCATCATGGTGTCAATTTTCTAGAGAGCTACCAAGAATAGGAGCGCAGGGATGGCCACAGGGAATAACCAATCAGAAATCAAGGCAGCAGAACACTTAGGAATGTCGACATTTGGCTTTAAGGAGCCAAGCCAACACACATCCATCCCACAAGGGTAATAAATGCAGCAGGTTGTCATCCTTGGAAAAGGTGGTGGAGTTATTGTTGTAAGTGCCTTCCAGCACCTTCGTCCATCGTCTTGACGTCGTCGGCATGCAGTTGAGTGAAGGCCAAGTCTTGGAGCACATCCTCCGATCTTAAATGCTCGTCGCCGTCGTTGGGAGTGTGTTGGTAGGTGGAGGCCCTATAGGTCGGGACGGTACCCTCTGTCACATGGAATGAGCTGGTGCTGGTGCCATATGGAGGTTGGCTCGTGTGAGTGTGGCTAACACTAAGATCCAAGGATATTTCATATATATGTTATTACGTATACTAATTTATATATAAATTAATAGTTTTATATTATAATAAATCATATAAAAAACAAAAAACACAAAATAAAATAAAAATATATATATTAAAAAAACAAGGGAAGGGAAAAACATTTCTTTAGATGGTATGGGAATTCAAGTGATAAATGTCATGCCCTGCAAGGAAAAAATATTTGTTTATATGGTATGGGCATTCAAGTGATAAATGGCATGCCTTGTGAGTAAAAAAATCAATTTGCACTACCGCTCATTGGCCGAGAATGATTTTCGGTGCTAGATGCAATCGATCTAGAACCAATTGACAAAATTGATTGGGACCGACTATTGAGCGACTATCTCCTGTATGAAATTTAATGGAGTGTGATCCTTTCGGGCCTTTAACAACACATATCGCAATTGATTCAGCATCGGCTATTGAGCGACTATCCCCTGTATGAAATTTAATAGAGTGTGATCCTTTCGGGCCTTTAACATCACCTATCACAGTTGATTTAGCGCCCTCACTTCTCAACATCATCCGTCGCTGCGCCAGAGGGAGCACAGGAATCCATTTACCTTGATTCCACAACCAAGTAAGTAGCAAAAAACCATGTCTGTCAAACTCACTTTTAACAATAAAAAACCATGTATGTCAAACTCACTTTTAAAGAAGAAGTTGCAATGGAATCCAAACTCAAAACCTAATTGAAATAAGTGCAATGTGGACTGTGGATTGTATACTCCATGGGTTGTGGTTAGGAAATGACATGTCCCACATTGAGGGTTCTTTGATTGGAATTAAAGGGGTGGTCTCCTTTAAATTAGGGAGTAGGCACATATTCTATTCTATCACCTCCTTCTATGCATTTTCCCCTAGACATTGGTCTAGCCAAATTTTCCTCTAAGGGACTTCACCATATGCCTAGCCTTTTCTTTTGTTAGCTTCTCTTCATCGATAGCCCTTTTCCATATTGAGCTTAGGGTTATTGCCTTTATTTTTAGTCATGATGGTGGGGGCGTCTCCATTGGAACTTCTTCAATGGTGACCCTAACATATACTTCTTTCCATTGAGGCTCTTACTGGAATATATCAATGAACCTCATTTTTGTTGGGAATGGCACCGCATTTCTTTCTTCAACGCCATGCATTTCTCTATTGAAACTGTTCAAGTATAAACCATTCAAAGGTTGAGGGATGGGTATGTACATTAGGTTTATTAATGTCGTTCACAATGGAGTGTTTAGTAGCATCCATGTTGGCAGTGCTAGGCAAGGAGTAGTCAATGTTTGTGCTCGTAAAAATGTGCTCTCATCAGTTGCCTGCTATTGGAGCAATTGATGTCATTTTAGCACTAAGGAACTAATCCTTCAACTCTATTGCAAGAGTTCCACCTGCTATTTGGTATTTTTGTAGATACAATACCCTATGGGGATGGTTAAATGTTGTATGTCACCTGACCATTGGAGGTACCTATGGTGGGAGGAGGGGGATACATAGATTGTCTTGTCATCGGGTATTATGAATTGTTGTCGATGCCAATAAATTTATTCCATATCCATACCTATAATTCATTTGAATCAATGGACTTTGATGTATTTCCACCCTCCACATCTAACTATGGTATTTTTTTAGAAGCCCTTATGGGATATCCCTCTTTTACGTTGACTGGTTGCAAAGCTATATTTTCTTGATTCTTTCTTTGCCCCTTTGTTTACTAGTCCCATCACTTGATGCCCCACTTGATGTGTTGACTGTCAACATGAAATCCAACATATCCACCTTTTCCTCTAGTAATTATTCCACCTTCTAGCCCCGATATGATATGGAAGTAGTTTTGGGTTTCTTCGAAATGGTACTATTTTCTAGGAAAAACAGTAATGGCCCTGGAAATCCTAGTGATATGTGTGATCACAGTTTGCATGGCCTAATATTAACTTTCAAACATACTATCAATTCTAACCTACATTACCCTGTCTAGTGAAAAATATAGGGCTTCATGCTTTGTTGTAACAAACTTGGCCTAAGGATCTCACCACAAAAGGTCAATGTATGTCGACTCTACCCAATAAAAGAATGTGATCAATAGTAGGTAATTCTCATAGTATAAGTTTTGGTTGTCAACCATATATTTTTTCAATATCTCACTATTGAGGTGCCTTGCCTAGTTTAACCTCACTCCACTTGTGCAGATGTCAACTACATTAATTACATATTTTGAACACTGTCCCTTACATAGTTCTGCGACACCCTAGTGGATAACAATTATGTTTCCATGCTAAAAGGAAAATTGTTTATACAATATATGTCATGTGCTCCCACTGCATTCATTATGCCATATTTATTCATAGGTCCATCTTTTCTTATGCGGCATCTATGTATATCGATACTCATATTTTTGTGGAGAAGGAGACACTTGCATCCTCTCTTTTCTTCAGCAATCCAATAATCACATAGATATTTTCCATACTAATGGTGTTTTTTCAATCATGAAAAAACATACTGGTGTGAATCCACAATAGTAGTAGCCTCACACACATCCTTACTACAAAACAGGTCCCAAATTAGAGTACATGCAAGAGAATGATGACCCCCAACTTAAATAGAGGTAACTGTTGCAAAATATTTTTCGAACTCCCTATTATCTCTAAGAATTTGTCTTGAGAAAACTCAATATACAAGTTAGGGTTGTGGATATCATAATCCATCAATTGATGCCCCAGTTGATGTGTTGAGTTGTCAACATGAACTCCGACATATCCACCTCTTCCTCTAGTAATTATTCCACCTTCTAGCCTCGGTATTATATGGAAGTAGTTTTGGATTACCTCGAAATGGTACTATTTTCTATGCAAAACAATAATGGACTTGGAAATCATAGTGATCTGTGTGATCATAGTTTGCATGGCCTAATATTAACTTTTGAACATACTATTAGTTCTAACCTACATTACCTTGTCTAGTGAACAATATAGGGCTTCATAATTTGTTGTAACAAACTTGGCCTAAGGATCTCACCACAAAAGGTCAATCTATGTCGACTCTACCCAATAAAAGAATGTGATCAATAGTAGGAAACTCTCATAGTATAATTTTTGGTTATTGTTGTAGTCCCAAGGTTCATATGGTTATCATGGATACACTACATAATATAAGAAAGCATATACAATGATACAGATACAAGAGACGAGATAGAGAGAGAGACAAGCCTTTATATTAACCAACAAGAGCATAATACAGTCATAGAACCAATCTCTCTATTACATTAGCTCACCAGCCTAGATATATATATATATATATATATATGCAAATACAGTTACATAAACGTCTGTTGGTTTATCCAACCGACCCGACCTATACTAGTCAACGCAACATGTTGACATGTGCTGCAGAGTGGTCGGGTGGAGGGCCTAGTCGACAGGCCGACCTAGGCCCCTCCAACATCTCCCCCACCTCAAAATATTTCTTCGTCCTGAAGAAATGGAGAGATCAAAATTTCAAAAAAGAGTTATACAGATGGTTATGACAGAGGAATGTTGGAATCAATAGTTTCAGGTATCTGGAGATAGGCTTCGATGATAACTTCAGCAGAGACAGAGAGGCAGTGCTGGAACACTTCCCAAGTGTGGAGCAGATTCTGGATGTCTACGGTTAGAGTTGTGAGTTTCAACATATTTTCCATTTTGTCATGAGTGGATGTAGCCTGCAAGTGGATCATGTCAGGACCAAATGTGTTGATTGTATTGTCGGTAGCAGCAAGTAACTGATGAATTCAAGGCTGAATTTCTCCAATTTTATGGAGGCCTCCTTGGGCTTGTGACATCCACTGGACCTCTTGTTTCTCTAACTTATCCAATTTCTTGTTTTCCATGATGGTCTAGTTATCAAGTTGTTCGATAAGGGCTTCATCTGTAGTCAAGCGCTGGTGCTGAAGCTTGCTTAGCAATGCTCTTATTTTCTGAAGATCTTTGTAGACGTTGCCATAATAAACATACCAATTGTTCAAAACTGTGGTAAGTTTTCTACTTGATTAGCATACTGCTTGAGTACTTTGAAGGCTTCTGAAAAGGATGTAAAATGATTTGTCATGAGGGAAGCTACCTCAGTAGCTTGATCTTGTTTTTTCTTGAGAAGATCATATTGTAGCATCGACATGACAAATTCCAATAACTGGTATGCTCGGTCTAGAGGTGGTGTCGTGTCGGAACTAGCTGGAAGCGGAACAACTTGCTGAGCTAAGCATTCACATTTGGTGAGAAATGTAATCTTTTCTTCCTGGAGCTGTAATATTTGTTCCTATGATTCCTGTCGGTGACATCTTTGGATTCTGAAGACTACATCTTCAAGTAAATCAAGCTCGTCCTGGGGCTCCAAGTGTGGCTGATAACTTGTAGTAGCTCCCAATGTTATCGGACAATCCAATCGAGTGGACACGAGCCGTATCTCCCTAGCTCAAAGTGAGTCTAGAACAAATATAACAGACTACCAATGCATTTCCTAAATCTACTTAAGGATCTAGTACTAGATGTCTTACCTTTTCACTATGCAATCCTTTCCCCTGAATTTGCTCCAAGTCTCACGGTCATCAGATCCAAGCTGCACGACCTGTCAAGACAAGAAACAAGAGAAACCAGTAAAAGACATCTATACAATAAGAGATCTAAGTAAATAGTTAAGCAGGTAAACTACTCAATATCATTGCACACATGAACAACATTGGTGGAAAGCATTTGTATTACTGCAAATAGAGGAGTACATGATAGAGATATAGAACCAAAACCAAGGGTTAACGTTGTAGCCCTTATCCAACGAAGCCAATTTCCATATCCTTCCAAGGAAGTATGAGTTATCCAATAGGTGAGTGGAGATGTTGAAAGAGTGATTTCACCAGCATGTAGATACCATAGCCTTCCTCCCTTTGGGATGGGAGTGAGATTCATTTATATAGGACTAAGTGGATAGGGTATGGATAGGATAGGTTGAGAGATGGTAGGAGAGGCTTAAGGGATCTCTCCAAAGGTTTAGGAACCGAGTGCCAACTCTTCCAAGAGATCAGGGATAGGGTCCCAAGTCAACAAGCTTCGAGATGGACCTCGAAGAAGCTATTTTTTCCATCTAACTAACTTCATCGCACCCTGTAATGGAGCAAGGTGTTTATAGTGTGCAACCTGTGACGACCCTTCAAAACTAAGCATAATTCGGTAAAAATCTTCCTAGGATGATTACTTAGTTCGGTTGTCTTCAGGGGTGTATACACTGAATCATATGATGAGTAGATTTTGGGTGTAACAGAATGCCCCCCAAAGCATGAAGTTGTTGAAGATGTACAAGTGAAGTGCTTTGGTAGAAGTAATGGCAATAGATTTGTCGGACGAAGGATACTGCTACAGTACAACTGACTCTGAACTGAGAATCTCATATGAAGTACAACATGGATGCCGACCAATACATTGCAGATCCATGGTAGTAATGACCGACTGAACACAATCATGGCTACTAGACACAAGCGTAGATCCATGATGAGATGATAACACAACCATGACCAATACAAAAGTGGATCCGTGTGATATAACTCAATGCAAACTCCATAGCAACCTAGGTAAAACATGACTCCCCAGGGTCTTCAAGCAGAACCCGCAATCATACAAATCTATCCATGTGATTACAAATGTCTTGACGTCGAACATGGTAGAAGCCACTTGATTACCGACCATTGATGTAAACCGTTAACAAGTGTGAGGGATATCACCATTGATGTCGATGATTCCCAAGGTATCATAGAACATATAATCAAGTGTGAATAAATGAGATGAAGTCGAATGCAAGATGAAATCTTTCGATCAAGATTCAATTATGTAAACTCATGATGAAAGAGAGGTAACCTACCATTGAGGCATGTAGGGCCAAGGTACTTGACTGGTTTCTAGATTCAATCCCTAGATGATGTGTTGGAGTCGACAAGGATGAATCCGTCAAAGGAGGGCCATGATGAATCCCCCATCAATCGACACGAAACATGACAAAGATGTGTAGGGTAGATCGGATGGTACAGTAACATGCAAGACTGACTCAGAGTATACTGACGTGATGACAGGTGTACTGACTACACATAATAAATGATAGACATATTCTTGAACATGGGCATGGCATGACTTGGCAGTATTGACACGACGAGTGCGACACAAATTTTCAAAGCGACTAATGATGGAAGCTTTTCTTTGAATGACTCAAAGGAGTAATAATACTCAGGAAATAAGTGGAACTTGAGGACAAATGGATGACCCAAGTGCTCTATGCAAATGCAGATGAGTGCCATGTTCAAGAACGACTACATACTGCTACTAATAAGGTATGTAACACAAACACTTGCCTTTTTCCCCATCATGAATGATAAGTTCCTCATGTTTTTTTTACGAGCTTGATGAGGGTAACCAGATGCTCGGTATAGCTCATCTCATAGATGATTCCAATCCCAACATTTTTTGAACCTGGGATAGGAGGTGTTCGACCCATGATGGGCTCTTCAATGTGAAAATTTTAACGAGTCCATAGAAGGTAAACTCAGTCGTCATTTCTTGTTTAGAGAGTCTGAAAAGAACTAAAGAAGACTCCAACGCTCCTTTTTCATAAAGTTAGCCTCATTGCCTAAAAAAGGGTAAAACAATGCGAGAGAGGACTCTTCCAGTCATGATTGGCTGGAGTATACCTTTTTCGTAACTAGTGCCACCTGGTCCAAAAAAGGGGTAAACTATCACCAGGAAGATGACCATTCAAATACTTTAACAAGCGTGAATGCGACAAGTTCACTTGGCAATCTTTTCATTTTTCGAGAGCCTAAAAAGAGCTTAATGGTAGACTCTGGGGGTGTCATTTTCCGTGGAAGTTTAACGAGCCCGAAAAAGTGATAAATCATAACTCGGTACTTGTTCTCATAGTTCCATGAGTACGAGAACAAACGAAGAGTAAACTCATTATCATGCAATAATTACAGACTAACCGTTGCAAAAATAATGACAAAACATTCAAGGGAATGTTCATACCAGTGATGACCATTGTGATACGAGAAACGACACAAAAGACCACTTACAACTCCTGCACACTAGAAAATGTGTCAAATAGCCTCAAATATGACAAAAAACGGTAAAAAACTATGATAAATGGCCCAAGAGAATCAAAATATTTGAAAAGGAATATTTCTTTCCATCTATAAATAGAAAAATGGACCAAAATAGATTTCATTGTTTCATTTTCCAATTTGGGTGGAGAAGTACCAATTTGGAGCCAAAACTTCCTTTACCAATTTCGGGAGCTACGATCCACCATTTCAGCAACCGTCTAGATCAGGTAGGCCTAAACTTCATCCAGTAACTTTCCAGTGGATTAGATTTTGTTTTTAGGTTATTTTTTGGGTTTTTTGATGAGTTCATGAAGGGCTACTGTGCTATCGACTCATTGCAGTTGGCCCTTTCGGGACCTGCGACAAGACCGAGTCATCGCAAGCCTCGAATGGGTGAAGTGTGATGACATCTCGCTTTACAAAAACATACAGTGCGACGATGGAGTTGCAAATTCCGAACATGAAAAAGAATTCAAAAAAATGGACTTGTGAAGGTTGAAGCAGGACCTAACATTTTTAAATGCCCTTCTTGGCAAGTTACTTGCTAGCCAACATGGTTTCAGAGTGGCGAGAATGAGAACACGAGATAGAAGATGAACAAGCTGCCAATGATCCACAATGCATGGATTCCTTGAGGAACTGCGGTTTACTCAAGTTCTTTGAGATTCAGGGGATGAGATCCCAAATCCCACTGCTATCACACATGCTCCAGAGTTGGCGGCCCAACAGTATTTCATGATTGGTGAGCACATCCTCACAATAGATGTTGAGGACATCTATTTTCTCACAGGTCTGTCGTAGAGAGGGGAACCTGTGCATCTTACTGGAACATGGGCCAGTGACCGCACAGTTGTTGACATGGTGTCATAGCATTGTATCACTACTTCTCGACCTTCCAGTGGGAAGATTCTTATCAGGGATGTGGTGAGCCGCCCACTGCGTACCATAGTGCTTACTATTACTAGAGCGGTGGGTAGCCAAGCCCCACACATGGCTACTCGGACCCAGATGCTTTATGCAGAGGACTGTATGTCCCCCATGGTTTTCAACTGGTGCGAGGGTCTCCTCGCAAACCTTCGAGCTCAGATGACCAAGTTTTGGCGGGGAGATCTCAAGCAGTTTGGTTATGGGTCGATCGTGGTATCGTTCCTCTTGGATCGGATCCCTCTCTTACATCTGGAGGTTGTATTGGATGACAGGGAGCCTAGAGATCCCCATATGCTTATATGGGCCGAGGTCATGACCCGTCATGGTGGTGGGCCCATCATTATCTTTGGTCCCGATTTATTCAGTTGGCTAGAGGGCCAGTTACTCGTGGTCTAGGACTTTCCATACAGCGACACGGACTTTCGAGAGGATCTCGACTTGATGCTGCTAGAGGGTGCAGCATGGGGTGACATAGGTGAGAACAAAACCCTTGTATTTTTAGTTTTGTATATTATATCATTTTTTTGATGTAGTGCTGACAAGTATATAATATGTGTGTGAAGATGTGGGGCTCGTACATCCGGTAGGAATTTCTCTCTTGGAGAGTAGAGACAGAGGTGGGGAAGTAGTTGTGCCCCCAGATGCTCATGCTACCATCGAGGAGATGGAGGAGGTATACAGGAACTTATCCCAACTGACAATGGAGGTTCCAGAGCCAGCAATAGATGACCTACTGAGACCTATGCAGAGGTTTGGGGTTGGAGCATCCATATGCTTCAATGCCCTACTTCACAAGGTGGCTCGGACTATGGATTGCTTCCTCACTCAGTGACAGCATGTTGTCTGTGCTAGGGGTGGTGTACGGGTCAGGCGTCAGGCCTGATGACACTATTATACTTGTACTGAGAGCTTAGAGGCCTCAGATTTTGTACTACTGAAAGCTACGATGCTTCAAATTTTGTAGAGACTCATTGAAATCCATCGTGCTTCAGATTTTGTACCAGCACTACTTTTGAGCGATATATATATATATATATATATATATATACAGACATTATCGACGATTTATACATTATGTGTTTTAAAATGATGAGTGATGTGATCTTGTTTACATGTTTGCTTTTATACATTTATTTACATGTTGTGAATGCTTTTACATATTGTGATTATTATGTGTGTGTTATGTACTAATCCGAAATGAAGTTGGCCATCGAGTCAACAACTGTGTTTAAGTCTCGTGGAATGTGCAAGTATTGAACGGATTCAAATGACCTTTCCACGAGGCATACTCATTTGAAGAGACTGAGTAAGATGGGATCACGGATGGCATAAACCCGGTTAAGATGGGAAACCACTAATTGAGAATCCATGTGGATGACAATGTGGTTCATACCCAAGGAAATGGCGTTAGCTAGGGTTCTGATTACTGCGTGATATTCTGTGGCATTGTTGGTTACAAACCCTAGGCAACTTCCTCCTGAGCTAATGAGCTCACCTGTTGGGGAATTTAGTACCCAGGCTGCTGAAGCAAGGTTACGGGGTATGCCAGCTGGCGTCGTCCGTGAATCCATAGCATGTTGCCATCTGCACACACAGACACAACATGGTATAAGGAGCGGAAACAAGATCTAAAGACACTCAAAAATAAAAGCGTCGTAGCACACACAAAAACACAAAAAAACATGCCATGTATAGTATATACAAGAAAGTCTAAGTGTGACGAGTTTAGGCGTAATATCTCTTCAGGTAAAGCCCATTACGGGGTTCACCCAAAGAGATTCCATCGTAGTCTTCAAGCTCGTAAGCTCCCTTCTCCAAAACATGATTGACAATGTAAGGTCCATGCCACATGGATTCAAACTTTCCTGCTCCTAGTTTGTCGTGCTTCTGGTCATAGGTGAGGACCAGGTCACCCTCGTTAAAGATACGAGGTTTGACTGACTTGTCATATTGGGATTTGATGTGTTTCTTGTGTGATTCATTAGCAAGAGCGGCATCTTGGCGGGACTCATTAGGTTTTGCTAAGTGCAAGAGACGTTCTTCTTCGGTAGTAGTGTTAGGAAGAAGTTCGACAGCGAGTTGTAGAGACGGAATTTTGCACTCTATAGGTAGGATAGCCTCCAATCCATATACCAATTGGAAGGGAGTGAAGCCTGTGGCAGTTTTGACAGAAGTTCGATATGCCCATAATGCTGAGAAGAGCATGTTGTGCCAATTGGACTTATGTGTCCCTACCATCCTTTGGACCATAGTTTTCAAGACCTTGTTAATGGCCTTGACCTGTCCATTGGACTGTGGGTAGTAGGGTGTTGAATTTTCATGGCGAAAACCCAACCTGTCGCTCAGTTCATCAACCATATGGTTCTGGAAATGGGAACCATAATCGGTAGCAATTGCCTGAGGAACTCTGAACCGCGCTATTACATGATTTAACATGAAGAGTGCAGTGGTTTTGCCATCATTCTGGTATGTAGGCATAGCTTTGGCCCACTTTGTGAAGTAATCCATAGCTGCAATGATGTAACTATGCCCCCCGGTCGAGGTAGGATTACAATGCATAAAATCGATGCCCCATTTTGTGAAGGGGCCCATGGAAATAAACGGGTGTAACGGGGTGGGATGGGTGCGCTTCTTCGTATGGAAGTGTTGGCAAGGAGGATATTTTTTTATGGCCTCAATACAATCTTTGAAGATAGTAGGCCAAGAATATCCTGCGCGCAAAATATTCTGGGTTGTAGCCATCCCAGAGAGGTGACAGCCACATGCCCTAGCGTGACAGTCATTGAGAACGGGTCCAGCCTCATCGTGATTGAGATAACGTCGAAGAATTGAATCAATGCCATGGCGATACAAAGTATCATTGATGATTAAATAGTACTTCGCATGGTGACGTATCTTACGACGGTTGTCGCGAGACAGTTGAGGGTTGAAGCGTTGGGTTTGAAGATACAATAAGATATATCCATACCATGAATCGGTCATACTGATGAGAAACAATGATTCATCCAAAAAAGAGTCATTGTGCTCAACTTCTACATCAGGACGGGGAAGGTCGCAAATGAGCTTGGCAAACACCAAAGACTTCTTAGACTTAGATTTCTCGAAAAGAAGGTCAAATTCTTGCAGTATCACGATCCAGTGTGAATACTTGCCCCCAAGTACTTGACGTGTCAGGACGTGGTACATGGGGTTCGAGTTGGTGATGATGGTGGTGGTGCAGAGCAAGATATAGTGCTAAAACTTCTGGACAGCGATGACCGCCGCGAATGCAAGTTTTTTGACATGTGAATATCTAGTTTCAGCGTCAGCAAGACCCTTACTTGCATAGTATATTACATGTTCCTGGGCGTTCTGATCCTCCTGTACCAAAACCATGGCGATGGTGGTGACAGAAGCGGCTAGATATAAGATATAATCTCAATAATAAGTAGGTGTTTGGAGCATGGGGGCATGCGTAATGGCATGTTTGATACTCTCAAAGGATTTTTTAGCTTGGTCATCCCAAATGAAGGGGACGTCCTTCTTGAGCAGTCTCATATACTCCAGAGTCTTCTCCACGAAATTGCAAACAAAACGTCTTAAATAAGTCGCCTTCCCTTGGAGACTTTGAAGTTTCGTCACATCAGTTGGGGGTGGCAAGTTGATGATGGCCTCCACTTTTAAGGGATCAATGCAGATCCCATCCTTCGAAATGATAAATCTTAAGAGGCATCCAGACTCAACGCAAAAGATACACTTATGAGGATTCATACGGATATTGTATCGTCTGCATCTGAGGAAAATGGTCGTCAGATGATCAATGTGGAACTCGCGCTGCTTTGAAGTAGCAGGGAGATCATCCAGGTAAGGTTCCACAAAGTCCTTAATGTAATGGAAGGGATACGACATAGCCCGCTGAAACGTGGTGCGAACATTTTTAACGCCAAACGAGAATTTGCGGTATGCAAACGTTCCCCATGGGCAGATGAAAGCCATCTTATGTTGGTCGGCTGGGTTGATCTCAATCTAGTTGTAACTAGAAAAGCTATCCATAAATGAGAAGATGACGCTTCCGGCACAATTGTCGATAATCTGGTCGATGAAGGGGGTCGTGTATTTGTCTTTTGGACAAGCCCGGTTAAGGTTCCAATAATCGACACAGATGCGAATGGTACCCTGCTTTTTTTTCACAGGGATGACGTTTGAGACCCAATCCATCAATGGGATAGGATAAATAAAACTAGCCTTTAAGAGCTTTTCAATTTCTGCCTTAATTACTGCAGTCTTTCGGGGGTGTACCGATCACAACTTTTGGCGTACAGTCTTGGCGTCGGGATAGGTTTTTATTTCATGAGAAACAATTGTGGGGTCTATCCCAAGAATCTCCTCATAGGACCAAGCAAATACATCTTGAAATTGCTTGAATAAGGTCATTCCAGCAACTATTTCTTCAGGGGAACACTTCTGGCTGATGCGAATGTGTTCCACTATACCAAGTTTCACCGAGATGTCTACCGGGGTGGTTGGCTCAATGTTGGCCAAGTTGCCCTTTGTGTCTGTAAGACATGTAAGGATGGGGGAATGAGGGAACGGGTAGAGATCGAGTTAAAAGAGGGTATGGATGTTGTCCTCTATGTACTCCAAAGGAGGAATAAAAGATGACCTATGGTGGAGATCATCCCACGGACCGTCGTCAACGTTCATAACTTCCATGATGGACTCATCTGAATGAAAAGTCCAAAGTAAGAGATCAAGTAGAGATGACGTCCGTCGTAGAGAACAGGATGGAGAGGACATGGTTAAATGGTCCTCCTGTGCTGATTGGATAGACTCGTAAATACGTTTAGCAGGTGAAAGAGGCATTATGTCTCCAAGCAGGTGTGTTGTGGCTTCATACGGTACAAGCCAAGCATCATTGGAGTGAGATGAAATCTCTGTGGATATCATGTTCACTGTAGCAACATGATTAAGGGGGTCCGCGGCTGAAAAAACGCCCATGAGAGATGAATCTTTCAAAAGGCCAACCCCTATACTCTCATACTGTTTTGAAATCTGCCCAATGGAAGGAACATGGTCACCAGGATGAGTAGTAGTGTCTGGTGTACAAAAATCTAATTGTTCGATAGTAAAACTTTGTCCTTGGTGGGGGAATTGTACTATGCGGAAGACTGAAGAGGCTACCACCTACATGGTGTAAAACCAATTACGACCAAGCAAGAGATTATAATCTAACGGGGCCAAGACCACTTCCACGTTAATGGTTATGGTCTTTCCACCCAAGTCAACTACAAGAGCTTGTAAGAGCCCATGAGATTGAAAGCCACGCCCATCGAATGCTTTCAACGTGGTGGGAGAACGATTCAGTTCGAGGGAGCCTATGGCTCTCCAACAGGTGATGGGCATGACAGAAGTGGAGGCACCTTCATCCAAAACGGTACGATGGACAATTTTTCTAGCAATGTTCGTAGAAACTTGGAAAGCGAGTTGGTGTGAGATCCTCAACTTAAAGTTGTCAAATCGGAACATGATGGTAATCGAGGAATTGGGGTCGACTGCACCGATGGCCGCAAGGAGAGTTTTGCGCTGATTAGGAAAATTCTGCAAAACTTCCATGGTAGACATGGTGCAAGGAGCTTGTGCCAAGTCCTCTACGATATTGCAATTTTGTGTTGCCCGAGCATTCAGATTGAAAACATCTTTTCGAATCGTACTCCTTGGCGGTCGCAATATCGAGTCTAAGGAGGGATTCTCAATGGTGATAGAAGTTGATGGTACAGTGATATCAGTTAAGGAGTCGGAAGATTTTTCAGCATTACTTCCAGTGGATTCCTTCAAAGGGATCGGTTCGTAAGATCACGAGCCAATGTTCAAATTGATTGTCTCGTTATGCACCATGAGAACATGCGCGGTATTTGATGGTATCCCCTGGGATGGGGGGATTGAGCAATCATCCACTAGTTCTGAGTAGGAAACGGGTCATTGAGGACTACGGGAGTTGGTTTACCCCTAAGAAACTTTTGTACTTCGTCTCTATGGGGACATTCTTTGGAGAAATGGTCATCTCCACATAGTAAATAAGGATACTTCAGTTTCCATTTCTTCTTGGTATCGTCAGGAGTGCTCTTTGGTTCCTGTTGGGCGGAAGAATTTTTGGGTTTCCCCTTATTCTTCTTATTATCGCCAGACTTCTGAGATGAAGCTGATTGGACAGAATTCACCTCTTTAGTTACAGCAGGTGTGATGGACTTGGTGGTGTTGTGGCCAACCAGAGTCGGGTTGGATGATCCAACAGGGCTAGCAGCAGGCTGGGTGTTAAGGGAGCCAATGATTCCATCAGTTTGGATTCCCTTATGTGGTTTCGCAAGGTCATTAACGTCATGGGGTGCGTTAGATAGAATTTCAAACAAAGTGCTAGATTGAGTGTAGACAAGGTCTAGTACATTTGCACTCACGATGGCTTGTTCTTCGGTGACAGCACCTTGCATAGCAACGTCTCTTGCTATGGTAGGGATGAGGGATTTTGTGAACCATTTTGCTAGGAGCTGATCTGGAATAGGAGCTTTAATGATACATCGTCTCCTTCGCCATTCATGGATATGATTCGAAATATGAGTGGCGGTATTTTGACGGAGCGAGGTTAAAATCTCGGTACCAGATTCATACCATATGGGTAGCTGGAAATGTGTCAAAAGTTCATGGCAAGAGAACAAAAATCAGGAAAAGAGTGGAGTGGCAACTCAATGTACCACTTGGCAGCTAAACCGGTGAGATTCCTTTGAAACAATCTAAGATGAATTGAATCGTCCATTAAGGAATTAGATGAACACCATAAGTGGTATTTCATCATGTGGTTTTTAGGGTCTTCACCCGGCTTGCTGTCAAATTTGGGGATATTAGATGGAAGTTTCACTAGAATTGGTGGCCAGTTAGTTCCGTGGTAAATAGGATCATTGGTTAAATGGGATAGGTCAGGAAAGTCCAAAGTAGCCAGGAAGGGTAGTTGTGGATTAGGCTGCGCGTATTGATAATACGGATAAGGCGTGTAAGGACCAAACTGATCGTAAGGTGTACTAGGAGGAAACTGACTGCAGGGGGGTGTGACTCCCGGACTGTAAGGGGGTCCGCCAACATAGGGTGATCCATTCCAATAAGGTGGGGGTCCACCTCCAGCACTAGGAGGTGGTGGAGGTCCATCGCCGCCACTGGGGCGAGGTGGGGTCAATAACCGTAATGAGGTGGCCCACCATCACCTCCACCTAGAGGGGGTGGTGGACCACTTCCACCGCCAGAAAAATGGGAGCCCCCACCACCTCCACCACTGGAAGGATGAGGGTCTCCACCAACACCGCCACCACCATAGTAATTATGTCCTCCACCGCCTCCTCCTGGAGGGGGTGGTGGACCACCTCTGCCACCCGAAGGGAAATGTCCTCCTTCACCATGATAGGGTGGTCCCCCACCGCCTCCACTGGGAGGGGGTGGTGGACCATTCCCTCCACTACCGGGAGGGTGAGGGATATTGTTGGTAAAATGAGGTGGACCTCCACCAAGGTTAGGTGGGGTCCCGCCACCTCTAGCAGGGGGCAAGGGAGGGCCGATCGGGGGCGGTGGTGCTTGAGGGATAGTTGGTTGGGGTCCATGTTGCAACATAGGTTGTTGCCCCCATAGAGTGTATGGATTCCTGGGATAAGGTATCCCATATGGTGCGTTTCTGGGATTCGATTGGCCCACCGCAGGGTTAACAGAACCTGGATATGCTTGACTCCATGAGGGTTGAGTTACATTGGATGGTCCTCCAACATGAGATAATCCTGTGGTGGATGGTCTAGCGGGTTGGGAAGGTCCAACGGAAGGTCCGTTGGGGATTCCATCGTCTATTTTCTGGTCAGGAAACGGGGGTTTCCCCCCAGCCACAACAGGTTGACCACTATTCAAAGGTTGAAACAACGTAGGTTGTTGACTATCTACCATAGTAATAAGTCAACCAATTAATGACTAGTGAAATACGACTAGCTATAAGATAGTGGAAATCCACTACAATTAGTCACCGACTCAAAAATAGTCATTTATAGTCGAATTTTAGTCATATTTTAAGTCATTAATTCCTCATTTTGTACTAGTGGAATTTGCCCCCTGCAATAGCTAGAAGTGAGTTGAGGATGCTTCCAAGTGTCACTTTTCTCTTCACCCCAGTCCATTCCTCCTAGTGGGTCAGTGAACACTCATTCAATAGTCTCCTTTGGATATTTGTCTCCTCTTTTATTTATTAATAATAAAATATTCAGAGTAATTAATTACAGTCATCCTTGACCCCACTTGGTCAATAAACATAAAACTTTACAATAACATAAAACATAATGTTTTTTTGACAACATAAAATGTTCAGAATTTGGGTATGTGACAGCTCATGTTTACTCAAGTTCTTTATACACCATAGATTTGAACAATGTATTGCTCACAAACAATGAAATCCCTCATTTCCCCCCTCATTGCCATCGCAGGTCTGATATGAACAGGAGATCTTCTAAAAGGAGAGCCAAGTTAGCTGAGTCAGATTCAGATGTGGAAATCCTCTTGTACACCTCGCTGGAGACGATGTTCGACGATACGAAGGCTATCACAGGAGGTACCCTAGAATATCAGTGGGGCAAGTTATACAGATTTATCAGGGACCAGAGTTACCCTGACGCAATATTGGAAGAAAGCATGGTCTACTTGAACATCAAGAAGTCTTGTCTCCATAAGGCAACAACTCGTCCTCAGCTATTCCCATGCTCGGAGGTTATAGGATGGATAATTCCCCAGGTGGATACTGTTTCCAGATTCATCAATGATAACATTGGGATGAATATTTCATCCTTTGCGCCATATCATATCATGGTAGCCTACAAGCTACCCCAGGAGAGGACCTTTTTGAATAATGATTGGGTAGAAAAGCAATCAATGGACCCTTTAGAATCCACCAAGAAGATGCTAATAACTGAAAGGAAAATAAGGCAAAGAATCAATAGAGAGTATGAAACTATGCATCTAAGGACTCCGTACAGTCTCATCGCCCTGATGCTGAGCCGAATTTTCGGCATGCCAAATGGAAACATATACAAGCTTGGCTGGGTGCCAGTGATGGTCAGCGTAGCCACGCATGGTTCAATATTCAACTGGGCTGATATAATCTCAGACAGTATGGACTCACTTATAACTGTTGCGCAAGGGGGATAAACCTAGAAGAAAGGTGATTTTTTCATGTCTTCATATCTGATAGACCTCTTTTTGAGCAAGCACTCTTTCCCTGATCTGGGATGCGTCTGAATAGAAAAGAATCCCCTCTCTTTGTCGATTATCAACTCACATGGGCGCACAAGTATGAAAATCATTACACTCAGATTTGCGAAAATTTAATCATGCCCCTACATCAGCTGATCTTTCAAGAGGATCCCAATTGTTTGTCATAGAATGCGATGCAAATCATAGAAGAGTTTGGTGATTACTTCTTCTCCTCTGAGGGCACTTATATCAGAATGAGTGGAGGAACTAAGCCACCCTTTTTGTTTCCTCGGTATGCCACAGATTTTGTCGTACACAAAGAAGCTTTAAGGCAACTCTTCATAAGTGGAGTCAGCAAGGTTCTCATTGATAAAAAGAAAGCTCTCTACCCGTTAATGCCCTTTACCATCAGTGCATACAACCTCCAGAAATCAAAGGAGGGTGAAACTTTTGCTCAGGATTTAGAAGCTTTTCGTTTCGGCACAAAGTTTTTCAGGAGGCATGATCCTCGTGGGAAAGTCACTGAACACTACACCTCTCATAGAGCCAATTTTGATTATGCACATCTTTGGGACAAGGATGAAGAGTTTTTCCGAAGTGCCAAGAACATGACCGAGTTGGGAAAGCGTTACTGCCCTAAAAGTGGAACAAGTTCTAGCTCCATATGTATTGGATTGATCCAAAAAGAGCAGGAGGCAGCAACATTGCAATCAGAGGAATCTAAAAGGAAGACGAAAGAAGAGGATAATAGGCTCCAAGAAGAAGAAAATCAAAGAATTCAAAAAGAGTTAGAAGAAAAGCATAAGCAAGATGCAGAGGCTGTTAGAGTTCAGCAAGAGCAAGTTGAAAAGATGCAGAAGCAGGAAGATGAGAGGATCCAAAGGGAAGAAGCTGCCAGAATCCAACAGGAAGTGGCCGAAAGAGTGAAGAAAGAAGAGGCCCAGAAGTTGCAAGAAATTAGAGAGAAAGAAGAGAAGGAGGCATTAGAGATGCAGAGTCAAGTAGAAGAAGAATCATAAAAGTCTAGGAAAGCTGTGGAGAAAGGAAGTTCTAGCCCGCAAGCCATGGACACGGATCTATCAACAATAGACCCACCAGAGATAGCTATTGAAGGGGATGTCTCAACTGAAAAGATCGTGCTTACCCCATACACTCCTTCAAAGCAGTGCCAAGTGGCCAATCTGGATTCCTTCTTTTACGATCAAAAGAGGAAGGCTATAGTGAGTAGGTCTGAAAAGAGGATGAGAACTGGATAAAGTCGAGAGAAAGTTAGAATAACTCAATTTCCACTCTTCAAAGAAACTGATAGTGACCATGAGTTCACGACAGCATGCAGTGTAGCTTCAGTTCAAGCAATCGACGACAATGTGGTTATGTTGGTAGAGAAGGTAAAGCAATACAGAGACAGGTGCTTCAAGGTTAAAGATAATCTACAGAAGGAAGTACACCTCGGTAAAGAACTGAAAAGGAAGTATGACGACCTTCAAGAATAAAAGGTGGAGATGGTGGTTAAGAAGCAGAAGCTCGAATAAGAAAATGATGCACTCAATACACATCTTATAGTCCTAGAAGGTGAGAAGAGGGAATTAGAAACTTGCTTAAGAGAATTGGAAGAACATGCAGCCAGTAGCTGGCAACAACAACAAATAGCCACAAAAGGGTTGGAAGCCTGCATTCGAGAATTGGAGCAGCATGAAGCCAAAAACACGCGACAGATTGAGTTCTACAAACCCCAGCTTGAAAGGCTGAAAAAAGAAAAGGAGCAGCTGAAAAGGGCAGAAGAGAAGAAACAAGATCTAACCGCATTCCATGAATAAGCATGTGATATGCTAAAGAGAGTTCATCAATCGCTAGAGCTAATCTGAGAGGATATTTGTAAGATAAAAGGAATGATTTCAAGGATGAAAGTGATTGAGAGTGAGGAACTAAGGCTTAGGAGGAGGTATGTGCGCCACATAGAAGAAATCAATGGACAATTTGAATGGAGGAAAGGGAAATAAGGATTCCTGAGAAACCTACGTTTCTTGTCCACGGATGAATTAGACTTGGATTTGGGAGTCCTGGAGTTCTGTAGAGACTGTGGCACAAAGATAAGCATTGCAATTCAGAAAAACATCAAGGAATGTATAGACCTCTACTTAAAAGTCCGAGAGACCCATGGGAAATGTCACATGGATTTACCTGAAACCGTAGATGATTTTCTAGAAAAGGGCCAGCGCTTATCAGACTTGCGGAGCGAGAAAAATGTAGAAATAGAATACCTAAGTAGAATAGATATCCCGACTCCAGAAGACTTCCACCGGCTGATTGGGAAAAGTTCTATCCATGCGTATTTCCTAGAGGACATCACCCAGGCAACATCAGCAGGAGCAACAAACGTTAAAATCAGATTGGCGTAAACATGAAATAGCGCTGAAGATGATGATTTCTGCCTGGGGAAATACCATTTTACGAGAAATCATCCAATGGGCCAGCTACATCATAGACTTGGACATACCTGCTGAAGTAAGACAACCTACCGGAGCGGAAGGAGAAGCTGAAATAAAAGGACCAGCTAAAGCAGCGGGACCATCTGGGAATTAAATCCATTTTATTGTATTTCAGTAGAAAAGACAGCTGAGGCTATTCTTATTGTATAAATTTTTTTAAAAGGACATCTGGAATGTTTTTTACTGTATAATGTTTTAGAAAAAACAACTGGAAATGACTTTTGTCTCATTTAGGCACTAGAGGACAAACTTTTGAGATTCCCTGGGGTTAGGGTATGTGAAGAGACAAACTTTGTGAGAGCTATAAATATAAGATTATAATAGAAGAGATGGTACTTTTGGCAGGTGAAAGGACAGACTTATGCTGTACGTGAATTATTTTGTTGCATCAATAAAGGAGGACTGATTTTTGCCTCAGAAAGCTAGCACTGCATTTTGCTCGGGATGTGTTGAATGTTTGCTGAACCATTTCTGCATTGTTCATACATATACTGTGAGATCGTTCCTGACTATCCTGAATTAATTCTTAGTTGTGAATGATTTCATTTTCCTGTGCAAATATGTTATGTTAATGAGTAATGGAATGCTTTAAATTCTGTCAAAGCTATCTTTGATATCTTTTAATTTTTGCTGTGAATGCATCTGTGCTATTAAACAACTATCTGTGAGATTCTTGGATGTATTTCAGTGTGTTACTCATATTTCGGTTTTGTGCCCTGCAGGTATAGGGTAATTAGCTTAGATAATTCTTAGATCAGATTTGTTTTAACAACATGCATTTAGATAGAGCACATGCATATCATCTTTAAAATAAAATACATAAACGGTGGATTGGGCCGTAACCGGTGAAAGAAAACAAATCTTTAAATCTTATACGGTAGCCAGGTCGTTAACCAAACGGATTCCCCACACCAAAAGGTGAGCGATCTAATTGGGCTTTCTTACTGAGGAGAATCCCTTGCCGATTGATGCTACGAATTTCGGGGCGTCAACAATGGGTACAGAAGGGACTTTATATTGGGAACAATTTTTGGATAATGCCTTAATAGGTAGTGAAACGTCTCAACTATTAGTTTCCTAACTTATTCTACTTTACTATTTTGTATCTTTTTGGATATATGGTTGACATTATTGTTGAATATGATGTAACAGAATATGATATCTCAAGCATATTAAGAGGCTTCTTGTTTTTTTTTGTCAAGAGAGTTAATAAATGAATAAATGTGACTGTATAAGTATGAATGTTATGTACTTTTTGATTCATATGAATATCAAGTATGTCTTTTTTTCCTTTCAAAAAAAAAACCCAAACAATTCATAAATATCATTAGATTGTAAGTTAATTATTAAATTCAAATTAGTATTTTAACCAAATTAAACATGCGAGACAATGGAATGAAAAACATTTCATCCATAATAAAAGGTTAAATTTCATTTAGTTGATTAAGATATTTAAGTTTTTAGAATCATTATGTAAAATAAGATATGAAATTGTAATTTAAATGTTTAAATAAACATTAATTAAGATTTAAAATTGTAACACCCCTCCAAATTTGATCCCTAATATTATTATCCTCGGCAAATGTAATTTTATCTTTGTAATTGGCCCTGGTGAGGAGCTCAATGTCAAGGTCCCACCAGTAGACCTTGTTTGTTATGAGGATAATTCTTAAGTTGATTAAAAACGAAGATACAACTAAACGACAAGCAATGGAACCCACTTGGGGGAAATTGAGTTGGCTAAATAATTGTGGGAAGTCAGTTCCCATGACAAGTATCAACATAGTCGTGTGAGCACTTGAAGAGTAGTAAATGGCTTCGCTCGATGGCCTAAATGCTTTTAGGGTTTCTCCAAAGAAGGACAAATCCTAGGTAGACTAACTATTCACCGCGACCGAATAGTAAACTCCTACTACCTATCTACTAACACAAGGATAAATATTATCCTAGGAGAGGTTAAACGAGGCATTAATATATACTTATCATAGTTGCCAAGGATTATTTGGAAAACAAGTAAGATAATGGATACTAAGAATATAAAATATATATACACTGCCCATGAGAAAGGGTAGGCAATATATACCAATAAATCTTCTTGGTAGTTATCAAATATAAAGCATGATTGGATATTTGTTTTTTATATATAGTATAAAATACTATAATCGTATGGGAAAACTTTTGGCACCTTTACAAATAGGAGATACATATATCTGATAGGATCAAACTTACATATAAAAGAGTTATGTGCCATTTATCATATAAGATATATAGTGATGGAATAGTAAAACTATATATATATATATATATGTATACGTTTTTATACAAGGACTGTTGTAACAATTCTCTTGTCTTAAAGAGAAAATAATCTATCCCTTAAAACAACAGTTATCAAGATTATTAAATAATCACAATTTTAGGTAATGAAGGGATTAAGGATCGGCCTAGATTTTCTTTTAGGAGAATTGCCTCCTTAATTTAGAACACCCTATTAATTTTCCATTGCCATGTGTCTTTGAATGGAGAAGCTAGAACTCTCCATCACCGCCATTTCCAAAGTTTCATTAATGAGAAAGGTATTTTGAATCCGTCTTAAGGAGACCGAGGAGGATGATAAGGTAGGCGGTCCATTATTGTTTCACATCGCGTTAGCTATAGGGGATACGAATCCAGAAGATTACTCTCCCCTTGAGTATTGGTTTTACTGTTGTTTTCTACGTTTTTACAATTAGGGAGAGGACAGATCTGCTCGAAGGAGCAATCCCGATTCTAAGAATTATTTTGAGTTTGAAAAATGGATTAGCTCGGATGAGCAATGTCGATCCCTTAAATTTTTCATTTTTGTGTTCTCTTGTTATGCGTAGAGTTTTGTGCTTATAATGCACCGACCCGAATAATGTTTTGACCTGTGACTGCGTGATTGCACTGATATGAGGGATCGTGCACTCTGTGATTTCATGGTCGACTGCTGCATTTTCTCTTTCGACAACTATGGAAAACAATGTCTGGAAATAGTATGGTATTTCATTGGAAAACTGGTCATCTCGGAGGGGCAATGCCGATTCCATAAATTTCGTTTCTATGATCTCTTTTGTTTTATGCATGGAGTCCACAACTACATGCTAAATGCACAAATCTGAAGATTGAGTTAACCCTTGTCTGCATGCTACACTAGACTGTTTGATTGCGTGTAACTCTAGGATTTCATTGTTTGTAAGTAACTTCATCTCTGTCGAGATCTATGGAAAAGACTTGTTGGGTAATAGTGAGTTTTGTTTTCTTTTGGTTATATTCCTATTGGTATGGTTGGCTTAGTCATAGATCATAATTTGGACTCTATCTCTTCTCACATTTATATCCCTTAAATGAGAGAGTCCCATTCAGGGATCTCTGCATGAGATCTCATAGAACTAACACTCAGGTATGCGATCTATTTACTTGTATATGTGGTTCCTTGGGGACAGATCAATGTCTTGGTGGAGATCTGGATTTACTTAACAAGATTTCAATATTCATAACCTTACTTTTGTTGATCTGTGTAGTGATACCATTATAGTATTCGACCTCTGCTCATTACCGTTTTTTTTTGGTATAGCTCAATCCCTATATACCGATTAGAATATTTTGATTAGCCTCTGCTCTATTATTTTATTTGCTTCGACGATGTATGTCAATTGATGCATAATAGCATGTTTCCTTGAGATTTTATCTGTTTGCTATCGGAGCTAGGCGACTTTTATAAGGAAATCGATCCTTCCATACTTTAGCTTAGTGCAGTGTCTTGTTAGGTTCAATACTCAGGAAATCCCATGCTTGGGATTCTAGCCAAGTCCATTTCTAATGATGGACACTTGGGTATCTTATTTCCAACATAATTGTACTAGTAAGGGTCTTACGAGGGAGCAGGGTATTCCGTTGACAAAGAAATACTATCCTTTAGCTTACATGTATATATTTGATTGTTGCAAGAATGTTATAAATCCTTTACATTTCTAAGTACAAGAAAACTCTTGGTGAGTTTAGCATTATTTGTGTTTGATATCTATTGTGGAATGTACAACTAGATCTTCGATTTAGATTTGTTTCCCAAACTTAAGTATATATATATATAATACGTGTGCCAATATTGAATGGATCGTGCAGCACACTTCTTCCAACGCCTTTGGTTGGTGAATGCATTGTTCATACATTTCTTGCTGCGCGGATATGTATGCTAACGTGTGGTTGGTTAAGATGGAAAAAGAGTGTCTCTACAAAGGCATTAGATGGCTAAGGGTTTGATTATACATTGTATGATGTATTGAAAACTCTGAAGTATGTGTATATGTTGCATGCTAGATTGATATCGTAGTATCCTGTGTTTATACTTTGTATGTGGAATTGAAATCGCAATGATCGGGTTAATTATGTTTGTTTGAACTCTGATGAATAGTTAAATATGTGATGTCATAGTTTACTCCATAAACAATAGTACTCTAATACATTGATCCATGACAAATGGTAGGTCTAGAGATCTCGGTAAGATGTAGAATCTTGACTAGATTACTGCTGTAAATAGTTTTGTCTTGAAAATGCTCTCTCTACGAGAGAGGCTTTGGAAAAATGAAAAGCCACAAGAGTGTTGTGGTATGTAACCAAAATTTGTTTTGGGGTCATAATAAAAGATGGAATAACTTTGGTGGACGTAGCCCAAGAGTGGGTGAACCAGGTGAAGATAGGCTCTCTTTTGTGGGTTGTTTAATTGGCTTGTTGTTTATGTATTTTTTGTCAAATGTGTTTACGGTTCATGCGGTACGTATTATGTTTCTCTTAGTAAATGCAATGTAATTTGGTGGAAGATTATGCTTTGATCTTAGGAATGATGTTACTTGACTTTATTCCTTATAAACAACTAACCATTATGTAATTCTTATGAGTCCCTTAGTTGTGTAAATTTATATTATGTTTTGCATCGATGTGTCTCTTGTCATAATGGATCTCCTATGGGTCTCTTTTATATGTGTCTTCAATGTTTATCTCTTGAGGAAATTAAATAGTACACCTATGGATTATTTGCATTATTCTATTATATTCTACCAATGCAAGTACACCAATTCTTATCATGGCTATATTTTCGATGAGAAGATATTTAATGTTTTTAGTAAAATTTTGAAAATTTCACCCATTTAACTAACTCTCAGATATTTGGTATGTTACATATGGTATCAAAGTTGTAGGTTACAGCAGTCGGGCCTAATGGGCTCAACATGAAATAAGGTTGATAAACTAATCAATCAAGTTGTCTTGTTCTGTTTTGGATGCATGGACTGAGATGGACGAGGGATTAATATCATCCGAGTTGAACTTCAAGCTATCCAAAAGGAATGAAGATAAGTATTTTCAACATTGTTTTCCTTTGTCATGAGATTTTCCTTACTCACATGGTTGAACGGTATTGTTATTGGAAGTGGTTTTGTTTGTTTGAATTTCTCTTTATGTACAAAGGATTATAAACATGCAGGTTAACATAATTTCACAAGAGTATCAAGTAGAATTTCATTATATTTGTTGGTATTATATTTTTTCTGCTAAAAACGTGCTACCTATGAGTTTCATTATATTTGTTGGTATTATATTTTTTGCTAAAAACGCGCTATTTATGAGTTTCAATAGGTTATAGGATGAATATTAGTATTAGTTCCAATATTACTAAAAGTTAGCTAACTTTATTATGTGTTATAAAAAGTCCAATAAACCTTGTACGAGTGGACACTATTTCAAAAGTTAAGTGTACTTTTGGGATCGAATCATAGAAATTGACTTGACTACAAGTATTATATTATTCTATAATGTTGATGTCTCAGTACTCTTTTAAAAATAGTTTTTGAAGCATCATGCTCTTCTATGTTTAAAACTAATATCTTTATTTTTTCCATGAAGAGGCAAGAAAAACAATAAAAGAAGAACAAGAAATATTAAGTTCGTTGTATATGTTTGATTGAGTGAAGTCGCTTGAACCTCTTCAATTTTAATATTTGTATATAGTAGTTGGTAATGCTTTGAAAACAGTTTCATGAATACTATCTCAGAAAATGTAGCCTCGTAGAAGAAGTTAGAATGCACATCATTCTACTTAAGATTTTGGTAAATATACTTATCGCAAAATTTTATTGACCTTCTTTCATTTTTTTTCTTCCATGGATCCAATAGTATGGAATTATTACTCTTAAGTAATTGATAGTCACATGAATTTAACATAACTTAGTTCATAGGTTAGAAAGTGATGTTTAAAGATATGAACAAAGTCATTTGATAAAGTGACCCATGCATTTGAATGATTGTTTTGTTAAGAGTTAAGATTGTATTATGGTATCTCATTGTGCAAGTATAAAGGTTCTTAATAGAACTTTTAAGATTAACCAAAAAGTGCTTTACTGTAAGGATTTGCATGTATTAAAATAAAGGTTGATGTCATGAAGAGAGATTTTGTTTAAAAGTATAGGTATGATTATAAGGGAAGAACCTTAAATCTTGTTCTTGAATCATGGTATCTTTTGAAAGAGTATGGAAAACAAAATTTAAAAAAATGATAGGTGAATATTTTGTTAATATTATGCTGCATGTGGCCTGCAAGAAATAATAAATGATTATTACTAAGTAAATTTCCTGGACTTAAATGAGAAGGTTTGAGGGGAAAATAATATTTCCTGGACTCAAACGAGAAGGTTTGAGGACAAAGAATATTTCATGGGCTCAAGCAGAATGGCTGCAACTTGCACTCTCTCATTAGCAGTTGCAGGAGGCAACTTCCCTAAAAATGTGGTCATGTTCCCCATGGAAGTGGAACAGAGCAGGTGGCTCATTGAATATTATACTGACCCAAAGACCTAGGCAAATTTAATCCATCGAATTGGGTAGGAGGCTCACTATATTTTTTCAATGAGGGGAATGCTAACTAATGAGCTGTAGAGTGAGACTGTCTAATTATTCTACTGAGTTTACAAAGAGTATTTTGTTGCAAAGTTTGATTTGCTTGGTTTCAAAAGAACATAACTTATAGCAGAGGAATTGCTGAAATTGTTGATGTATATGTAACTTCGGAATGTATTTCATATATATATTTATTGTACCCTTATAAGAGATGTGTTATTCCTCTATAAGGAAGTGTCGTCATGTGGATTGACAAGTGTCGCAAGTGTGTGTACTTGGCGATGGGTTATTAGACCACCATGTGTGGGGTCGGCCCTGAAATATATATTATATTGTGGATGTATCTAGATAGACAAGTCGTCCCCATATTGTAACTGGGAAAACAGGTTAGTATAAATAGAGATCGGGAGATCTCTATTTTGATTATTCAGAAAGTCACACTTCTCTCACTCAGAAAGTGGCACACTAGTGAGGAGGAGGATCATCTGCTACTAGGAAACTATCTCAGTGTATTTTGGTTGTACTTTGGTTGATCCATTGCTCTCTCTATCTTTGAGGAAGTTGTGGGGTTTTTCACCTTAGGGTTTTCCCCACGGAAACTCTGTGTCTCTTGTCTCTCATGCTTTTGATTCTTGTGATGCTTGTGATGCTTATTGTGATTGTTATGCATTGATATACTATATATGTTATTCTCTCAATGAAGATCCTAGAGTATTGTGAATTAATGCTCAAAATTTAACATGGTATCAGAGCTAACCTGAGAAGAAGACATTTTGCAGTGACAGAAACTTGAGTTTCTTGTTTATTGGGTTTCTCTCCACAGATTTTGGAAAAGCACTATAGTAGATTGACTCTACTCATCAAGGAGAATCCATCTGTCCAATCAGAATTCAATTCTAAGCATTTTTCGATTTGGCCCTGAAAATTAGGGTTTCCACAAAAATAGGAATTTTTGAAATCTGAAGACATAGATGGAAGATCCTTGCAAAAATCGAAGTTTAGAGCTTTAGATCGAGATTTTTGGCTGGGTAGATCTCTGGGAAACTCAAACCCTAATTCAGGGCTCTCCCTAGTGAACCTGGGAGGACAAAAAGTCAAATCTGAAGGGTAAAAATTTGCTGATCTCAAATTCTGAATGCACCAAGATGATCAGCTGATCAAGGTGCATCTTTCTATCCTTTCATAAAGTTGAAATTCACATTTTGAATTTTTAGGGTTTTTTCGATAAACGCTAATCCAGGATTAGATCGAGTTTTCAGCATTTCAAGTGGTAAGGCCTAAATCTTTTCTATTTCCATTTGAAGTACTCTTTAAAATGTCTCACCACACCAAGCTTGAGGATAAGCTTGAAGGGGCTGATAAATTCCGAGCTTGGAAGTATAGGATTGGGTTAATCCTGGAAGAGAATGAGTTGGACTCATATATAAAAGAAGACATCCCTATCCCAGAGGATGAAGAGGCTAAAGTATTGCATAAGAAGAACTTGGTCAAGGCAAAGAGAATCATTGTTGATTCTATCAAAGACCATCTCATACCCCATGTGTCTTCTCTAAAGACACCCAAAGAGATGTTTGACTCTTTGACCAAGCTATTTGAAGGGAAGAACATAAATCAGAAGATGACCCTGTGGAACCAATTGAAAGGAGTAAAGTTTCAGAATGGAGAAACCATTCAATCTTATTTTTCAAGGGTCTCCCAGATCAAGGAACAACTAGAAGCAGTGGATGAAATGGTGGAGAATGGTGAAGTTGTCATGACCACTTTGAATGGCTTACCTAGGTCATGGGACTCCTTCATTCAAGGAATCTGTGCAAGAAAGAAGTTGATTTCCTTCATTAGACTACGAGAAGAATGCTCACAAAAAGAAGCAAGCCTTGTGGCACGAGAAGAAAAGATGGGGAATGAAGATCAAGATCTCACAACTCACACCAAGAAAGGGAAGTCCAAGAGAGAGACATCTCACTCAAAGAAATCTTCACATCACTTCAAAGAAAGAAGAATATGCTTCACCTGTAATGAGAAAGGACATATTGCCATAAATTGTCCCAAGAACAAGAAGGACAACAAGAACTTCAACAAGAAGAAGAAGGGCAGCAAAAGAAGGTTTCATGCTCATGCTGTTGAGGATGATGAACCACCCAAGAAGAAGGCTAGGGTAGAAAGTGATGATAGTAATGATGACTCATCAAGTGAAGAAGAGTATGTTCTGATCTCTGCTCTCACAGGTACTATCTCCCATGGTTGTAACGATTGGTTAATTGACAGTGGGGCTTCCAAACACATGACTGGGTTTAAGGAATCCTTTGTGAACCTATCTGAACATGAATCACCCCATAAGGTGAAACTTGGGGATGATTATCAATACCCAATCAAAGGAAGTGGTGAAGCCTCCTACAACCTAGATTCTGGAAAATATTTGAAGATGAAAGAAGTCAATTATGTACCTGGGCTTAAGAAGAACTTAATCTCCATCTCTGCATTGGATGCAAAAGGTATGAGGGTTGCATTTGTGGATGGCCAAGTCCAGCTAAAGGGAAAGAACATAGATGATGCAATAGTGATTTGAGAGCAAGAGGGAGGTTTGTATAAATTGAAGGGACAACCTGCACATGCCATGGTGCATGAATCCATGGAGCCAAGTGAACTTTGGCATAGAAGACTTGCTCATATGCAGTATAGGGCACTTCCAATTGCAAGCAAGGCTGTAGAGGGTCTTCCTGAAATCAAGACCAAACATGAAGGTGTTTGCAAAGGATGTGCAAAAGGTAAGAACATTAAGAAGGCTTTCCCAAGAAGTGAAAGCAAGGCAAAGGATATCCTGGAAATCATCCACTCAGATGTATGTGGTCCTATGTCATCCAGTTCTCTAAGTGGGTATGTTTACTATGTCTCATTTATTTGATGAATTCTCCAAGAAGACTTGGGTATAATTCTTGAAGAATAAAGACGAGGTGTTTGATAAGTTTAAGGAATTCAAAACCTTGATGGAGAATCAAACTGACAAGAAGATCAAAACATTCAGATCCGACAATGGTGGAGAATTCACCTCAGGTGACTTCAAGAAGCTTTGTAGTGATTCAGGGATTAAGAGGGAGTTGACTACTCACAATCCACAACATAATGGAGTTGCAGAAAGGAAGAACAAAACAATCATAGAAGTAGCAAGAGCAATGCTACATGACCAGGATCTACCTATGCATCTATGGGCAAAAGCAGCTAGAACAGCTGTATATGTGCAGAACAGAACACCCCACAAGATATTGGACAATAAGACACCATAAGAGGTCTTTTCTGGTAAGAAACCTGAAGTCAGCCATCTAAAAATATTTGGTTGTCCAGTATTCACTCATGTCCCAAAGGAAAAGAGGACCAAACTAGATCCTTCAGGAAAGAAGGGTATCTTTGTGGGTTACAATGAAAGCTAGAAGGCTTATAGAATATACTTTCCAGGGTTCAAGAAGATTGATGTCAGCATGGATGTGACATTTGATGAAAACTCAGCATTCATCAAATCAAGGAAGGCACCTATCGAATATTTTGAAGAACCTAAGGAAACTAGATTTCAAGACACTACCATAACAAGCAATTCCAGAAGTTGTTCGTGAGTTTGAACATCCGCAAGAACCTATAGATCCACCCTGTGAGGATAACTCTCACAAGAGAAAACCTGCATGGGATAGAGAGCTCATTCAAGATGCAGAAAGATTTGGCATTCCAGAAGAAGAACACAGAGCAAAGAAGAGAACCAGATCACATACCAGCTATGTTGCTTTACTATGTGATATTATTAACAAAGAACCTTCTAGTTATGAAGAAGCAGTGGAAAAGAAAGAATGGAAGGATGCCATGGTTAAGGAATACCAATCAATAATGAAGAATGATGTTTGGGATGTTGTCCCAAGACCTAAAGAGAAGTCTATTGTGACTTCCAAATGGATCTACAAAATCAAGCATGTTGCAGATGGCGGTGTAGAGAAATACAAAGCAAGTTTCGTAGCTCGTGGCTTCTCTCAGAAAGAGGGAATAGATTATGAAGAAACCTTTGCACGTGTAGCCAGGTATACTTCCATTAGAACAGTACTTGCCCTGGCTACAACAATGAAATGGAAAATACACCAGATGGTGTCACGTCCCCTCCCATTATACTAGTGCAATGGAGAGGATCGTGATCCCAAACCGGGCATCTGGCCCCATGTACTTATGAAGTAAGCATGCAAGACATATGAGGATGCATAAGTATTTGTTTATACACAGCAGAAGTAATTTCAATTACTCATTCATTTTACATTCAAGATATTCATCCATTAAACAATTGAAAGATAGCATAAGAGGATACTTATCTTAATGAAGTAGTCCCAAGCAACCATCTACGCTTCTGCAGCGTTCCACCCAACTATAGGCCAGTGTGCTCCTTAATCTCTCAGCACCACCGCCACCCCCGAGCTGAGCATGATCTCCACAAGGAACTAGGGAACAACAGGGTCTCACATAACCATAGATACACCAGAATGAACCATACCAACCAGTAGTTGGGTTTCTGAGGTTGCTAGGAGAGGGATGCATATAACAACAAAAGTGTAAGTGTTGGGCATGAGAAAAACATTTCAACAGTGGAATGCACGAGATGGGGTTTCTTGAGCTTCAGAAAAACGTGGGTAGACTCAAAATGAATTGGAAAACTGGGTAAATTCGACTGGGAGAGAAACCCATTCCAGAAAAATGCCCCAAGGGAAAAAACGACCTCTCCCTCAGCCCAAAGTCGCGTCCCTCCTTTCCCAGCTACTACACAATACCAAAAACGAGTTCCTGGACATGGAAAAATGCAGGGTTATGGTGAAAAACGTGAGGATCAACTCCAGTAAGCTCAGTCTGCGTGAGAGGAAGAATGGCCATGGGTGAAGAATGGATTTTGGTTATTTTCAATCCCTATTCCTTGTAAAGATCATGCCCCCATCTCTTTGTTGCATTGCGTAGCTGGTTGTGGGTTTTTCATTAAAAGTTGCATATTTACATGATGTCCAATTTTACATTGTGCACCGCTAGCACAAGGACTCTATGCATCTATTCTAATTGCCGATACATAGAACGATAAATCAATGGCGGGGCCTTGGCCTTGAGCTCCTCACCATGACTAAATAACAATATTTACATCATTTACAATATTAATGCAATAGGGTCAAGCTGGGGACATTACAGATGGATGTCAAGACTGCCTTCTTGAATGGTGTAGTTGAAGAAGAAGTATATGTGGAGCAGCCACTCGGTTTCTAAATACATGACAGGGAGTCATATGTGTGTAGATTGAAGAAAGCCTTGTATGGCTTGAAATAAGCTCCCAAAACTTGGTATGGTAGGATGGACAGTTTCCTATATAGTTTGGGATTTACCAAGAGTAACGTGGATTCCAACCTTTACTACAAGGTTGAAGAAGGGAATCCTGTGATTCTACTCTTGTATGTGGATGACTTATTTGTAACGGGAGATGACAGATTGATTGCAGATACTAAGAGGAAGCTTCCTGCTGAGTTCGATATGAAAGATTTGGGAATGATGCATTATTTCCTAGGTATGGAGGCGTGGCAGAGTGCAGGTGGGATCTTTCTTGGTCAAGGGAAGTACATAGTAGATATCCTGAAGAGATTTGGGATGATGGATTGCAAGGCCATGGCCACACCTATGGCATCGAATCTAAAGCTTCTATGTGATGCTTCATCTGAGCCAGTTGATGTCTCTATGTATCGTCAAATGATTGGGTCCTTGATGTACCTGACGAACACGAGATCGGATATTTGCTTTGCTGTGAACACATTGAGCCAGTTCCTGATGGATCCGAGGAGTGTTCACCTGGTTGCAGTAAAGCATGTTCTGAGGTACCTGAAGGGTACAGTGGATTATGGGCTCAAGTATGAAGTGAATCAAAAGTTTAACCTACAGGGTTATGTTGATTCAGATTGGGCTGGCAGTGTTGTAGATAGGAAGAGCACATTTGGATGCTGCTTCAGTATGGGATCAGGGGTGATCTCTTGGTTTAGCAGGAAGCAGTCCTGTGTAGCACTGAGTACAGCTGAGGCAGAGTATGTTGCAGCCTGTTCAGCTAGTTGTGAGGCAGTATGTCTATGGAAGCTACTATCTGAGTTATTTGATCTCCCATTGGATGCTACTGGTATCTTCTGTGATAACGAGAGTTGTGTGAAGCTATCTGAGAACCCTGTGTTTGATGACAGGTCAAAACAAATAGAGATAAAATATCACTATATTAGGGATATGGTGCAGAGAGGAGATGTGAAGCTCCTGTATGTTGCGATGGACAAGCAAATTGCAGATGTGTTGGCAAAGCCACTAGCCAGGGTGAAGTTCGAGTACTTCAGGGAGAGGCTTGGTGTTCTTCAGATCGAGGACACTTCGAGGAAGAAGTGATGGACACATTTGCTGAAGCCATTCCAAGCAGGTTGGAAGGAGGATCCTTCACATGGCTGTGGATGTAAGCACTGGATGATGTTCTAGTTTCTACTTTTTATGATCAGTTGGATCATTTATATGTATATGTATGTATGCATCATGTTGGATGTTGGATATGATTAGTTGGATCATTTATATGTATGTACGCATCATGTTGGATGTTGGATATGATCAGTTGGATCATTTATATGTATGTATGCATCATGTTGGATGTTGGATATGATCGGTTGGATCATTTGTATGTATTTTGTATATGCATCATGTTGGATGCTTGGACCATGTATCTGTATATGTATCAGGTGGATACATTGTATGATCAGGTAGATCATGTATATTGATATGTATTAGGTATGATCAGGTAGATCATGTATGTTGATGGATACATTGTGTGGATCATGTATCTATGTATCAGGTGGATACATTATGTATGATGATATGTATCAGGTAGATACTTGGTGTGCATCAGATGGATGCATTGTATGATCAGGGTGATCGTGGATGACGAGCTTCTCCAGATGATATGCAGCAGGATGTTGCAGTGATGATGATCAGGATGATCATGTGTACATCAGGATGATGTATGGTGAGTTTCAGATGATACTTTGTGGCCATGGATCAGGTTGTGTAGATGAGCATGTCTGGGAGATACTATAGGTCGGAGTTGCGTACCCATAACAGCCTGGGATGCTCTTTCGAGACATTGCTCTGGGAGGACATGTAATTTGTGCCCTGGGAGATCTTCAGGTCAGAGTTGTGTACCCATAACATCCTGAGATTCTCTTGCGAGGTTTTTTCCTATGGCATGTAATTTGCTCCTGGGAGATATGGACAGGATGAAAAATGCCTCAGATGCTTCAACCAGGTTTTGCCATGACCACATGTAATTTTCTCCTGGGAGATCTGGACAAGATGAAAAAGGCCTCAGATGCTTCGGCCAAGTTTTGTGGTGAGATCACATGTAATGTGCTCTTGGGAGATCCAACAGGTAGAGTTGTGTGCTCGTAACATCCTGGGATGCTTCAGCCAGGTTTTGTGATGGGTCACATGTAATGTGCTCCTGGGAGATCCAACAGGTAGAGCTATGTACTCGTAATAACCTGGGATGCTACAACCAGGTTTTGTGATGCACATAATAAGTCCTGAGGATTCCATAGTATGGCCAGTGATGATGAAGACCTGTAGGTGGTGGGCCTACATGTCATGTCCCAAATTTGGTATTGGGTCACAATGGCCTAATCACATTGGCTCTATTCATTAGAGTTTGTCAAATTGATGCTAAAGGTCAAATAATTGCCAAGGAGGAAAATTACTAGCTTCCTAGGTTTGCGGTGGAAGCTTTGGGATTTGGAATAATGGGGATAATAAATGATGTTTGAACATTAGAATGGCATAAATATTTAATAAAGGATCTAAATAAATATATACAAGTGAAAATCAAAGTGGCATTTCATCATGAAGACACATGGAGGAAGTGGGACCCACATATGGCTAGATTTCCCCACTACACTTGGCATCATTCTCTCACCAATTCGAATTCAAGGTGAATGGTAACATACTTGGGGGAGTCCAAAAGGTATTATTCATGTCATGACTCATCCAAGGTCTAAATATAGAGGAAGAGTAACTCCCATGGAAGAGGAAGAGGCAATTTGGAGTTAGTGAGACACTTGGGCTAGATTCCCTAGCTCTATGACAACAATGATGAAGAAGCTATGACACCTATGACACAAATCAGACCTGAAGGCTGACATATGACATATATGACATGTTAGGGATAAAAATAGACTCCAAGAGGGCGCTCAAGGGTGTTGGGGCAGCTAATATGCTTCCACATGTGATTTGGTGGAAGTGGGAAACTAGGAATTGTTGTACAAGTGGCGTCCTTTGGAATCTCTTCCCAACTTGAGTTGGTATGAGTCTCTTGGAAGGAATTCGACCCATGGAGGACATTAGAACTTTATAAATTTCAATAACAAAGAATGAAACTGGATTTTGATCATTTGTAGAATTTGCAATTGCATTTGTGTAGAGGGAGAGCTAGTGGATGACTAGTTTCTTTCCTTAGCCAATTTCGAGGGTGAAAGATTCCCATCCAAGTTGGTAATTGGAAAGGCCATTCAGACCTTTCATTTGGAGCTTTAATGGAGTCTTTATTTTCAGGTGTAAGCTATAGGGAAGCTCATGTTTTCTTCTATTGCAACTCACTCCTTCAACCATTTCCAGTTTTGATGGCACATTCTTGATCCTTGAGGGAGGGCACTTTTGGTGAGCTATTGTACTCTTTGGGGAAGCTTTTAATGCCCCATTTATTTTGTAATATGAATTAAATACTTTTTTTTTCATCTCCAAAAATTTTCAGGTCGAAATTCCAAGTAGAAATGTATAAATCTCATTTTTAATGGAAGAACAATGCCATTTCCCCACTACCTTGTTGTGAGTCAATGTATTGATGATGATTTCGAATGAATGGACGATTCTCTAATATATTTTTGATAAATATACTGCCATGGATGTATTCTAGAATTTTAATGTACTGTACTTGAGCATTTGAAGCATTTTTACTTAGTTTAGTTGTATTGGGAGGTGAAATAGTGCCATTTCCCCAAGGGTCGAATTGGGGATTTTTGGAGTTGAATGGGAGAGGGTGAGAACAGTTGTAATAATCCATTAATGGTGCATATGAGAATTTAATAAAATAATTAACACATTACATACCTCTGTTCATAAATTTGAGTGGGTTTGGAGGCATTTGGGAAGCCATTTTCAGTACTTACCCCAGGGGGATTTGAACCCCAAATTACTAGTAAAATTGCATAATTGGTCCAGAATCTTAAGAGAGTTTTCAGAGGTCTTTTGGTGGACATATGTCATCCATAAACATCATATTCAAGTTCTAATATCATTCATACACCTTCCTTGAATATTTGAAGGCATTTGGAGTCAATTTGAGACCTAGAGATCAATGCTAGTCAAAGGAAAATCACTAGTAAAGTTACCTACGTTGATCAGAATTGAAAGAGGATTTGCAGAAGTATTTTAAAGGTCCAAAGGCATACTTTAAACACATATTTATGTTTTAATATCATTAATATACCTTCTCATAATATTTGGGATCATTTGGGGCAAATTTGGGACCTAGAGATCAAAACTAGTCAAAGGTCGAACTAGGGAAAAAAGGTGGAAAATTGCCATTTTAATAAAATTCCTAACAAGGGACATTACACTACATCCAATATGAAAAAGGACTGGCTCTGTAGAACTTCCTATGACGAGTAGAGTCAGAGATTGGTTGAGATAGAAGCAACAGTGACGATGATGTTGACAATGCATCGATGACGATGATCCCGAGAAGAAGACTTGTCTAGCAGAACTGTGTCAAGAAATACCTTCCTAGTTAAGAGGGAGTGTTGATGTATATGTAACTTCAGAATGTATTTCATCTATGTATTTCATATATATATTTATTGTACCCTTATAAGAGATGTGTTATTCCTCTATAAGGAAGTGTCGTCATGTGGGTTGACAAGTGTCGCAAGTGTGTGTATTTGCCGATGGGTTATTAGACCACCATGTGTAGGGTCGGCCCTGAAATATATATTGTATTGTGGATGTATCTAGATAGATAAGTCGGCCCCATAGTGTAACTGGGCAAATAGGTTAGTATAAATAGAGATCGGGAGATCTTTATTTTGATTATTCAGAAAGTCACACTTCTCTCACTTAGAAAGTGGCGCACTAGTGAGGAGGAGGATCATCTACTACTAGGAGACTATCTCAGTGTATTTTGGTTGTACTTTGGTTGAGCCATTGCTCTCTTTATCTCTGAGGAAGTTGTGGGGTTTTTCACCTTAGGGTTTTCCCCAAGGAAACTGTGTGTCTCTTGTCTCTCATGCTTTTGATTCTTGTGATGCTTGTCATGCTTATTGTGATTGTTATGCATTGATATACTGTATAGGTTATTCTCTTAGTGAAGATCCTAGAGTATTGTGAATTAATGCTCAAAATTTAACAGAAATTCCAAACTCATGGGAGAGTTTGATAATCAACTGGGTGTTGTTGAAGGATTGTTTTATGATATGACGAATATTAATGATTTGTATTATAGACTAATGGATGTCTTTAGGGGTGAGAGTTATGAATGCTAGAGTAAGTGAATCTGCCCTCAAGGATGAGGATGAATGATAAAACATTTACTATTTTAAAATTTTGTATACTCAATAATATTGTAAAATCGTGTAGGAGTTGTACAATGTGCAAGTTATAAGTGAAGAGAGCTTGTGGAAATTGTAAAAAAATGTGAAGGAGACCAAAGCAGAAAAATAAAGCAAGCGAAGGACGGGGAAAGGATGCAAAAGACAAACTGTCTAACACCGAGGACGGTGTTATTTTTAAGGGGAGGAGTATGTAACACCCCTCCCAATTTGATCCCTAATATTATTATCCTCGATAAATGTAATTTTATCTTTGTAATTGGCCCCGGTAAGGAGCTCAAGGCCAAGGCCCCACCAGTAGACCTTGTTTGTTATGAGGATAATTCTTAAGTTGATTAAAAACGAAGATACAACTAAACAACAAGCAATGGAACCCACTTGGGGGAAATTGAGTTGGCTAGATAATTGTGGGAAGTCAATTCCCATGACAAGTATCAACATAGTCATGTGAGCACTTGAAGAGTAGTAAATGGTTTCGCTCAACAGCCTAAATACTTTTAGGGTTTCTCCAAAAAAGGACAAATCCTAGGTAGACTAACTATTCACCGCGACCGAATAGTAAACTCCTACTAGCTATCTACTAACGCAAGGATAAATATTATCCTAGGAGAGGTTAAACGAGGCATTAATATATACTTATCATAGTCAACAAGGATTATTTGTAAAACAAGTAAGATAATGGATACTAAGAATACAAAATATATATACACTGCTCATGAGAAAGGGTAGGCAATATATACCAATAAATCTTCTTGGTAGTTATCAAATATAAAGCATGAATTGGATATTTTCTTTTTATATATAATAAAATACTATAATCGTATGGGAAAATTATTAGCACCTTTACAAATAGGAGATACATATATCTGATAGGGTCAAACTTACATATATAAGAGTTATGTGCCGTTTATCATATAAGATATATAGTGATGGAATAGTAAAACTATATATATATGTACACGTTTTTATACAAGGACTGTTGTAACAATTCTCTTGTCTTAAAGAGAAAATAATCTATCCCTTAAAACAACAGTTATCAAGATTATTAAATAATCACAGTTTTAGGCAACGAAGGGATTAAGGATTGGCGTGGATTTTCTTTTAGGAGAATTGCCTCCTTAATTTAGAACACCCTATTAATTTTCCATTGCCATGTGTCTCTGAATGGAGGAGCTGGAACTCCCCATCACCGCCACCGCCAAAGTTTCATTAATGAGAAAGGTATTTCGAATCCGTCTTAAGGAGACCGAGGAGGATGATAAGGTAGGCGGTCCATTATTGTTTCACTTCGCGTTAGCTATAGGGGATACGAATCCAGAAGATTACTCTCCCCTTGAGTATTGGTCTTACTGTTGTTTTCTGTGTTTTTACAATTAGGGAGAGGACGGATCCGCTCAAAGGAGCAATCCCGATTCCAAGAATTATTTATGTTTTGTCATATGGTATGGTTGGCTTAGTCGTAGATCATAATTTGGACTCTATCTCTGCTCACATTTATATCCCTTAAATGAGAGAGTCACATTCAGGGATCTCTACATGAGCTCTCATAGAGATAACACTCAGGTATGCGATCTATTTACTTGTATACGTGGCTCCTTGGGGACAGATCAATGTCTTGGTGGAGATCTAGATTTACTTAACAAGATTTCACTATTCATAACCTTACTTTTGTTGATCTGTGTAGTGATAGCGTTATAGTATTCGACCTCTTCTCATTACCGTTTTTTTGGGTATAGCTCAATCCCTGTATACCGATTGGCAGATTTTGATTAGCCTCTGCTCTATTATTTCATTTGCTTCGACGATGTATGTCAATTGATGCATAATAGCATGTTTCCTTGAGGTTTTATCTATTTGCTATCTGAGCTAGGTGACTTTTATAAGGAAATCGATCCTTCCATACTTTAGCTTAGTGTAGTGTCTTGTTAGGTTCAATACTCAGGAAATATCATGCTTGGGATTCTAGCCAAGTCCATTTCTAATGATGAACACATGGGTATCTTATTTCTGACATAATTGTACTGGTAAGGGTCTTATGAGGGCGCAGGGTATTCCGTTGACAAAGAAATACTATCCTTTAGCTTACATGTATATATTTGATTGTTGCAAGAATGTTATAAATCCTTTACATTTCTAAGTACAAGAAAACTCTTGGTGAGTTTAGCATTATTTGTGTTTGATATCTATTGTGGAATGTACAACTAGATATTCGATTTAGATTTGTTTCCCAAACTTACTTTTATATATATATATATGAATGTATATATATAATAAGTGTGCCAATATTGAATGGATCACGCAACACACCTCTTCCAACGCCTTTGGTTGGTGAATGCATTGTTCATACATTCCTTGCTGCGCGGATATGTATGCTAATGTGTGGTTGGTTAAGATGGAAAAAGAGTGTCTCTACAAAGGCATTAGCTGGCTAAAGGTTTGATTATACATTGTATGATGTATTGAAAACTTTGAAGTATGTGTATATGTTGCATGCTAGATTGATATCGTAGTATCCTATGTTTATACTTTGTATGTGGAATTGAAATCGCAATGATCGGGTTAATTATGTTTGTTTGAACTCTGATGAATAGTTAAATATGTGATGTCATAGTTTACTCCATAAACAACAGTACTCTAATACATTGATCCATGACAAATGGTATGTCTAGAGATCTCGGTAAGATGTAGAATCTTGACTAGATTACTGTTGTAAATAGTTTTGTCTTGAAAATGCTCTCTCGACGAGAGAGGCTTTGGAAAAATGAAAAGCCACAAGAGTGTTGTGGTATGTAACCAAAATTTGTTTTGGGGTAATAATAAAAGATGGAACAACTTTGGTGGACATAGCCCAAGAGTGGGTGAACCACGTGAAAATAGTCTCTTTTTTGTGGGTTGTTTAATTGGCTTGTTGTTTATGTATTTTTTGTCAAATGTGTTTATGGTTCATGCGGTACGTATTATGTTTCTCTTAGTAAATGCCATTTAATTTGGTGGAAGATTATGCTTTGATCTTAGGAATGATGTTAGTTGACTTTATTCCTTATAAACAACTAACCATTATGTAATTCTTATGAGTCCCTTCGTTGTGTAAATTTATATTATGTTTTGCATCGATGTCATGTCTCTTGTCATAATGGATTTCCGATGGGTCTCTTTTATATGTGTCTTCAGTGTTTATCTCTTGAGGAAATTAAATAGTACACATATGGTTTATTTGCATTATTCTATTATCTTCTACCAATGCAAGTACACCAATTCTTATCATGCCTAAATTTTAGATGAGAAGATATTTAATGTTTTTAGTAAAATTTTGAAAAATTCACCCATTTTACTAACTCTGAGATATTGGGTTATCTATATACAAATATAATAAAATTTGCGAGATTCTAAATTATTTATGAGATATTCTCTCTTTTTTTTACTCTATAAATTCTTTATAATACAAAGTTTTCTTCGTTCTATTAGACAATCTCTTTTTTTTCTTGTTTTCTTCATATTTATTATTTAAATGCAATTTCAAAATAAAGATCTTTATATCTATTATTCTAAATGCAATTTCAAAATAAAGATCTTTATTTCATAATGTAAATTTTTTTTATTCTTCAATTTATATTGATATAATTTATATTAAAATGAATTTATTAATGTTATTGAAATAAACTATATAAAAAATTTAATTTATCTCAAATAAAATTATTATTTTTTATTCTCAAATTTATATTGATATAATTTATATTAAAATGAATCTATTAAAATTACTAATTTAATTGAAATAAACTAAATAGAAATTTTAATTTATCCCAAATAAAATTACTAATTTTTAAAGTATACTATTTACACAACAAACATTTCAGTTAATATATATATGTTATATGTTATATTGTTTTAATTATTTAAAAATAATTAATTAAAATTATTTTTTATTTATATAAATATAATTTTTTTTTTAAACCATTGTAGAATTTTTTAATGTAAGTTTTTTTTTTTCTGGAAAAAAACTAACAAATTTACCAAGGTCTTTTTTAACTAGACAAAAGAAACAATAAACCCTCCTTGTAAATTTGTGTATGCATAAATTTGTTTATGAGATTTTTATATTTTAAATAAAAAAAGAAAAACCTCTAAAATTTTAAACATTTTTGTAATAATTTTTTTTTACTTTATTAGTAATAATAATCTATTTTTAAGGTCAGAGATATGATGTATAAGACCCCTTGTTTATGGAACAAAAAACCCTCTTTATACAAAGATGTAATGCTACAACAATGTGTATATATGTTACCCCCTCTCGATTTGAACCTATCACCTTTGAATTATTATTTTACTATAAAATAATAATTACAAATACACAATCATATCATCAAATTGCAAACATGATATCTAAATCAAATTGACAAAATTACAACTTACTCTTATTAACCTATCATCAAAACTGATCTTAAATTCATCAACAAATAACCCTAAATACAGTAATTAATAATAACTATACACATTATGGAAGTTAATACTTGCTGTGTATTAGTTTCATCTTTTGGACTTATGGTCCTGCTCTTTAGCAATGTATCCACTTTTTCTATCATATGCTGGATTTGTCTTTGGTTGGTAGCTGGTAATTTTGGTTTATCCTGCTACTTATCTGATTTGCAGCTGTAATATTTACATATCCCTATATTCAAATATAGTTTTTTTTCATTTACATATTCCTATATTTAAATATAGTTTTTTTTCATTAAAAACAAAATAATTAAAAAAATATTAATATAAAAAATATTATTAAAAGTTAACTCATCATCTAAATTAACCCTAAATACACTTTCAAAATAAAATAAAAAAATTATTATTAAAAGTTAAGTCATCATCTAAATTAACCCTAAATACACTTGAAAAATAAAATATTAACTATAGACATTATCAAGGTTAACTTTGTAACTGTCAAAAAAAAAGAAAAAATTAAGTTTGAAAATGAATATTTTTTATATTAGTTTTTCTACGTCGTTAAAAATTTAACTACAAAAAGGTTTGGCATCTTAAATCCGTCAGAGATCGAATCCTGCGAAGTAAAACCTCTAAAAGGATTGGCAAATGAAAACCCCTTTTCTCACTGTTAAGTTTTTACTCTCGAAAGATTTGACTTTATTCCATTTATTGATAAACCCAGGATATGATAGATCCAAGCCTGAACAGTCTCTTTTCTCTTTAAATAAATCTAGATCCAGGATCACAACAATAAGCCTAACTTGATAAATCGGATGACTGGTGAAATCAATTGATAACATGAGTGAGAAAGGATCACATCAAGTAAGAAATTTGCCCAAAAACAAGTTCCAAGATTGAAATATTGATATTTTAAAAAACAAAACCCTGAGTTTGATAGATCCAGAATGACTGGTGAAATAGATTGGTAACATGAGTGAGAGAGGACCACATCCAGTATTCCAAGATTCCAAGATTGGAATATTGATTTTTCAAAAAAAGAAAACAACCAAAAGACTACATTATGCACATTGCAACTTCACATCGATGTCTTTTCTTACAGCCATGTAAAGTCCGGAAGGATGCTCGCTCTGTGAAATCTCAAAATCCATGGAGAAACTGAATGAGCAGTAGCGCCGCTGCCACATTTAAGCGGAGCCTCCTCCACCATCGAGGTATCCGCCACCGCCGCTGCTTCCGTCGCCGCCGTGCCCCCCTCCATGATGTCCTATATCATACGCGCCGCCCGTCCAAGCAGAGGGGCGTTTCTTCCTGGCATTTCTTTTCTCTTTTGAATCCGCACAAGAGAAAACGATCGCTGATAAAACTGCCAATCCCACAACTGCCCATACAATCAGACCCAGAATAGAAGGACTCTGAGGCGGCATTGTGTACTGTATATTAACAGCAGCTGCCATTGGAAGAGTACTGAACCACGACCTCTTCATGGTAGCTTATCACTCGTGAAATAAAATAGTAAAGCAGCGTCTAAAATAATGACACAGTTCAGATAGCATCTGTAAAGCTGTGAGTGTGTGCCTTTATATATTTTTTCCAAGGTTGACCGCTCAGGGACTGTAGTCTGTGATTAATTAATTGCGATCTGTGCTTTTACAGTTGTTTGAAGATTTAAAAGAGAGAGCATCGATTGGTACGAGCAACCATGTGGCTTTTATGAGCAACCACGTGTTGTGAATTTTGTTCATTGCGAGACTAGTAGACTTTGGGCTTCCTTATACAAATTTAAGGTTCTGTTATCAAGATATGTATATAAAAAAAATATGGTCAATCAGATTACCTGTAGGGCCGTGACGCCTAGGATAGAAGATAACCAAAATGCCTTAATTTTGGGATAAAAACAGGTTAAAATTCTCGCATTTTTGTAATTTCAACAAGTATTGCCTGTTTTAAATTAATTGCTCAATTTTAAAACTACCTGATCACTTAAATTGCGATATGAACACTCCAAATTGAGATTTTGACAAGAATTGCTCTAGCGAATCCCATTTTTTAAGGAGACGCATGAAACCTAATCCCATTTTTCAAGAGACCATAATGTAAAGTCATCTAAAATGGATGACTTTCTACTCTACCCAGCAATGGAGAGTGTAGCTAGTCAAAGTAAACTTTCTTGAAGCTGGTAAACTATATTTAAAATGGCTATTAATAGAATTTAATTAATATAAAATATATTATTTAGAAACAGACTTAGAAAAGGATTGGTTATAGGGCAAGAATTTAGCTAGTTTTTTGGAATTTGAAGAAATAGGTTAACCACCCAAGATGTAAAAGCATATGTTTCTTCATTATTATGGTTGACAACTGTTAAGGTATGACTATAGGTCCTAAGGTAAGACTTGAGCTGTTTTTCTTAGATGTAAAGAAATAGGTTAATCGCTCAAGATTGTTTTTTGGGATGTAAAGAAATAGGTTAACCACCCAAGTCCCAAAAGCATATGTTTCTTCATTACTAGGTTTGACAACTAGTAGGGTATGACTATTGGTCCTATGGTAATATTTGAGCTAGTTTTTTTAGGTTTGATCACTGAGTTATGATGGGTTTTGCTATCTTTGAAAAAAATGAGAGATTGGTATACTTTCTTGACAAACAAGAGGTTGAATTTTAATTGAGGACAGTATCTTGGTTTCATGTGAATTAGTTTAAATGTTAATAAAAAGCACATGATCCAACTAGAGTTAGTATGTGAATCTAACCAAAAGGGATAGTGGCTTGGATTTCTTGAGATACTATATAGGTTGAAATAGCCTTTTGGTCATGGAATAAGATCTAAAATTGTTTATTATTTTTCTTGAATAAAAGTGATGACTTAACTTAGTGATACTTGTTCTCACTTCTAGTTGACCACTAAGTTATAATATTTCTGGAATAAAGATGATGAGTTAGCTCACTGATAATTGTCTCATGTCTAGTTGACAATTAACTTATAATAACTTTATCATCTTAAACAAGAATAATAAGCAATATATTATTAAAGAAGAAAAAAGTCAAATAGTTGCTCCCTTATAAACCACCAACAATTTATTTTATATAACCCAATTTCCCTCAAATAAAAGTGATAGAATTAGCCTAATGATACTTATCCTCACTACCACTTGGCAAATGAGTTATAATAGTTTTTGCTATCTTAAACAAAATTATAAACAATATATTATCAAACAAAAAAGATAAGCCACATAGTAAAATGTCTTTTTTTTTAAGTTTTTCACGTGGAACATTTATAGCTAAACAAAAGTTAGTTTTTTACCCACTCGTATTTGCATGGACAAAGCATATTTAATCAGATCACGTGGTTGGGAGCAATGTTATTATCCTCCCCATCCAAGTCTAGCTTTGTGACACTTGCTTTGACTATGTAATGCATGAATAGATGAAAGCATACGGACAAAGTTAGTTAGTCTTGGAGTAAGAATTAAAAGTAAACTAGTCTTCCAACTTAATAAAACAAGTTAATGGCCCAAGACCCAAAAGCATGAGTGGAAGTCTACTCCCTTGCCAATGTGCCATAATATTCCAAAAAAAAAGGTGATGAATTAGCTCAATGATAATTTTCTCACTACTACTTAACAATTGAATTATAATAGTTTTTATCATCTTAAAAAAAATAACAAACAATATATTATCAAACAAGAAAAATAAGCTATAGAGTGGTTTGTTTATGAATCACCAATAAAATGTTTTAAGTAGCTTAATTTTCTTTAAATAAAAATAACGAGTTAACTTAATGATAATTATCCTTAATATTATTTGAAAAATAAATTATAATATATTTTTTTATCTAAAAAATCATAACAATATTTTATCAAACAAAATAAATAAACCACATAATAACTAATATATGCTTATTTATAATAAAATAAAAATATATAAAATAAAATTAACAAAAACTAATTTATTTATAACTTAAGCATATAAACATAATTGGATTAACAATATTTTATCAAACAAAATAGATAAACCATATAATAATTAATATATGCTTATTTATAATAAAATAAAATTACCAAAACCTAATTTATTTATAGACTAAGTATATAAACAAAGTTAGATATTCTCATAATAAAATCTAAAATTACATTAGATATTCTCATAATAAAATCTAAAATTACATTAGATTAAGTATATAAACATTTAGTTAGATAGTCGCATAATAAAATCTAAAATTACATTTGATTGACTGAAAGTGAGTCTTCCAAACAAGTTATGACTCAAAAATCATAAACACTCATTATAGATTTACCAATATATGATAATCCTCAAGACTCTTGACATGCCTGGTTGATATTATTACATTACGTTATCTCTGGTTTATTTGCTTAGGCTCATGATGGTGTTTTATGTCCATTGCATTTGTAGCATGTCCAATTACTAATTGTATTGAAGTAGAGAACTTCCTTTAACTTTCTATCCAATGGAGAGGTGGAGAGGTATAGATTGATGCATGTTTTAATTGGTTTCTTTCCGTTCATGTTATGCTTTAAACAAGTTAACATTGAAACCCCACACATATAAGGGTATGTATGTATCTTAAACATACAAATGTCTTGCATGCGTCTTTGTAAAGTTTTCCTTACAAGAATCACAAATTAGTTTTAGTATTATGCTTGTTCCACTTTTTTGAACCATTTATACTGGTGGCAAAGTTATTTGAAACAACTCAAATGGTATAGCCAAATTGGAGTCAATACAATGTAGTATAGTCTATCCTACATAGTGGAATGAGTTCTCATAGGATCTAATGCCCATCTGCTAGGAGATATTGTATACTAGGATTTAATGCACATTTGATAGGGGAAATTGTATACTAGGATTCAAAGCCCATTTACTAGAAGAGATTGTATAATTATGAATAGCCAAAAAATGTCCAAACCACAAAAGATATGGGATTTAATTATGGCCATTGTTATGATAATGAATATTGCAGTAACATTTGAGCTAATTCTAGTCTAAGAAACATTGCCATTTATATAATAAAGTTATCATAAGTAGATATCTAAATATGACACTACAAGAAGAAAGGTCATTGGTGAGGGTCATGCCTGTGACGGACCTTTAAGGGTTGTCACCAATGTCGTATATGATGACGGTCCTTAAAACATCATCATTATAAGTTCCTTTTGAGATGGTCCTTTAAGGTTCATCACCAAATCCCTTTTCAGGGACAGTTTTGGTGAGGGTTGTTAAAGGATCGTTATTGATCCTCTCTTTGGTGACACTTCTGGTGACAATATTTTAGTAGCCCTCACTAATACATGTTTATTTTACTTTTGGTGAGTGTAGTAAATGTTTGTCACCAATTATCATTGTAATTGGTTTTTGGCGACACTATGTGAGTGTTGCTATATTTTTTGACAAAAGAATATAATGGTTTAAGACAGCTAGTATTGTTATGGATTCTTTGTAATTAATATGCTTCCAAGGTCATACTATTCACAATACCCACTCATAAGGTCTATAAGCAATCTCTAGAAAACCACTAACAATTTATAAGTACCATCCAAAATGGATCCATAAGCAATCTGATCTTTTGGGTATTCGACATCAACAAAAATGATTCATATATCCTGTTAGATTGTACTTCAATGCTTTAACACCCATTGGAATTAATGGAGGGATGTCTACTCATCCATGTTCTACTCCAACACCTTAATTCACATGGTTTGGATTGCATCACAAATGGTTTGGTTGAAGAATTTGCAGTTCAACATGTTTTAGTAGACAAATACAGCCTTGGCTCAAGCCTGTAGAATCTCTAGTTTCTGTGTTTTTAGAATTTTCAATAAAATCTTGATGATGAACAGATTGTCCGACAAAGTAGAAATACTGCAGGAAAGAGATTGCAGAGTTGCTAGAAATAAAGTTGATAGAGAAAAGCATAATCTCTTGGGCTTGTCCAACATTTTATGTGAATAAGCACATTGAGTGAAAAAGAGGCAAGGATCAAATGGTATCCCATGGAATCCCCACCATTTCCCACCAATGCCCAACAAACAATTTTAATCGCACGGTAGTAGAGAAAACCCCAGGTCGGGCCCAACCTTAGTATTAGGTAGAAGAACGATATATCCAATAGTAGTTGAAACTGTCACCGTGTCAACACGAGGTCTTAGAGGGTGCCAACCTCACCAACGGGTAAGAACTAAGACCCCCCACCCCCCACAGGGAATGGAACCTATAGCTCACTACTACATTTTTGGCCTTTAGGAGGGCTTTCCTTCTACCCCCAAAGGTGACTTATGGGGGGGGTGGCTTTGGGGGAAATTTTGGAAAAAGTACTGCCCCTAAAGGCATCGATGTTAAAAGTTTTGTCATTTAAGGGTGGTTTTTGAAGAGATTGGAACCACCCCCAAAAGTGAATTTTGTGGGCGGTTTGTGACCCTCGTCGTAGAGGTCTACAAAGGCGGTTTTAAACCCCCCTTGTAGACCCCTTCATAGAGACCTATGGGGGCGGTTTTGAACCCCCTTCATAGAGACCTACAATGGCGGTTATGAACCACCCTCATAAGCCCCCTCATACAAACCTATAGTGGCGGTTTGGAACCCCCCTCGTAGAGGCCTATAGGGGTGGTTGTGAACCCCCCTCGTATAGTCCTATAGGGGCGGTTTGGAACCCCCCTTGTATAGGCCTATAGGGGCAGTTTAGAACCCCCCTCGTAGAGGCTTATAGGGGAACTTTTGAACCCCCCTCGTAGAGGCCTATAGAGACAGTTTGAAACCCCCCTCGTAGAGGCCTATAGGGGTGGTTTGGAACCCCCCTCGTAGATGCATATAGGGGTGGTTTGGAACTCCCCTCATAGAGGCCTATGGAGGTAGTTGAAACCCCCCTCGCAGAGTCCTACCATGGAAGTTTGAAATCCCCCTTGTAGATACCTATAGGGGGGTTCCAAAACCCCCTTGTAGTAGCTTAAGAGGGCATATCAAGACCCCCCTCGTAGAGATGTATTGAATTGGTTTAAAACTGCCCTCGTGACCACCAATAGGGGCAATTTAGAACCCCCTTGTAGCCACCTACAAGGTCAATTTCGAACCCCCCTCATAGCCACCTATAGAGGAAGTTATTGACCACCCTCATAAAAACCTATAGAGGTTGTTATGAAATCCCCCTCAGTTATGAACCCCCCTCCTAGAAATACATTGAAATATCATTTATTAATTTATGGTAGGGCACGGAAGAATCGAACCACCAACCTCCTGCTTGTAAGGCAAGTGCTCTTCCATTGAGCTAGTACTCTTTAAGAACTTTAATTGTTGTTGTGTCAAAACTTGCCTATCGTGTATGGTATATGGCATATACTAGATTGGTTTGAGCTTGTGATTCTGCTGACTTTTAAACCCGTGTTTGTCAAAATGAGACCACACTCTATCACGAAACTGAAAATCAAGAGGGACCTGATGTATGGCATGATGTTCCCTATCTTTCACATGTGTCTGCTAAAGTATGTCATGGACTCTCCTTTGTATTTTATCCAAGATGCACAAAGGAAGAAGCCTCATCTTCCTCCTGCCGGTGGGTGAAGAGAAACTAGAAGCTCAAGGGGCAAGAAGCTGAAAGACATAACATACCTCAAATGGAGAATATATTTCTCTAGCTGAGCTGCAAGATGTACAAGTAAATATCCCATTGTTCATTCTATCGGTGGTAAATGTGGAGAGGAAGCAACAAAGTCTTGTTGACTACCTTGGTCTGTCCATCAATTTGGGGATGAAAGGAAATAAAAAAAATTCAACTGACATCCTAGAAGCTTCAATGCCTTACAAAAATTACTAGTAAATCTAGAGTCACAATCAAAATGATGGCCAACAGAAAGCCAAAATGGCTCTAAAGATGCTGGAAAAACAACTCTGCACATTACTGTCATCAATAAATTTACTGCAGGTATGGAAGATTGCTACCTTAGAGACTAATATGCAAACTACAACAAATACATAGTCATGCTTCCACTGAGCGATAGGTAAATTGTTGATTAAGTCCATGGAACTAGATTTCCCTTATCTGGAAGGAATTGGTAACAATTGCTATAGCCTCACTATCAGGGAAGGCTACCTCCAAAAGTTTGACTAGGACTACTTCCTCCAAGTGTGCAGGATCTTAATGAGATTGTGCTGACTGGAATTCACTACATAAAATATTCCTAGATGAGCTGGAAGATTCAATTTGAAGGCATTGGGACCCACCTACTGTGTGATGGTATATGGCACATAACGAATTGGCCTGAGCTTGCCATGCTGTTGATTTTTGAACCTGTGTTTATCCAAATGATCCCAAAACTGAAAATGAGGAGGGACATGATGTTTGTCAGGTAGTGCCTTATCTTTGGTCTATGTCTGCTAAAACATCCAATGGACTCTACTTTTACTTTTGGCCAAAATGCACAAAGGAAGAATCCCTCATCTTCCTCCTCCTACCGGTAGGTTATGTACACAGCAGGGAATGAAGCTAGAAGCTATAAAGGAGGAAATAAATTGAAAGACACAACATACCCCAAATGGAGAATTACTTGTTCTAGCTGAACTACAAGATGTGGACGTAAATACCCCACTGCTTGTTGTATTGGTGGATGAACCAAAGTCTTATTCACTACCATGGTCTGTCCATTAGTTTGGCAAGGAAAGGAGGTAGAAAACATCAATTGAGATCCCAGAAGATTCCATGCCTTACAAAACTTGCTAGGAAATCTAAATTTGCAATGAGAATGATGGTCAACGAAAGGCCAAAAGGATCCAATCGTGCTGGAAAAAAACTCTGCACTTTATGTGCATCAATAGATTTACTGCAAGCATGGAAGATTGCCACCTTATAGACTATGCAAACTACAATAAAGATATATCAAGTCATGGCTCCATTGAGTGGTAGGTAAACCTATATATGACCCATCAAACATGAGTCAAAATAGTTTGAGCTATTTGACTCAAACACGACCCAAACATGACCCATTGACCCTTCGTGACGTAGTTGACCCATTTGACTCAACTATTTGACTAGCCAAGGGGTTTATAAATTAAATTTCTTGTCCATTTGGATATCACAGTTTCTCCTTGGTAGTTATGGGACAGAATCATCTTTAATGCTCTACCCAAAACCTTGAAATGACATAATACTGCGCAAAACTTTGAAAGGAACTTTCAAAATTCCAACTGACAGTTAATTCATGGTGATTAAAGGTAATTATGTTCATCTGATAGTGCTAATTATAGTCCCGACTCCCAAGCATTAATAAAAATTAAATACCTTTATTCTTCTCCTCATCCCTTACAACGTATAATCAGGGTCTCATGATATGACTTCCCATAAAAATAAATTTTATTGACAGCAAAAAGGGGAGGGTTGGCATCATTTGCATTAGCATTGCCAAAATAATAGTGATTAGAACTCATTATTTGCATTAGCAATATTGCCACAAGGATGGTTTTGATTTTCAAACTATTCAAAATCATTAGAACTTCCATAACAATCTAAAACTGTAAATTCTCAATTACTTTTGCAGCATTATCACCACTATGATTGGCATAATTGGCATGGGGAGGGTTTTGAGCATAAAACTCTTCATAATAATCAAAACTTTCGTAACCAACTAAAACTATAACTTTGTTGATTTTTCTTAGCATTGTAATTTTAAACATGCTAATTTAATCTCGTGTGACATTTATTTTCTTAATGCACTTCAATTTATTGTGTATATGTTAACCTCAATAAACTTAGCCATCCAACTCAAAAACATAATTAGAAAATCCCCTTTAACTCAAATTAAGCCAAAGTCAAACCATGCTCTTAACATCATTTCAGCTTCAACACCTATGCACTATCAGCCTTGAAATCGACCCCTCTCACATGCTTCTAAAGTGGCATTAAATCTTAAGATTCTGATTTAAATTCTTGTCATATTTTGGGTCTGAAGGTTCAATAATGACAACATTACTGCTCTAAAAAAGGGATTGAGAAAGAGCTCTGTATCAGCTCTCTTAACCTGTGGTGGTGATCATATATTTGCATTGTAATACAATAGTTCATGGAATATAAAGAAATAGGACTTTGTTTCTTATTACATGTGGGATAACTTCCAAGTGCGCTACCTAACATCATAGTCAGTACCAATGGTGTACACCAGTCCAAGTGTCAAATGCGCCAAGGGAAAATTCCACAATTATTTGTATGGTGCATTAAGCGTTGAAAAGCCTTGTATAAGATTGGATGTATCAACAACAAAATTCATTTTGGGTAATTCTCACTGCACAAAGATTAAAAGATTAAGTACGCACTCAACTCGAGAGCACCAGATTCCAACAAACAATGCCTTCTAATGTCAGTAGCTCGCAACCATTTATCCCAGTCTAGACTTTAGGTGCAATTACCTTTGGCCAACCACAACCAGCATATTGACACATGATGTATCTCTTCCACCTCGGACTATAAGAGCACTCAAAGTCTCAAATACATACGGTGATCAAAACTGTGGAAAGTAGTTAACTATGTCAATTACAGGCATTGTCATCCGAGAATTGCCAATTTTAGATGCATAGGATACATAAAATTCTTTCTGAGGCTACCTCAATAGCTACAACAATTTCTCATTGTACAATCATGTAGATTTATGGGGAGATAATCTATCAACACCATGGTACATACAATCAAATGGTTACATCTTTAATACCTATAGAAAATCCATTTGGGACTCTTCCAACAGCACCCACAATATGTATTGATCAAAATGCAAGGCTAATTCTTTCCATTCAATATAGTATTCCTAGTGTTCTGTGGCAGGCCATTATATATATTGAGGCTTTATTTCTCCTAAAATGTCAGAAAGGCTAGTAACAAAGGTTTCAATAGTTGGTGGATTATTGAAAAATTATGAATATGGTTCAGCATGGACATTGGGTTAATCCTCTTACTTTGAGCACCGAGTATGCACTTCAAATAAAAGCTTTATACTCTTGTCTTTGCCACGCCTTATCTGGACATTTTCATAAACTATACTTTGTTTTACAATAAATTTATAAAGATTGTTTTCTTGGTGCATCACAAGGTTGTTCATAAGAGATATGATAGAGTGGCACTTATGATTAACCATAGAGAATCAAAAGCAAGAAAAGGGAAAACTACCTAAATCAGTTGGGGAAGTTGGAAAGCAGACGGCAGCAAAAATCCTTCAAAGATTTTAGTTAAAGGAACTAGAAACTTCAGAATCCTAGGAAGGTCAACTATTTCCAGATTTCTAGGCAGAATATTGGTGATCAATTTTAAATCCCATATTTTTAGGCATAAAATAAACAACAATTAAAGAGTCATTTCCAACATTTCAAGCCATGAAGGTAGTTTAAAATACAGGTGGCTGAGTATTTTGAGACTTCTCGATCATTTATTAGCTCCAGAAAGAAGTAGTCGATTAGCATTTGATGATAATTATATTCAGTTCAGCATCTCCATGCGCAAAATCAACTATCAATCCTGTATTTCCAGACCTGCATATTCATATTCCAGATTTTTGAGATTGATGAAGCATATTCAACAAGTATTTCCATATTTTCTATGAAAAATTACAATGCTAAGAAAAATCAACAAAGTTATAGTTTTAGTTGGTTACGAAAGTTTTGATTATTATGAAGAGTTTTATGCTCAAAACCCTCCCCATGCCAATTATGCCAATCATAGTGGTGATAATGCTGCAAAAATAATTGAGAAGTTACAGTTTTAGATTGTTATGGGAAATCGTCCTCTACAAACTCAAAAGTTACAGTTTTGTATTGTTATGGGATTTCCCTTGTGAAGGTTAAGCTATGGTCAAGGGTTTCTTGTGATTTCTCAAAACAGAGCTAGTATAAAGGCGAGAAGATTGAGCTGTGGTCAAGGGTTTCTGTGATTTTCTTTCAGAAAACATGGAGCCATAACAAACTCAAACTATAACAATCTAAAACTGTAGCAACCTTCACAAGGGAAATCCCATAACAATCTAAAACTGTAGATTGTTTTGTAAAGCTCCTACGTGAGTTGTAACTTCCTTTATTTCCGTTCAAGACGTTTTACAACCTTGGCATAATCACTTTGATGATCCGATGGTTCCTCAAGGATTCTGCTTCCCGTCAAAATGTCGTCAGTGACCAATTGATCACCACTCCATTCCCCACTCTTTCTTTTTGATTTGGAAAGCATGTCGTGGTGGCCCTGTTCATGATTTTGTTCAGTTTCATTTAGTAGCATACTGATTCGATCATGGAGTTTCTTGTTTTTACCTCCAGCATGCTTGTTGTCCTTCCTCCCATTATGATTCTCCATGTCGTGCTCAATCGAAGCTGTGAAAGTTGCTTCTGTTTGATAACCTTCACATGGTGAAGGATTTCCAAGGGATAAAGAAGGCATAGGCAGAGTGCTTCCATTTACAACATTGGGACAAGATTCAACTTCTTTTCGCTGTTTACTTTGTGATCCCATGCTGGTCCCATCTATAGACAGCACTTCAAAAGGAAACTAATTACAAGTTTGACCATCTTGACCAATAGCTTTCTCATGTTCAAATTGTCATTCATCCTCTGTAGCCGAGACTATGCTCTGTTTGTATAATTTCTCTTGAATTTCATTGCCTGAAAAAGGATGTGCACAAAATTTGTCTAGTCTTTTAGTATCTAAATGCGGAGTGACACAGCTAGCATTGCCAAAAACTTGTTCAAATACAGTGAAAAGCTCCTTATCATGCGTGTTAAATTCTTGGATATCACTCTGCTTAATAGCCAAGTACCTGTACTTCATGCTCATAAACTTTTGAAACAACTTTTCTTTTGGTATATAGCACCCAATCTCCTCTTTCATTTTTTTTGCCAATTCAGTCCAAAAACTCCCGTGATTGCAAAAGGACAATACATCTCTTAAAGATGTCACACCATGTACACCACAATTTATAGTGTCTTATACAACAGAAGCTACAACAATTTCATCGTTCAAATCCCATTTCAATCTCTTAACACTGGACCCAGCTGCTAAACTATCCAAATCGACTTCTTCTTTCCTGTTCTTCAACCAAATTCCATCATCTTGGTTTGGAGTTATTTCACCCATCAAAAACCTTTCAGGGTTCTTTCTCTTGTTTTGATTTCTCAAAACAGAGCTAGTAGAAAGGCGAGAATATTGAGCTGTGGTCAAGGGTTTCTGTGATTTTCTTTTAGAAAACATGGAGCCATAACAAACTCAAACTATAACAATCTAAAACTGTAGCAACCTTCACAAGGGAAATCGTCCTCTACAAACTCAGAAATATCTCTGTAGGAATAACAAGAAGTAGCAAATACCATATGGCTGTAACAACCTTCTTCTACTACACAGAGTTGATGTTTGAGACTGTTGGTAAATAACAGACTTTAAATAAAATTCCCAGCAGGTGTATAACGACCCAATCCTCCTCCAAATGGTTTCCAAACAAGTATACACCCTCTAATAGGTTAACATAGACCTCCCACAAAAAACACTCAGACAACAAGGGAAGAACACAAACCTCCCACTAAAAAAAATCAGACAACAAGGGAAGAACACAACCCTGATAAGGAGAGGTGGCCTCCAGATGATGAATATGGCCCCCATAGTGGTCGGCACAGTCTCTTTATTGCAGCTACGTCTCCACCAATGTCAATAAATTTTTGAATAACATGATCATATTTTTTGCAACTAAATTGGATGATCGAGGTTTGTTGAGATCCCCTAATCGAGTGCTTGAAGTAGGTTTACCCATGGAGACAATTTTCACAAAATTTGGTGCCCTCTTTTTCATCAAAGATGAAGAGGAAATTTTTTACAAAATTTTCCGCCTCACAATTTGGGATTTTTGTTTTTTGAATTTTTAGTGTGATGGGATTTTTTTCAATTTTTAATATAGCTAAATTTTAATTGGTAGTTTTTGGTGGCTATATCATTCACAAAACACGAAAGATGATGGGCCTACATGTGTGATGATAAACTACCACGAGTCCTTTCTAGTTTTCCATCGTAGCAGAGAGACTTTGTTTTATCGTTTGGGTTTGTATCTTGATTTATAGAGAAATATGTCATTGCTAATGTGGTATGCTTCCTATTAAAAGCATCATTAAATCTAAATCGATTCATTGGATGTCCATTTTAGCTATTTTGAAAAGTATATTTTAAAAAACCAAGTAGAAGGCATGCAGGTGTATGCGGTTGAGAAGGAGAGAGTAGGAAAGTATCCCATTGGCCAAATGGCAGACCTTAGCCTATCCAAAACCATTAGAAGGATAAGGGTTGAATAAACTAAATCTCGTCTCAAAAACTTTGGAAACAGAAAGCATTTGGTAAATGATTGTTTTGGAGGGGTTAATGCAGTAGGATGTTATGAGGAGAAAATACATCCTCCAAGCAATCATAGAGGAGTCGATTACAAATATGACTAAGAATTATCTAGGAGGATTCAACTGGTACTAGGAGGATTTAATGAAGGCATAGGCATATCATGTCATTAGAGATCACTTGGCATGACTTGTTGGTGATAGTCAAAAGGTGAGAGTGGGATTAAATACTTGAGTATGATGTTCACATAATTTGATTTTTTCCAAAATCTAATTCATTCCCTACATGCAAGGAAGATATACCACATTTATAATCCAAAACCACCACGGAGGCCTCGTAAAGTGAAGCTTGCTAGGTTTTGTGCATCAAGGATGGTTCTCAAGGGCTATATCACAATTTGGGAAGTAAAACCGACATTATAGACCCTGCGATATGCTTCTTTGTGTCTAGGTTAGTTAGTATGTTGATTATATCCCACTCATAGGTTAAACATCCCCTATGTAGGCCCTATGTGGTATTCTAGGCAATCACACATTAAAAACGATCCCTAATGGAAATTGGTATGGCCTTAGACCCTTACTTTCAACCAAAAACCATGCCATGGGAAATGGGAACCATCCTAGGGGTTACAAATCTTGAAATGACCACCATAACTTGCTTGTAAGCAAAATATTCCCTATGATGTTAATATACACTACATATATTCCCTATGACGCTCACATTCCATGTTTCGTCACTCAAGGCATCACACATGCCCATAATACATACTATTTGGCCTCCAAGTTTGATATGGTGGTGATTTCAAAGTTTGAAATACTTGACATGTTTCTTGGGGATAAGGGCATATTTTGGTGCAAAAACCTTGGTTCTAAGTCCATGGAATCTATCTCTAAGCCTTGCATGCCATGTGTGGGGCCTTAAGCCACAACATAGGTCATGCATAGGAAATATTTGGCATGTGAGCAAGATGTGGTGTCACATTTGAAGGTTTAATACAACAAGGATGGTTCTCATGACCCAAATCTTGTTCCAAGGTGAATATCCAAATATTTAGTCCATAACATGTGACTTTCGGGTTCTACATAGGCCATCCATGAGGCCCTAGCCCATATTTCCCTATGATAGGGATATGTTGGCCATTTTGAGGTTTCTCACATCATGGATGCTTCTTGATCACTAATCCATGGTTTGATACCCAATCCCCTGTTGTCAAGATATGCTACTTGCCCTCCATAAGGAATATTTGGCTTGGAAGTGGGATATGCTACTCATTTTGAAGTTTAGAACACTAGACTTGGTTCTTGGTGTCGGTAATGTGGTTCAATGCCCAAATGTAGGGTACTATAGAATAATATTTGTCTTGGGGCTCGTGAGACATCCTTGTGTCCCTTGTACACCACAAAGGTCCTGCAAAGGGAATCTTTGTCATGTGATCAAGATATGATGGCAATTTTGAGTTTGGCACATTTAGGATGGTTATCATGAATTTAGACACAGTCCAAGATAAAAATATAGAGTTTGAATCCACAACATTTTCCTCTAGGATGCATGGACTATGTGTGGGTTCCTATAGGATGCATTGACTATGTGTGGGTTCCTCTATGATGCATGGACTATGTGTGTACCCTAATCCATCATATAATCCTTTGTGTATGTAATTGTTGGCCTATAAGAAGGATATGGTGTCCATTTCAATATTTGTGATACCTCTTCCTATTAAGTTAGGTTCAAAGATTCCATCCTTACATGACTCTTCAAGCATACATATAGCAAGGCAGAGACCAAACACAATGGTAACATGGAGACCAAAGTGACCAATGGGGCAAAGACTACGAAATACAAGGTAGCACATGGTAGAGACATTAACTAGTTGGTTTAAATGGGTCTTGCACTCACATCAAGCACTAAGAACCCATATATACCACATGCTAACCATTATACCTTCCTCTCTTGGAATTCCTCCTCCAACCAATTATCTATCTTTTAAAACAAATAGAGCATGAAAACACCATCATTGACCTCCAACCAATCCTAGTTTATAATATCAATGCTCACAACATTTTCATATCTAATGTAGTTAACAATCTAGCTCTATTGTTCTAGTTGCACCTTTAGTCACCCCAAACATAGCCATGGGGAACATATCATAGTTCTCAAGATAGGGTAGGTATGATTCTTGTCAATATGCTATATACCATTTTATAATGACAATCCATCATGAAGAACAATGCTTATGAATTGAAGATGATATTGTTTTTCATCATTGATTCCAAGATTCAAAAGCTTGATTTAAAATTGATTGTATGAACCTCAAAAAAAAAAGTATATGGATGGGCCCTCCCATATATCTGCAGTAGAGGAATCTTAGTGTATTGGGGATCAAAATCTCCCTATTCATCTCTCCTTTAGTGACATCTAGCCTTAGTCAAAGATGGATTCTTTAGGACTTCCACTGCTCTCCAAGGGTGTGGCATATCCTTACATTTTGGTCTTGCGATGCTTTTGAAATTATCTAATTCATAAGTAGAGAAACCACTGCTTTGAGTTTTTCTTTTCCCATCTTTCAAGGTTATAAGCATACAAAACTAGTGTTTGCAGTCTTGACCATATACATCTAACCTTTTTTTTGTAAAATTATTGAAATAGAATTGGTGCTATTCTAGTGAAATTCAAATTGAAATAGAATTGGTGCATCTCTTATGTGCATGAGTTTGGTGTGTCACTTATGTATGTGAGTTAGGTGAATCTATTATGTGCTTGAGTTTGGTGTGTGCATTTGGTGATCTTAATTATTATCATCTTAATTGTGATGCGAAACGTCCTCACCTATTTGCTTCACATGGAGTTAATTGTTGGTGGCTAATCCTTCATTGTCAGTTTATGAAGTGTGATAAAACTCCCATAGTACTACTATGCACCATTTAGAAGGTGTGGGGATGCTTATTTCCTTCTTGTCCACATGGTTTCATCGAGTGGCCACATTTTACTTGACCATTTCATCTTGGATTTCTTTGGGATGTAGTGGAAAGGGCATGATTGGGAAATGTGTTTTTATGGGTGGTTTTATAATAACCACGCTTAAAAATAATTTTAAGGCATTTTGTATAGTCTCTCTCTCAAAAAAAATTTGGCGATGGGTTTTACAAGACCATCATTGTAGTGAACCGCCACTAAAAGGGTTACTTGTTGTAGTGGGATACTTAAATGATCGAATTGTTTTCTCAAATGAATTTGTCATTGATTTATCATGGCTTGTTGAAGTTCCAAATTACACCTTGTCTTATTATTTGTCTTATGTATAATGCCAAAAACCATTATACTCCAACTCCTTGGTGACATTTGTTTTCAATGGTGCATGGACATTTCCCAATTGCTATCAATATGTGCATGTGATTTATCTTTTTGGATAATATTTATTTTCTGAGGAAAGTCTCACGGAAAGCCCTCCGAGTACTTCCTCATGATCCATGGATGTTAAATGGGGTAAACCAACGACCCCGATGACAGATCCTAATCATAAGGGGATCAAGAGATTTGAACTAGTGACCTTCCTAGCTTTGAGGGAAATATCTCATGTTTGTCTCATGACAACTCGAGCTAACTCTCAAGGATAGCTTCATGGCTAACATGTGCATGTGCTTTAACATTATGGCTGACTTATTCACTTGATTTTAAATCTACAAAATTATGAAATTTACATAAGTCATTTTTGTTCCTCCACTTTTTCCTAGACTTGTGTTGTTGTATTTGATGTAAATATGTAACAAATATTCATAATGTGGAGCTCAGGCCAAGTCTCCACTAGTGAAATAGTTTGGTTTGTAAGAAGGAAAGTAGGATATATCATTCATGTGCTGGAAAGGCATGTCAAATCATGAAGATTATGTAATAGCTAAGTAAAAGTGAAATAAAACCCAAAGTTGACTATTCAAGGAAACCTGTGGAAAACCTAAATCGAAGGAGATATGATTTCCACATGTGAGGGGATTTATAATCCCTGTGGTGGGGGATTCCTCATGGAGAAGATTATTATTCACTAGAACAAAATTTGAAGGCGGGGAGAGAGGAGATACCATAAGGAGGGTGCAACCTTGTGGATACTATCATTTTCAGACTAGGGAAACTACCTCGAATATGATCTGGAGTGAGCTTGAAGCCATGTCCTTGTGATTGCATAACTCCAGTTGGGAGTGGCATCTACATTGAGACATTAATGGTTGCAAGCTTGCCTAAGGTTGGGTGGTGTGTTCCTCTCCCACAATGATTTTGGGAAATATTTCATTCAAAAGATAAGTGCCTTGGAACTTATTTGAATTATGTATATGTTTTTTTTGTGAAGTTTTTGTGTTTGTGCATATGAATAGCCATGGAATATTAGGCTTATCATTCATAATATGTGTCTCTTTGAATATCTACCATAATTATTTTCCTCATGCAAAAATTTTCATTTTTCCCTCACATTAAAACCATCTAGGTTTAAGGGTTAATTGTCAATTGTCAATGTAGCCGTTGGATATATTTAGCCATAAGGATCATCATTCACACTCCTTAAACCATGTTTACCTTTCCTTTATTTCCATTCTTCATAACATTCATATTTATTGTCCTATCCATATTGCTTTCCTTGTCTTTTAATTGAAAACACAAATAAAATACAATTTCTACTCATGTTGAGGCAAAGGGGCATATTTCTATCATTCAACTATTTTTGCTTCAAATGGTTTCTCTTTTTGGTATGTATACACTCAAAAACACTCCAATTGTGTTCACACTTAGGAAAATTGCATGTTTGTTTCAAAATCTAAATTTGGAAAATTGCATGTTTGTCTCAAAATCTAAATTTGGAAAATTGCATGTTTGTCTCAAAATCTAAATTTGGAAAATTGCATGTTTGTCTCAAAATATAAATTTTAAACTTTTGCAAACAAGGGCACTAGCTAGTGGGTCTTGATCAACCCTTCGTTCCTCTCTGAAAACACTTGTAACAATAGTTATTTAAAGGCACTGAAATATTAATCCTGGGTGATGACCTCGTTATGTGACCAAATTGTGTGACAAAAATGGCTCTTATCCAAGGCATTTCAAATTCGAATATATGAAAGAGTGCCGCCAAACTTATTTTGCATCAAATCAAGGACCACCCTTTTCAGGCCCCTGACAATGAGGAGGAGGATCTTGTTAAGCACACAATAGCAGCAAATAGGTTCTTCACAAAAATAGCAACATGACTCTGATTTAACCATTGTGCCCGATGACAATGATTTCCGATGCCCTATTCCCACATTTTTAGTCAATAAATACCTCTTTCTCAAATCATACAGAATGTCCAAAATAGCCAAAAGAGAGAATCCACACAGAAAACACACATATTCTCAAAGCTTCTCAAGGAGAGAATGATCTGTATCAATGGTGTTATAGAGGACAGCACTGCAACAGTGGTAGTATCCCAACTACTATCCATAGAGTCTGAAAATCCAGTGAATCCCATCATCCTCTACATAAATTCCCCTGGACAAGTCATGATCGCAGGGATGGAAATATATGACACAATGTAGTACATAAGGAACCTCGTGAGCATGTTTTGTATGGGGCAGACAACCTCATTGGTGTCTCTTCTGTTGATAGCAGGGGAAAATGGAGAGCCTCGAGATCATTTCCCAATGCGAGGATCATGACCCACATGCCCTTCAGAGGGTCGATTGGGAAGGCGAGTGACATATCCATTTAGGACGAGGAGATCCTCCTGACCAGAGATAGGCTCAATAGTCTCTATGTCAAGCATACTGAGCAGAGTATTGATAATATTGAGAAATGCATGGAGAGGGACATGTTCATATCGTCTAAGGAGGCCAAAGAGTTTGGGCTTTTGGATACAATCATTGAACAGAAGGCCCATGTCTCTTGTTACCGATGTTGTGGGGCATGCATCTACCAACAACAAAACAAAGACTTGAAGACAACAAGTAACTTCTTTTAACCCCCCTTGAATTGGGTTTTTCTTTTTGGGGTTTTGGTAGGGTTTATCAGAATGTATGCTTTGTGTTAATGTTTTCAGGGTTTCGATTCATATTCTTTGATTGTGGTTGTCAAGTTATCACGATTTGCGCATCTCAAACCTCATTGTTATAGGCTGAATGGCCATTGTTTTAAATGAAACCTAGATTATGTTTCCTCAGCCATTCAACAGTGACACTCTTTACCTATGCGCCCATAACAAATGAAGAATACACAACATTTCTAGAATTCAACCTTTAATGCTCGATTTCAATTACAAAACGAGTTTGACCCCTTTGATTCATGAATTTATTTAACAGTAGATGCATTCCAATCGTGTCTTGGCTCACTGGCTTCAATACACAACGTGACCTTGACCCTCCAGAATTTATCCACTCTAACAAACGACTGTGTATCAAAATTTATACACAGCAATTCTGAAATCGATCATAAAATACCACTTTATTTATAGACAAGAAATAAATTCATGGGTTTCAACTATCTACATAAGTATTCGTTGTTCCATTCAACAGCCTAAAAATCTCTTGGGATATAAAACCCTGGTTTGGTCAAAATACTAAATCCTTAAACAGTCGTAACCACAATTCACTAGACTAAGAATCGATTTTGTCAAGTAATGTCAGTATGCCTGTAAATATATTGTATGCACTCTAACTGTAAGGAAAAAAAACACTCGATACATTCATTTCAATCATCTACAGAGAGAACCTGATAACTTTAGAAATCTACAAGTCTTCATTGTCATTCCATCCTATCGAAACTAGCTATCAAGTCTACATACTTGATCTTCAACACCCAGCGATTCACACCCTCTCTGTCTCCCCTTTCTAACTCTATCTCTCTGAAATATTCTTACAGATTAGTTATTTGCTTTGTTTGCAGGTTATGTACTGTGTTTCTCACATTTAGTTGTATAGGTTATGCCATGCCATTCATTTTGTGTGTGACAGTATGTTGTTTCCTACCTTGTATTATACATATTCTTGGATTTTGAGAGGACCAGAGTCAAATCAGAGGAGCTTCATCCGAAGTGCTTAATTCTTTCCCAACTTACATGTTCAAGGAAAAAAGAGCTACTAAACGTAATGGAATTAAAGACGAGTGAATTTGACTCAGAAAGCTTAGGTGACGGTGGATTTATATCAGCTGGGAGTGATAAAGAAAGATTATTTCAGGTGAAGATGTGGTATGTGTTGTTTCATGTTGATGTAGGCACCACCGGCCATGACTCTATGCAGACCTTACTTTAACAAAAAATTATGTCTTGAAAGTGAATTTCAGGTTTTCCCTCTATCTTTGGCTAACTATCACCATATCTGGCGGTTCTCCTTAGGTTCTTACGCATAATGATCGTTGATCTACCTCGAAGATACTCAGGAACCGTCGGTCTGGTATTGAAATGCATAACAACCCTAGATCTAACTGTGTATGAGCTCCATTTGTCTTCTGCACAACTAAAACTCAAATTTATCTGCCAATTTTAACAAGACTTCGATAGATTTACCTCTGCGATGCACAATAACCATTTATTTACTTTGTAAACACCCTTTAATGCTCCCTATGCATATAATTAAGGGATTCTCTACAAATTTAGTAATGTATCCCTAAATTTCCTTCAATCAACTATGCGCAAATGAATCCATGCAGAAAAAAGATGTGATCAATATTTTAATCTATATAACATTGAGTCGCATGCACTGTAAAGAGATTAACTCTGTAATTCAACAAATATAGACTTTAACTTTCTTCATAGAGAACCCATATTTGAAACGGAATGCAACTGTTCAGATCATTACAACCAGAGTCTCTAGCCTCTGTGTATACTCCAGGATTTCAAATCCAATCTTCCTCCTGACCTAATCTCCAACTCTTAGTTGCATTTAAATTCTATGAGTTATCCAAAAACCTCTACGAGTTGTCTAAGATCTCTCGAGCTAACCTAATGCTCCAAATGAGCTAATCAAAAGCTACCTAACCTAAATCACTTGACTGTGTTAAATATCATTTCAATTCTGTTTCCAGATGCTACAATGAAGGAAACATAATCCTTATTTGACTCAAACTGACCCTATGAGTCATCAGTGACTCATCAACTGACTCCTAACAACCCTAACCGAATCACTTACAAGTGGAAAGGACTGAATGTCCTTATCCAGATTCTTCAATAAAGCAAATTTACAAGCATGAGACCCTAGGTCTCCTTAGAAATTTAATTGACTTTGTGAAGTCATGGATGACTTCATCTTTATGAGCTAATGCTCCTGCATCACATGTTCTGTATAAAATCTAAATAGACTCTAATTATTGCTGGTGAAAAGTTGGCAACCAAGTAATGATATCCATATTGGTATTATTTCCAATGCAAATTTGTTCCATTTACTTGGGAAAATACTAGGACAATGACGAGCTAAGGGATTTACATTGCACCCATTGCTTTCATGTAGAATGTGTTGATAAGTGGTTGAAAATAAATGCATCTTGTCCTCTTTTCAAACATGAAATTGGGAAATCCAGTGAAGCAGCATCATAATCTGCTGCACAAGCAGGATAGCGAAGAGATGGACAATTGGAGTGATGGGCTAGTATGGTGTAAACAGAACTAAAAAAGCAGGTTTGAGTTAATTTCAGACCCTAAAAACCAAGTTTGGGTGCGATTTAAGTGATTCTAGGAAGATTTATGAGCTCTTTTCATGATGAATTCTCATCTCTTCCAAGTTGAAGTAATTCTAGGCACATATTTAACCCCAAACAATGGTCCTTTTTGAAGTTTTGGGCATAAATAACAATGAACAACCCTAAAACCATGAATTCTGGATAAGTAGCAACAATTATGGGCATGAAGACAGCCTTAACATCCACTCCTACACCACACAGAGTTGATTTCAGACCCGGCTTTGAAGACAGCCTTAACATCCCCTTGTATTGAATTAAGTTTTCCACAAAATTACTACCATCCCCAGTTCTGCTCTTTGTGTCCATATCCATGCCCATAATTGTTTATTAATGCCATTTCAACCCTCAAATTCAACCCAACATTCCTCCAAACCTGTTGTTGGTTGCTGTTAATCACTTTTCATCGGGGTGTTCATGCCCATAATTGTCTTTTAACCCTCCAATTTGGCCCAATTTTAGAGATAGGCCTGTTTAGTAGTGGAAAGGTGCACAGGGATGACCGATTCACAATGTTTCTTGCCACATATACACTCTGCACTTCCCAAATTTGTTCTAGGGTTGTTTTTTACCACTGTTTGGGGTCAAGTGTCCAAAATGTGAAGGAAAAATGCCCAAATTTGCTTCATACTTGGACATAATTGTTTGTTCAAGGCATATCAAATCTAACGAAAAACAAAAACACAATATGATAATTCTTTGGAACAAAACACACTACACATCACAATTTTCCTAAACTCATTGTTGCTCCCTAACACTGCTGTCAAATTGGCCTGTAGACATTAATTTAGAGGCCTTTTTTGTGAAAGAACAACCTACCAATAGTTACTTCACTGCTAATGATATGTGAATTCAACATTACTTGTTGAAAGCCTATTAGTATGACAGTAATACATCTAACTAGCAGTCTCTCCTTGGAAGTAAATTTCTATTTGAAAACATGTTTGGATCAATATTTTTGAAGTATTTCACTTCCATAGATGTTGTAAATATGCATGTGCTGAGGGTGCACTTCTACAACAACCAAGTTTTCCAGAATTTGATCAACATGCCAGTCATGAACATGTAGGTGAGTTGTGTTTTTGAGTGGGCTTCAAGCTGTTATGTTGTTGCTTAAGAGAGAGGGTGTGTGTAAATTCAAATATGGCATGCGTTTGTTTTTCCAGTTTGATTTTTATTTTGCAGTTGACTGAAGTGTAGGACTGTATATTATCCTTTAGTTAGACTTGTCATGCCAAAAACAACTCATTTGATTGCAGATACATTTTACAAGTTTTCATAATTCTATCATTTTTTGGTTTTGCATGTATGTTCTTTATCTTGTATTTTTTTCTAAAAGAATAGTCTTAATTTCGTTCCTTTCCTATGTCCATCCATTAGACACAGAACTTTTGCAGAGGCTCCTCCTAAATCTTTGTGCACATAGTGCCATAGAAACATGTTTAATTCAACTTTTGCTAGATATGGTGAAGCCATAAACTTGGGCATTAAGAGAATATTCAGATGAGGCCGCATCTTAGAGGCTCTATGGTTTTCAATGGAATGTAGTTTATACTTGTTCACAATTATCAGGTGGTAGGCATTATCTCAAAACTATTTTTAAACTTGACCATTTAGGTGCTTACAATTGAGTTCTAGAACTTTCTTCAAGGGTTATTATGCCATGGAGTTTACTAATGGGTTTTTCAATTTTCTTGATTCCTTTCTGACTTTTGGGATTTTTTTATATTTGATCTTTTTGGTTTGGGATTCATATTTGTGTAAGAATTTTCATAGCTTTTTGAATAGTTTCTTGTGATTTTGTTGTTGTCAATAGTGTTGATTTATAGTGCTTGTTTAGTTTCCATTAACCTTCATTAACATTTCATCACAACAGAAGCATAAACTATGCTTCCTTTGTTCTGTGACCAGTCTACAATAAATCCGCTCCTTAGTTAACATTAGAACAAACAAGAGGATGAGCTGGGTGACATGATTCCAAAGAAAGCCCATATGTCTGATTTCCATTTGTGCATCTGTAAGTGTAAAAAACAACTCATCTTACAGGCTTAGGTAAAGCCTATAGATATACATTATTAAATTGTTGTTACAGCATTTTATGTCATCTTTTGATATCTTGTTTCCATATGCTTAAAAAAGCTTAGATATCTATTTTAGTTATTGTGTAAACAAGTTAGTGAATCAGTTCTATTTACTTTACTTATAACAATGTGATATTTTTGCTTTTCCAAATTAGTAAAATGTTATAATAATAATAACCAAATGTTCAATTTATTCTAGTAGGCCATTGGTCATCACCATCTACTAGGGTTACATTTTGCTTGTGACCTGTTTCACTTGATTGACACGAGTTTAAAAGGGATGAGGCCGGGTACTAGTCCCAAGCAATTTTGATAGGTATAGCTACACCTCATATTGGGCAGGTAAGCAAAGAAATTCTACCCTATGTAACCCATAAGAGGAAGTTTCTTGAAGCATTTCCCCCCAAAAATGTGTAATTTCATGCCAATATGAATCTTAGGAATTTTGCACTTTTATAGGTGCTCTACATTTATGTTATATATGATAATTGAAAAATGCATGTAAGTTGACATAACACCGATAATTCATAGGATATGCTACTTTGTTGTTTATTCAAGTACTTTTATATACCTGCTGAAACTAATGCTTGGATTCTCGAACATGACAATTATAAAGAGAAAATTCTCAAGTATTACAATGAGAAAAAAATACATATTAACGTTGGAGGCTCTATCTTTTGCATAGCCTCCTTTACTAAACCATTTAATTTATTATATATCTTGGACTCCATAGAATTTGTTTTTATTATTTGTTGGAAAATCTTAGGGTTAAAATGTGTCTCTCTGCTTTTTAGGTCCCCACATTTTCATTGTGGCTTAGGGGGTCTGCATTGACCAGCTTGGGAGGTCCACACCATCTAGTTTGGGGCATATGTACCTAAGATGTCATATAAAATCCACAATGAAGAAAATTATGTTAGGATGGATTTTTTGCAAAGACGTCTTTAATATTGGCAGGTTAGTCAACATGAAATTATATAGTAGGTACAGACATGTTTTTTAATCAATATACTGGAATGAGTTCCAACATATTGAATCCATTCTCCAAAATTCTCTTCTGAAGGAACATGTGAAACTAAGTTTAGATAGTGAATTTTTATGTCCCTAGGATTTGATCAAATCATAAATAATGATGGCCAAGAGAATTATGATCCAGGAGTTTTAATAGGCACGATGCAATCATAGTTAGAGAACATTTTTAATTACCATAGTTTAGTGTTTAAATATTTATAGGCCTACTGCATTATTTTTTGAAAGCAAGTTTATAGGCCTGCTGAAACTAATCCATGCAAGGTAACAATTCCTATGATTGTAAAGTACAACCAACAAGAACAGAAATCTGCCCCTGCCAAGTACAACCAACAACTCAGAAAATTGCCGCTATAAACTATGACCAACCAATTCAGGAAATATTCCTTTGTAAGGTACAGTCAACACAACATAAAAATATCCCTTCAAATCTATGTAGGCTAAATTGAAAAGATGCCCAAAAAAACAAGGAAGGTGCTCTATCAACAATGATTGGACATACTTCTCTTCTAAGCAATTGTTTGTCACCATTGTCACCATTGTGGAAAGCAATGGTGACGTTGAACCGTTATCCTTTAAGGACCATTATAATTATTTTTTTTACAATTTTAATTGCAATGGCAACGGTCCTTTATGTTGCATCATTAAAAGATTCAAAAAATGAAAAGCAGTGACAATCTCATAGCGGTTGTCACCATTGATATGTTAATGGAAATATCCTCAATAGTGAGGGTCATTGTAAGGACCTCATCATATGTCATTGGCGACGTTCAGTTTTTTGGTGATGGAGGCCCTTAGGTCCATCACCAAAACTTCATATAAATTGGTGAGGGTCACTATTTGTCACTAATAATCCTTATTAGTGTCGAACATTGAATGTCACCACACCACCTCTAGTTTTGGGGACACATCCGTTGGTGACATTCACATTTTGGTGACGTCCTCCTTTTTCACCATCACCGATGAGATTATGGTGACATGTCTCAACCCTCACCAATGATCGTTCATTGATCGCCGCCATATGTGCATCAAATGGTGAGGGTCAAAGCAGGTCTGTCACCAACACTTCATAATGATTGGTGACGGTCACAACCTAGAATAATCATAATTATTGGTGGAGGGCCTTGATTGTCACCACATACCCCCACTTAAGGTGACGGTGCCTTTGGCGACGCTCAGATTTTGGTGACGGGACCCCTCTTGACCATCACCAAATGAGCTTATGGTGACATTTTTGGACCCTCACCAATGACCTTTTTTCTTGTAGTGTGATAAAACCAAAATCTCTATTCATTGACTATGTTGATTGGTCCACCCATTATTTCGACATCGCTACACCTATTTTTCCAAAAGTTTTATTCACTCAGGCTTGTGATGGTGTTTTAAGCTCACTACTATTCTCAACATATGGAATTTCTACCTATGTCCAAGTAGAGAACCCTTTTCTTCCCTTTATCCAATAGAATTGTGTGAATTGATGCTTATTTCAAATGATTTATTTCCTTCCACATGTACTGTGTGTACTATTGTGATTTGAACAGGTTAACATCATTGCATGGCAAGAATTAAATCCCCACAAGTCAAAGGGCATGGGAATTTCTTAAGCACACAATTATCTTGCACATTTCCTTAGTGCCCCAAATATCACACATTAGTTCTATTATTCCATTCATTCCATTGCTTGGATTTTTTTTGTGTGAACCTTGGAATAATTCATACCATTTTGTATGTACTTGTCAAGATTATACAAAACACTAGCATCTCACTATTATTAGGGTTCTCAGTGTCAGGTTATCAATGTTTATGACTTGATTGTTGTCTCATATGAGGGACAATGTCATTTGAATAAACTCAAATAGTGCAACAAAATATCTAGTTAATACAATGCAATATGTTATGCACAATGAAATGAGTGCTCATAGGATTCAAGGCCCATATTCTAGAAAAGACTATAAGATTATGGCCAACAAAGAAAAATGCCAAACCACAAAATATCTGGGATTTAATTATGGTTATTGTCATGATAATGAATAATGCAATAACATCTAAAGTTCATACTTCACTATTGATAATTCTAGTACATGGTTAAGAGTCCAAGGATGAGAGAAACCATGATCATAAATAATATTATGAGATTTAGAGGTAGGAAATGAAAATGTTTGATGATATATAGAATGCCATATTGGGTTAGTTGACGTGCCTCTACTCACAATTAGGGTTATGGTTTTGGACCCTCTAAAATGTTATTGAAAGTCCACATGTCATGAGCTCAACATTTGTGGGTAATGAGAGTTGAATTGGAATCTACTCAATGTAACCATGGTGGTCAATTGGATAGGTAAACTTGTGGGAGGCATAAATTCCTCATACGAACTTTTATTGAGGAAATTCTTGCACCATTGGAAAGGTATTAGAGTTTAGAACAACACCTAGGGGTTAAAAGCTTTTCTTGCAAAATTTTGACCCCAAAAAACATCATTTAAGCCCTCAAATAGACCTAGGAAGATTTTGGACCTTATTACCCTCCAAATACTTTGCAGTGTGCCATACCAAATTGTCATAGAGGAGGGATACTTTTGTCCTAATTCACCAAAATAGGATTGTCAATTCTTAAGAGGAATTCTAACCATGATTTTTCAGTGGCCCTGAAGGAAAATACTTAAGTTTTTATTTCCCTCATCTTCACTTGGAATCTTTTTATCAAATTATATACTATATATTGTTAAAAATACCAAAAATCATATATTGTGAAAAAAACCGTAAATTTTTTTTTTTGCAAGTTAGGCCTTCAAAACCTCTATTTTCCCTAATTAGGTCAATACCAACACAACCTATCGTTTCTTGGTTTTGTCCTAATTCATCAAAATAGGATTGTCAATTCTTAAGAGGAATTCTAACCATGATTCTTCAGTGGCCCTAGAGGAAAATACTTAAGCTTTTATTTCCCTCATATTCACTTGGAATCCTTTTATCAAATTCTATACTATATATTGTTAAAAATACCAAAAAATCATATATTGTGAAAAAAACTCTAAATATTATTTTTTTACAAGTTAGGCCTTTGGCACCTCTGTTTTCCCTAATTAGGCCAATACCAACACAACCTATGGTTTCTTGGTTTTGTCCTAATTCATCAAAATAGGATTGTCAATTCTTAAGAGGAATTCTAACCATGATTCTTTAGTATCCCTGAAGGAAAATACTTAAGTTTTTATTTCCCTCATCTTCACTTGGAATCTTTTTTATCAAATTCTATACTATATATTATTAAAAATACCAAAAAATCATATATTGTGAAAAAAACCCTAAAAAATCTTTTTTTTTTCAAGTTAGGCCTTCGACACCCCTGTTTCCCCTAATTTGGTCAATACCAACACAACCTATGGTTTCTTGATTCTGTCCTAATTCACCAAGATAGGATTGCTAATTCTTTAGAGGAATTCTAACCATGTTACTTCAGTGGCCCTTAAGGAAAATATTTAAGTTTTTTTTCCCTCATCTTCACTTGGAATATTTTTATCAAATTCTATACTATATATTGTTAAAAATACCAAAATATCATATATTGTGAAAAAACCCTAAAAATTAGTTTTTTGCGAAAATTCCAAAAATATTTATTTTGTGCCCTAGATTACTTTAATTTCCATTTTATGAAATATTCAATTGCAACAATAAATTTCAAATATAGATAAAATATGAAAAATCCAAAAATATTGAAAAATAATGAAGAAGGTGAACTTTATGTGCTAAAAGTGCCCTAAAGGAAGTGTCATCATCAAAGGGTTAGGTGACGATAGTCCTAAGGGGTTTTTTTAGATTTGGTTATTGAGTTACTACAGGTCCATCTTGAAGGAAAATTCAAACCCTATGGGTTTGAGGAAGTTTGCATCAAATTCTAGGTTGCCCGAGAGGACCCTAGGGGGATTTGAGGACAAGGAATTTGCGGATTTGATTTGCATGTGGTAAGTTTCATACCTATGGCATAAATCGATGAAAAACCATATATTTTATCCACTAAAACAAGTGCTCCCTAGGGGGGGTAGCTGTGCCCTGCTTTGTTGGTTGCCTAGAGGTCAATTTCATGCAATTCTAACGATTGGTTTTGGAGATACCTATGGATTTCTATTGCTGGTTTGTATTGCAGAAATTGTAGCAGTAAGTTATATCTTCATTATTTCTCATATCCTTCCAAACTTAAAGGTTTATTTTAGATTTATTTCATTGACTCCATTAGGCACTAGTCTAATAATAATAAGAAGGTGTTGTAGGGATATAAGTGGTTTCTATTGTCTGTTACAAGTCTATCCTGACTGTGTTTTGGGGAGCCTCCCATGGACCAAGGAGAAAGGTCTAAAGAGGAAGGAGGTTACATCAAGGTGATAGTGAGTTTACTTCCTTAAATAGTTTTCGATCACAACACTGGGTCCACATATTTTGATTGGGTCCACATACCTTACTTGGGTCCACATACTTGAATTGGTTCCACTTATCCTCAATCATGGAAGCGTGCTATTTTTTGAGGTAAAAGACCCCAAATATACAAAGTAATACTTGCCCCTAAAATGGTCCTTACGCGCCAATTGATCCAATCTTTCCACCTAGAAAGCATCAAAATAGATGATAAATTATACATTGATCCATTTCGGATCATACATCCCCATTTTGAGAGGATTTTGGTCCGTGAAATATTTTATTGAATGAGGTGAGGAAATTTTTCCTCTAACTTCTCTGTGGAGTACCGTATAGCCTTTCCCATAAGTTGTCCCTCCAACCCAACCTTCCAGAGTTCATATTGTCCTTGACTATTTTTTCTGTATTTCTTTTGCAAAACTATATATTTTGAAAACTCTGCTTGAACTCTGGCACTAAGCCCTCTACATAAGGTAAGACCTGCTCAGGCTCTTGGTCCAACTTGGACAGATCAAAGAGTTTCATATTTTTCACATTCACTACTGAGTAAATGCACATAAATGGGGGTAGATATAGATTGAATATGTAGGCATTATCTCCTACCTTCTCCAACACTTTAAAATGACCATATCGTACTGCCTTGATCTTCTTACTAGGACCTTGTTGTCCATATGCAACATCTATAGGTAAGGTGGTAGATATCCAAAACAAGTTTCAAAAGGGGACTTACTAATGGAAGTGTGGACTAATATGTTATAAGAGTATTATATGTATATCAAATTCTCATCCTAGGTCTTTGAATGCTCTTGATTTTAACCCCTCAAAAGATGCACCAAAGTCCTATTGATTACTTCTGTCTTCCCATATGTCTATGGACGGAATGTTGTATATCTATTCAACTTAGTGTCCATCTTCTCTCAAAGTGTAGTCCAAAAAGAACTAGGAAATTCAATATTCTTGTCTGATATGATGCTCCTTGGTATCTCAAAGTGCACCCAAACTTGATCAAAGAACATGTTTGCTTCTTCTTGTCATTTGATGGTACTTTTACAACGCATAAGAATGAAAATCTTGCTAAATATTTCAACTACCACAAATAATAGTCATGTCCCTTCCTAGTGGTTGTTAAACCACCCAAAAAGTCCATGGAAATACTTTCCCAAGGTCAAGTTGGTACATGTAAGGGATGGTATAGGCCTTGATTACTGGGCTTGCTGGTACAACCAAGTATGCATCCTTTAATATATTGTGCTACATATTCTTGCATTCTAGGCCAACACACATACCTTTGTAAGTTAGCAATTATCTTCCCAACACTGAAATTCCTTGTAACTTTGGAGGTGTGTGCCTCTTTGATAAGACATAATCTTTCACCTTTAGGAACATAGATCTTGTCTAGCTTATAGAGTAACCCATTCTATAGATGATAGTTAGCCTTACTATGACCTTCTTCTACATGAAATTTTCCCTGTAGCTATTGAAACACATCCTTGAAGTCTTCATCTTCTATGTATCCCTCTTTGTATGCATCATGGGTAAAGGTTACATGTGCATAAGAGTTTTCAAAGATGTAATATTGGATGTGGGCGGCCTTGAAAGTATGTATGCCAACTTATTAGTGCTTCCCTTCTTATACTCGATGACTAGATGAAACTGTTGCAAAAATGCCATCCACTTGTAATGTCTGGTTTGTTGTAGCTTACTTTGGGATTGCAAATACTATAGGGGATGGTGATCTATGTGGTTAATGATTTCCTTTCCCATTAGATAGTGCTTCCACTTCTTAACAACTTGAAACAGTGTATAAAGTTCCTTATCATAGGTAGGGTAGTTTAAGGCCTCCCCATGAAACATTTCAGGATGGTAGCATACCAACTTACCTTCTTGTGTCAAAACTTCTCCCATAGCATACCCACTTGCATCTGTATCCACTTCAAAAGGATTTGCAAGTTAGGAAATGTGAGAGCTAGTGCTTGACTAATATTTTGTTTTAGGTTATCGAAATATTTCTGCTATTTCTTTCTCCATTGGAAACTCTTACCGCTTGTTGTTATGGTGTGGAATGGTGCAGTTACAACTGAAAAGGAAGTGATAAAATTCCATAGGTACTGTGTTTCCCAAAAAAATCTCGCAACTTCAGTGACATTAGTAGGAAATGGCCATTTTATAATGGCCTCCATCTTTAGGGGGTCTATCTTGAGTTACCCTCCACTGATCACATAGCCCAAATACACCAATGATTGTTGAAACTCACATTTCTTGAGATTAGCCAGTAGTTGATGCTTTTTCAGAGTCTCTGACACTTGCATGAGATGTGAAATGTGCTCCTCCCAAGTAGAGCTATAAACCAATATATAATACAAATGCACTATAACAAATGAATCTAAATATGGGTGAAAAACATCATTCATTAGTCTCATAAATGTATTTGGTGTATTACATAAACCAAGAGGCATACCAAATCATTCATACAATCCTTTCCTTATCTTAAAGGAAATATTCTAGGTATCATCTTCTTTGAAATGTAACTGGTGGCATCCTGATTTGAGATCCAACTTGGAGAAATACTTGGAATGCTACAACTAGTTTAACAAATCGTCAATCCTGGTAATGGGGAGTTAGGAAATGACTGTATATCATGATCTACTTACCTCTTAGGTGGTTGTTGAATAAGGTTTTCATTGATGTCAAAATCCAAGCATAAGTGTATATAACTCCAAAGTGGTCCTTGTTAGCACCCAAAATGACCCTCGAGGTTGTGGGAAGGGGACACTTCGGGGTAACCAAAAAACCAGTTTAGAATTATTCTACTGACCCAACACAGTCAGATAGGGATCTCTCTTAAATTCAAGAAAACTGAAAATGATTACAGATTTAACAATGACAAACATATAGGATTCTTGTTACTGTGGATAATCATTCAAAGCATATTTAGAAGGTCAAATTTCTGCCATAACAAGTTGATTTTAAAGTGTGGTAAGATAATCATCAGAGAAACATTAGGAGATGGAGTTATGGCCTAATACATGAATTGAATAACAGTGCTGCAGATCGAAACATCAAAACAGAGGCAAGGTAGCCACTCGCTTCCAGTCTAAGTGCTATTATCTGGTGAAAAAGGGAGAAAGAACGAATAGTCCATTGACATGAGCAACCTTCAAGGGTGAATTCAATGTCAAATTTAGAAGAAATATTGAGTGAATACCTGAAACAATAGGCATAGCTTGATACCAAGAATTCTATCCTAGTATACACTGATTCCAGATATGAAAGGGAAAACATAATGTAAGTGAATAATAAGAAACACAATCACATAAGGAGAAGAGAAAACACGGACTGTAAGAAAAGCGACACATGAATCTCCATTAAATGCCAGCTTCAGACACTACAATTATATTAATGATTAAGTCTGAAGGACAGGGCTTAGTATCCCCAGGCCTTAGGTAATTGATTTTCCAACCCTTTGATATTCTATTACATAGATATTTATAGGTTCCCAGCCTTGGAATGATCATCAAAAATAGTTACAAAATATGCTTCCACATATATGGCCCAGTTCGTAACTTTTGACAGCGGATCACAAGATGAAAAGGACTGCCAACACACTAACCATGACTGCTTCTATAGGTGTCCTTTGTAGGTTGCAGACCACGATAGCCTTAAATGACCTTATGGACGTTAACAGGCCCAAAAACTAGAGTAAAAAGACAACTATACACTTAGCCAAAGATAGACTTGCCAGGTGGGAAAAAGAAAAAAGCACCAACAGGCTGCTAGCTCATTTTTGAGCCTTCAACTGGCCCTGCGGCTTGAAGAAGTCTTCTATTTTCAGGGAATATTCTTCCACTTATTCCTCTGCTGAAGGAGGAGGTGTTGCCTCTTCAGTGGGGATGATGTAATCTCTGATAATCACCATGTCACGAAGGGCGTCCCACTTCTCTTCTTCAGTTCTTGCCTTCTTCGGTCGATGTCGAACCTGTCTGCGTAGCTGTCAGCCTTCGTGCTCCTCAAGTTAGCTAGCCGAACTCTCTTCTAGGTGGTCAAATACTAGTGGAGATGAAGGAATATGCTCCTCTTCCACCTCAGACCATACTTTCTCTCGTACAACAACCACCTCGGCTCCCTCATCGGCCTCCATAACCAGATGGTAACTGAAAAGATGTCTGGGTGGTCAAGCTTTCCACCTTTCTCATGTAACGATTCTGAATGAGGATAGAGGGACCATTCTTATAACGGTCGTGACGATGAAGGATGCTACATGTGATCACCTTTTCCATGATGACCCGACCGAATCTCCCAACCGAGCAGCAATGATGTCTGCAATTGATTTGATGCAAAACATGCTTAGCCATGCCATTTTCGATAGGTGTAAAAACATATGACAACGCTAAGGTGGCCTCTGTGCTATTTGCAATCATTGTGGTGGCAGTAGAGATGCCTTTAATCCGTCTATCCCCTTGAGTGAATATGTACCGTAGATTTTAGCCCTGCTCTCACTCGAGCCATCGAATGGTGCTGCCCCTACCATGTTTGCAAATCCGAAGCTGGTTGGCGTGGCGCACAAGTAAGATCTACAAACTCATTATGAGCTGTAGATCTCTCCCCCTGCTGAATCACAGCCGTTGGAAAGCGCTGAGGGTTTAACATGAGTTCACAAATACGAAACGTGACCTTTCTCATGCAAGTTAAAATTGTGAACATTCATTCGACCGCCGATCCACTTCACTGGCTATCAATTAGTGTTTAAGTTGCCCACCGGTTAATGTCTCCTCCTGTGATTATGTAGCTTCCGAATTTCACCACGGAGGGTGCCTCTCGGCTGTCGATCTCCATCGCTTTTAATACAGGCCTTCTAGAGGTGCCATCATACATGGAAGGAACATTTCTTTGTCTTGATCCTATTTGGAAATTCCTTTAAGCCTTATAACCTTTAGATTTTGTCTCCATGGGTTAGGTTCGTCGCGTAAAGATTTGAACCTTTTATGTTAGGACTATGGGCATCCAGATCAGCGTTTTTCCTCTGCCACCTCTCTATGGTCCTGAACCTCCTCCACATCCCTAGCACAATTCTAGTGCTAATAACAGGCTCCTATTGGGGATGTTATCCTCCCTGCGAGGTAGCAAAGAACCCCGCAGACCAGTTCCTTGTCCATTAGGATGTGGAGTCACAAAATTTGTTGTCTGTAGCTCTTTATTGAAAACACAAACCAAAAAATGAAGCGAAGACTGCAAACACTACTGCAACTAAATGTTGAAAAGTGCTCGGGGTGCTGAGCTTATTTATGTACAAAACTACTCTACCCTATGCTACTAAAATGGCTTTCATATCAAGTAATATGAAAATTCCAGTGTAACCAATCCAGTAGCTGATTCAGTAGGAAAACCTCTACATCATGCCCAATCAACATCAGAGGATACAACCATAATGGCAAAAAGCGTTGATGATAGGCACATAATTTTTGACAAAGATAGGACTTCTTACCCCGACTAAAGAATCTTTTCATGTAGCTAACTATTGGGTCGTAGAAAGTGCGATGTCCTCCAAATGTTTCTTCCATACTCCTGTCAAAACAAGTATGCTTCAGCTGTAAATCCTCTGGCACTCTATCAGAATATAGCTCTACTTGCAACCTGGTCAATTCCCCCCCAAAGGAACTGTAAGTAGCTCGCTCCTCCCTTCTTCCGCTCACATCAAGCATAAGGACTGAATACTTGTGGCAGGCTTCAAATAGAACCCAAAACTCCCCTAGGTCCATGCCCTTATACAACCCAACAAGACTGAAATAACTAGCCTTATGTATCTCCTGCTGCAGCCGAAGTTCTACGACACGGAAGGCTTCTTCTACACCAGGACTATTCATAATATCACTCCCTTCGCTTCTTAAGATCCCAGGATTAAAAACCTGATTCTGTTCTGGAGTCTCAAAAGAAACTTCACCCTGATTTTCAAAAGGATAAAAAAAAAGGCCTTCTTCTTGTAACCGGGACCCTAGTCCTAAAAAAATTGCATAGGGATCATGTTGACCCCCCTGATCTCCCTCTAGCAGCTCCATTATCTGGTCAACCTGCTGAAAGTGTGTGTCAGGCCCAGGGAACCCCCCATGGATCTCATAATATTCTTCAGCTTCAGTCCAAAAGGAAAACTCTACTTGATGGGAGTCTCTGGAAACCCCTCGGTCATCAAATCCTTGCTCTTCCCTTGGATGAGGGCAGGGATCTTCATGCAGAATTTCTGAGCTCTCCTCGCTTAGGTCCTTAAGAATGCTCCTTATTCTGGCGAATGATTTAGATTTGTGAAACAGGGTTTCACCACCTCTAGGTTTAATATTGTCATGGATTGCAACGATGGAATTAGGAGCTACCAATGAGCCTTCTTCCCCGGTTGGTCTTTCTACATAGTAGAAATGGCTACATGGTAGTTCCTTTCCTTCATTTATTTCCAGAAAGATGATGACCTCTTCATCTCCATATTCATCATACAGGGGTGGGCCAAGTCTTTCTTCCAAACTTTGTACCATAGAACTCTCTGCCTGTTAAGTTTAATCTGTATAAAACACACTAACACCATCCTCTCCTTGTATTTGGATGAGTCGACCATCTCCTTTCTCACCATAAGAAAACAAAGCAGATCCTTCGTGCCCACCTCTCTCCTCAATCTCCAATTTCTTTCTCAGTTTCTCCTTATCCCCTTTCTCTGAGATTTTTCTAGACATTTTGAGGTTGTCCTCGACCTCCAATGAATTGATAAACATACGATGCAATGTGGGAGACTTTCTTTCCAATAGGAGGGAGGATAACTCAGAAGGAAGGATAGAGGCATACTGCAGCTTGGCTGCGTTTTCCAGGGGTTGAATCTCCTTAGGTATGTTATAATAGAACCTTGCAAACCTCTTGCTAAAGGTAGACATGGTTTCACCTTCTTTCCTTCTCATGGAGTGAAACTCTGAAAGAACGAGGTCCCATGACCTTCTCTCACCCCAAAAATCCAAAAAGATATTGGACAACTCCTCCCATGTATCAATAGACCCAAGCTGCAAGTTCTTAAACCATATTTTTGCAATTCCTTTGAGGGATTGGGAAAATGTACAAGACATCACCATGCTCTACTTCAAAGAGGTCCAAAAAATGCTCAAATCCTTGAAGATGCTTCTTAGCAGTAAGACCTTCGGCTTCTCCATAAAAAACAGGGAGGTATTTATGGTACTTAGGAAGATAGTCATGAAGAACAGGGGGCAGCTTTAAAGGACCATATCTATGCTAAGACCTAAGAGGTGAAAGGGTGTGTATAGGGAGGATATCATTAGCCTCGCTCTCTTGGGGCTTGCAAGGTTGGTTATGGATCTTACATGGTTCAAAAGAAGGGAAAAGATCTACTATGGGGGTTGCAGGGGAATGTAACTCTTCAAATTCCATGGAGGGATACACGAAGGAGGCTCTCTCATGACCCTGAGCTCTTCAGTGGAGCAACAATTTCCTAGCATAAATAAACAAGGGTAAAAGGAAACAAAATCAGAAGAACAAGACCTCTTTAAGGAAATTAACATTTGGATACCTGATTCTTAGTTTTTCCATGCTTCAACTAGCTTGGATTACTCTCTAGTGGAGTAACCGATTTTTCCCCAATGGAGCTCCCTTTATACTGAAAATTTGGTGAGTGGAGTCACCAGGTGAAAGGTATACAACCTCTTCAACGTTTGAGTGTTTTTCACCATCAACATTCAGCTCTGATACTTTATCGTTCTCCCAGGCATGATAAGACATTCATTCCTCAGCAACAACACCACTATGTTAGCACCCAAGATGAACCCCGAGGTTCTGGGAAGGGGACACTTCGGGGTAACCACAAAACCACTTTAGACTTATGCTACTGACCCAGCACAGTCAGAGAGGGATCTCTCTTAAATTCAAGAAAACTGAAAATGATGACAGATTTAACAATGAAAAACATACAGGATTCTTGTTACTGCAGATAATCATTCAAAGCATATTCAGAAGGTCAGATTTCTGCCAGAACAAGTTGTTTTAAAGTGTGGTAAGATAATCATGAGATAAACATTGGGCGATGGAGTCATGCCTAATACATGAATTGAATAACAGTGTTGCAAAGAGAAACATCAAAACAGAGGTAAGGTAGCCACCCGCTTCCGGTCTAAGTGCTATTATTTGGTGAAAAGGGGAGAAATAACGAATAGTCCATTGACATGAGAAACCTTCAAGGGTGAATTCGATGTCAACTTTAGAAGAAATATTGAGTGAATACCTGAAACAATAGGCAGAGCTTACTACCAAGAATTCTGTCCTACTATACACTGATTCCATTTATGAAAGGGAAAACATAATGTAAGTGAATAACAAGAAACACAATCACATAAGGAGAAGAGAAAAGACAAACTGTAAGCAAAGCAGCACATGAATCTCCATTGAATACCAGCTTCAGACACTGCAATTCTATTAATGATGAAGTCAGAAGGACGAGGCTTAGTCTCCCCAGGCCTTAGCCAACTGATTTTCCAACCCTTTGATCTTCTATTACACAGATATTTATAGGCTCCTAGCCTTGGACTGATCATAAAAAATAGTTACAAAATATGTTGCCACCTATATGGACCAGTTCGCAACTTCTGATAGCGGATCACAAGATTAAAAGGACTGCTAACACACTAACCATGACTACTTCTATAGGTGTCCTTTGGAGGGTGCAGACCACAATAGTCTTAAATGACCTTATAGACTTTAATAGGCCTCAAAACTAGAGTAAACAAACAACTATACACTTAGCCAAAGACAGACTTGCTCGATGGGAAAAAGAAAAAAGCACGAACAGGACGCCACCTCATTCTTGAGCCTTCAATTGGCCCTGCGGCTCGAAGAAGTCTTCTATTTTCAGAGAATCTTCCTCTGCTGAAGGAGGAGGTTTCGCCTCTTCAATGGGAACGATGTAATCTTTGATAATATCCATGTCACTAAGGGCATCCCACTTCTCTTCTTCGGTCCCTACCTTCTTCGGTCAACGTTGAACCTATCTGCATAGATATCGGCCTTCGTGCTCCTCAGGTTCACTGGCCGAATTCTCTTCCACATGATCGAATAATAGTAGAGAGGAGGGAATATGCTCCTCTGCCACCTCAGACCATACTTGCTTTGGTACAACCACCACCTCGGCTCCCTGATCAGCCTCCATAACTAGATTGTAACTGAAAGATGTCTGAGTGGTCAAGCTTGCCACCTTTCTCATGCAACGATTTTGAATCAGGAGATAAGGACCATGCTTATAATGGTCGTGACAATGACGGCAGCTACGTGTGATCACCTTTTCCATGATGGCCTAACCGAACCTCCCAACCGAGCAGCAATGATTTATGCACTTGAGTTGCTGCGAAACATGCTTAGGTAATCCTTTTTGGGTAGGTGGAAAAACATACTGTTAACACCCAAAAAGTGCTCACTACCTCATCTACCCCATTTCATGACTCATTTGTCCATATTTCCTACCATATTTACCTTCAGAACCCTAAAATCCCATTAAAAAGCCTCCAAAAGGCCACAAAACCATCAAAGAAGCCTCAAAAAGGCAAAAAAAACCCCTTTTTTCCCCCAAAAATACCCAAAATTCTTCCAAAATAGCAAAAACCCTCTAAAAAGGGAATAAAAAATATAAAAAGAAGAAGGAAAAAGAGGAAAAATGAGGAAAAAACCCTATACAACTGACCTAAATCATATGGTTCCCAAAACCATGGGCCAGCACTCCACCACCAAAAACCTATAAATAGGTGATGGAGACCCCTCATTTCAGATCCACAATCAAATACACCCTTACTCTACCAAAATCACTCTTGAAACCCTAGCTCACCCTTGAGCTACTTTCACCATTGATTGCCCCTTTTGGCCCATTCCCGCCATTTGGAGAAAGAGAAGGAGCATAGTTGGAGTTTGGAGCAACCCTCTTGGATCATTGCAAGAGCTTCACCAACCTCTACACTTGAGGTAAAATTTTAATACAAAAAAGAAAGATCTTCCCCATATTTCATGATTCTGTTATGTTTATTAATGCTCATGCTAGTTTAGAATTTGTATTGTTTTCTTACTTTAGTTTACTGTTTATTGAACTGCTACTAAGGAGTCCATTCTCCTTAACAGGTGCTCATTTGCACAAGCTAGGGTGAAAACCCTAGCTATAGTTTTGGCGACTCCCCTTGGTTTGAATTTTTTGTTATAGTTTTTAAATATTTTCCTGTCTTTTCCTTTCGGCTGTCGTATACCACATCTTTTACCCCCGCAGTTTTGTTCCGACCGCATCTTTCAGGCATTTACCTGGGACCCGACCATGGCTCTCAGATTGTTTCCGACGACCTGCCGACGGATTCAAGTCTGTTACCTATGATCCGACCGCGGCTAATTAGCTTGTTTGTTGCGATCCGACTACGGTTGTTAAAAATTTTCACGCATCCTGATTGCGGCTTTCAGCCATTTTGTTGCAACCCGCCTGCATCTATCGGCCCTTTTCCCGCATCCCGACTATGGCTTTCGGCCCTTTTGTTGCAACCCGACTGCGTCTATCGGCCTTTTCCCTGCGTCCCGACTACGGCTTTCAGCCCTTTTGCTGCAACCCGACTGTGTCTGTCGGCCTTTTCCCTGCGTCCCGTTTGCGGCTTTCAGCCATTTTCCTGCAACCCGCCTGCGGCTTTTTACTGTTAGGAACCTATGTCAACCCTTCTCTTTACTATGTTAGTATATTGTTGTTGGAGGCATATGCTTTGTAAGTCGTCCCGTAGTATTTGTTGATCCGTAGTTTATATTAGCCCATAGTATTGACCCATAGTATTGGACGCATATGCTTTGTAAGTCGTCCTGTAGTATTATATGTCCCATGGTTTTGACTCATAGTATTGGGCATAGACTTAGTATATAAATGTGTGTTGAGGTCATTGAAGGCACCGTGAAGTTAATTGTATTGAGCTTGCTCAAAGGAGGTTGCCCCCTCGAAGTGGCCCGTGATCAATATAAAAGTGATTCTGTTCTGTTATTTCTGATATCTTGTGTATTTGCATTAACTAATTATTGCAGGTTCATCACATTTACCTATTTCCTGCGGTCCGACTGCTTCTTTCGGCCAAAAACCCACAACCTGTCTGCGACTGTTGCTCTATTTCCCACGGTTCGACCGCCGATATTTGTCGTAGACCCGCGGTCTGCTTTCTGCATTTTTTTTTCCTGTTTGAACCCAGCACTTTGCTTCACTATTTTTTGCACCTGCACAACCATCTGTCCTACCTGCAACCATACTTCCTTACAGCCTTTTCTGCAGTTTTATTTCCATTCCATTTACAGAATCATTTTTTTTTAAATTTCAGCATTTTACTTGAAAAATAGAAAATTTTGCATTTCAAAGTTTACATTCTGTCTTGTTATTTTTGGTTGGAAAGTTTCCCCCCTTGTGGCACTTTTATTTGGGTTCATCACCTCACACGCACACACTCTGTCACCTAATTCAAGTGAGCCTTAAAAAATGACTTAACACAACCAACATTCTAACCGCACTTGGGGAACACATAAGAATTTTTGTAGTTAGGTAGGATCAGGGGGATAGGCATCCAAATAACACCCCTTGGTTGCTTACACTTGAGACATAGTTGTTGTCCATTAGGGAACCAAAATCCCCTAGTATTTTTTGGCACGGTCATAAACAATTTATCAGAGGGCCTCTCCCCTAGGAGGGCTGAAGTCGCCAGATTGGTTTCGGAGGCCTGAGTGGAATACCGCAATCCATTCAGTAACCGAAGGCTACCTTTCGCAGTTCTCGAGGTATCCCTGTACGGGGGTACTGTGGTAAAAGAACCAAATGACAGATTCACCTTTTTTAGACGTGTCATGAACGGGGCATCTTAGTTGTTGCACTGAGGTGGCCTCCGTGCTATTTGCAATCATTGTGGTGGCAGTAGAGATTCCTTTAAGCTGTCTATCCCCATGGGAGAATCTGTACCATAGATTTTAGCCCTGCTCTCACCCGAGCCATCGAATGGTGCTACCCCTACCGTGTTAGCAAATACGAAGCTAGTTGGCCTGGCGCACAAGTAAGATCTGTGAACTCATTACGAGTCATAGATCTCTCCCCCTACTGAATCATAGTTGTTGGAAAGCACTGGGGTTTAACCTGAGTTCGCAAATACGAAATGTGAACTTTCTCATGCAAGTTAAAAGTGCGAACATCCTTTCAACCGTTGATCTGATTCACCGGTCGTCGATCAGTCTTTAAGTTGCCTGCCAGTCAATGCCTCTGCCCATGATTATGTAGCTTCTAACTTTCACCATGGAGGGTGCCTCATGGCCGTCGATCTTCGTCACTTTTAATCCAGGCCTTCCAGAGGTGCCATCGTACACCAAGGACGCATTTCTTTGTCTCGAGCCTATTTAGCACTTCCTTTAAGCCTTAAACCATTTATATTTTCTCTCCATGGGTTAGGTCCACCGCGTAAAGCTTTGAACCTTTTATGTTAGGACTATGGGCATATGGATCAACGTTTTTCTTCTGCCGCCTCTCTATGGGCTTGAACCTCCTCCACATAATTAACAAAATTCTAGTGCTAACAGTCCTGTTATGGCATATATGTCAAGAATGGCCTTCACGGGATGAGAGAACATGTGGTTATTTCCACATGTCCACTTTGTGTGGTACACAAATGGAGCAAGCCCCTAAATCTATTGAAGATATCCCTAAAGTGATGTTGATGTGTCCACATGACCATGATGAAGTGAAACTTGAAGAATCCCCTTGATGAAGACACAAAGTGGTCAAGAAGACAAGTCAAAGCCCATTGCAGAAGGAAAGCAAAAGGCCATGAAGATAAAGATAGGGGATTGAAGACTCCTTTGAGTTGGTTCTCATAAATCAGAAGTTGGTGCTTCCTATGAATGTAATATTGTAATGCTAATATATTATAAGAAAAAAATTCCATGAAAAATATCTTGTGCATTGTGTATGTTTTTATGTGTTGATGAATGGTATTGTTAATGATTAATGTTACATGATGTGCTTGAAGTTTTAAAAATGGTAAAAAGTTATCAATACTAATTCACCTCCCCCTCTCAGTATTGGTGATATTTCCAATAGTGGTAACCCTTTAGGCTCCTAGAACACTCCTTTGTATGCATGTAGTAACTCCTCAAACTGATGTTTTTTTCTCTTTGGTACATCCTTCCAAGGATGCCTTTACTCTTACCGATTCATCACCCAAGTAATTCTCTTGTAAGAAAACCAAAACATATTTATTACTTGTGCAAGTAAATTTTTTGGCTTGGTTGGCACTTACTGGTGATATCTTTGATTTACCTTTATGTGCATCAATGAAGAATGACTTCCCATCCTTGAGTAAGTAGTATTGGTTTTCTCCCTTCATAAAGACCACATCCCTCATATACATGTAGGGGATTCAAAACAATACACCACACACATCAAGGGGTAATACATCTAACTCTACTTCATCAATAAAATGCACACTCACAACAAATTTGATCTTAAACTATTTCATGACCTTGATCTTTCTATGTTTGTTTACCCATCCCAATTGATAAGCACTAGGATGATCATGTACCTCCAACCCAAGATTGCTAAACAAATCAATTGTTATGAGATTGGCTTGTGAACCATACTTGAATAGAGATTCTACCTTGGTCTTCTTGATCTAGATCTTGATATGAAGATTTTTTCCATTGCCTTCTCTTCCTGTGATGAAGGCTACTCAGATTCACCTCCTTTTGCACTAAAGTGAAAACAATGTTCTCATCTGGACATTTGGGTTGTTCCCTACTTGTTTACTCGAATGTGTGCTAGGAGGTTCTTCTTCTTGGCATCCTTCTTGTGGATCTTAGGGTTCATCTCTAGATGTAGTTTCGACCACTTTTCTCTATTGTGACCATCGATTTTACAATGATTATAGTGGTTTTTCAGATCCTTGCACTGATGTGCCATGGTTGTAGTCTTCTTTCCTTTTTTCTTCTTTCCCTCCTTGAAAGTGTCTTGGTTATTTTTCTATTTGGAACCACTTGGATGTCCTTTGTTATGGCCTCTATTCTCCAGGTACTTTGCTTTCACATAGGCCTCATCAATTTTCTTAGGATTGAAGAACAACACTTTCTTTCTTAAATGACTATGCAAACCCCCCAGGTACTTGTGGAGTACATAATGGATTCTTTGGTGAGGTAACCAACATAATAGCCATATTCCTGAATTTAATGGTCTACTCTTGCACATTCTTCCCTTGCCTTTAATTGAAGTAATTCTAATGGATCCATTGGTGCTCTACATAATTGATAGGGTAGAATTGGGACTTATGAGGGATTTTAAATCCTCCCACTTAGTTACTGGTGGATCACCCTCTATCCTAAGTGCCTCTGTGTGGATTTTCCACTAGGTTAATGCACGACTCTCTAATTTCATTCGAGAAAATGAAATATTTTTCTCCTCATCTATGTTGTCAATACCAGAATAGACCTCTAATTGCTACAACCAATGATTCAAATTTAAAGCATCAATATCACCTTAGTAGGGATTGATATTCTCTTTTAATTCCATATTAAATAACAATTGGGAAGGTGTAAAGGCACTTGAACTTGGATGCTCTTTCTCGGGCTCTTTTCTTGGCTCCCTTTTTGGGTCACCTATGTCTCTCGAATTCCCCTATGATCCGATCTCTAAGTTAGAGCTTCAAAAATACTGAAAGGTCCAAACTTTCTCTCTATATATACCATGAGGAATGACAAATTGCACGAGATATCAATGACTTGTATTTCCATGTTTTCAAATTTATATTCATATTGACCCTCCGATTCTTCACTAGATTCATCCACCATGGATAGGGTTTGAAACTTTTTCTTTATTCTTCCAACTCCCAAATCCTTCAATTTCCCTCAAAAACCCAAAGAAAATTCTCTGATGCCAATATGATCCATAAACTAGCATGGATATTCCACTCGAAGAGTTCATCACAATGGATCTTACAACTTAACTTAATGTGTTAGCTTAATTCCATAGAATGTTAAATAAAATGGTACTAAAAGGAAAATAACACATCCACACAAATAACACAAGATATACCCTAGGAAAGTCCACTATGGGGAAAAATATAGCAAGAAGTGAGGACTATGCCTTTCTCTTTTCTTCTCCAATATGCAATGCAAATACAAACAAAGTGGTACTCACTCTGGAGTTCCCTTTGACATTGCGGCCTACATGGATACTACAAGATATCCTACTTCCTCTATTATTCTCTAATATACACTCCCTTATTGGTGCTTATGTATGGAAAAATACAATAAAATCATAAGAATAGAACCCCTTCTCCTCCTAATGACCCAATATTTAACATAACCCGATAGTCATCTAGGGTTAGTTTTAGGGTTTTTACATGCCTCAAATACCAATTAGGGTTACGCTTTTCAACCCTTTAGAATGTTCTTAAAAGTCCACACATGACTAGCTCCATGCATGTGGGTAATGAGAGCTAACATGGAATCTAGTTAGTACCATGGTGGTCAACTGTTAGGCTTATATGAGCATACATATAATAATGGGGTCTGAAAACCCTAGTCATGTTAATGCCGAACCTGTGATCTCCAATACCCTAATTTATCCCCGAGATAATCTCCTTAATTCTTAGGATGTTGGAAACCTTATCCATGAACCCATCGATCCTAATATTTCTTAGGAGTTTCATCAACTTTCACCTTTTAGAAATTTTTTAATGGATTGTGGGTATGAGAATTATGAAATCCAAAACTTGAAATCCCCATTACCTGTTTACTTAAAGAACCCCTCATCAAACCCTAATGTACTGGGGTTACATTCCATTAGGTTTCAAAACATCACGATCAAGAATAAAAAGAAGAAAAATTCCAAAACACATCTACATGCTTAGAGCTTCGGGAACACATCCCTTTGTCTACTCAGCTGAAGGATACATATTTAGATATAAAAGACTGTGAAGAACTGATAACTCATGGGGAACTTAGAGATTAGACACCCCTTCATGTTGTGAAATAATGTCAATTATGACATTGAACATATAGGGTTTTGGGAAGGCTCCAAGGGTTACAGCCTTGTCCCAACTTATTAAGGATAATAGCCCTCGAATTATACTCTTGCAAGAAACCATGAGCTTGGATACTATTGCTATGAATTCCATAGAAAATATGCTTCTAGGATGGGAAGTGTCAACAATTAGTGCTTCAGGGTTGTCGGGTGGATTATTATCTTTTTTGGATCCAAAAGTTTTTCAATTAACCTCTTTCAGAATGAAATGGGGTCTCCTACTAGAAGGGAGTATATGCAACCTAGGTGTAAAAATTACTATATTAAATGTTTATGGTCTTTTTAAAAATAGAGAGAGATTTTGGGACTCTTTTTCATTGTTGGGTTTGCTTGATGTTGATACTATTATTATTGCTGGTGATTTGAATTTTACAACCTATCCTACAGAAATTTGGGGTAGATCTACTAGAATGGATTTGATGGCTAAGTATTTTACAAAACTGCTTGGGAGGTTTGATTTGGTTGACATTGTCCCAACTGTTATTGAACCAACTTGGACAAATGGTAGATGCGGTTGTGAGGGAACCCAAAAAAAGATCGACAAGTTCATTTTGAAGGTTCCTTACTTCATTCATTTGAGAGATATAGGTCTTGGGTGGATAGGACTAAAATTTCAGACCGTTGGCCCATCTTCCTCCAAATTAATGGGTAATTCCAAACTTAAAGTATCCATTTAAATTTAATATATCTTGGCTATTAAACTAGGACCTTTGTTTATTTATTAAGGAAACCTGACATAACTTTGTTAGTGATGAAGAATTAAATCCAATGGACTGACTTGTTTTGAAGTTAAAATACCTGAAGGGTAAGGTCAACCAGTGGATCAATACAAAAAAGCTAAAGGATAAGGAGGAATTCAGAAATATTGAAGAACATATTAGAGTGTTATATGATCAAAATTTTGACTACTCTATAAATGAGGAGGATAAAATGTTAATTAATGCATTAGAAGAGAAAAAGGATTATATCTTAAAACAAGAGGAGATGTATTGGCACTTAAAAAGCAGGGCTTTGTGGATAGGTTTAGGAGATAAAAATACTCGTTTTTTCACTCTTGTACATCAAAAAGAAGGAATACTGATGCCATATAGGAACTTATTGATGACAATGGTGTTATGATTAAAGGGCAATCTGAGCTTCAGAATTTGCCTATAAATCATTTTAGTGAGGTTTTTAGGAATACTGAACAAAGCTCATTGGAAGCACAATTGCGTATTGTTAAACCGTTTCCAAATTTTTTTAATGATGTAGAAGGGGAAAATATGGGGAGACGGGTTACCTTAGAGGAAATTGAAAAGGTACTAAAACTATTTGCAAAAGATAAAAGTCCAAGCCCTGATGGCTGGACTGTTGAACTTTTTCTCCATTTCTTTGATATTATGGGGAAAGATGTACTGGATATGGTGGATTTTTCGAGGATTGAAGGTTATGTTTCTAGCACACTGAATTCCACCTTTCTCACTTTAATTCCTAAAAGTAATAAGCCAAATAACTTCTTGAACTTTAGACCGATAGGCTTATGCAATCTTGCATATAAAATTATTACCAAGATAATCTATTGTAGGATTAAGCCTTATTTATAAACTCATATGTTAGATGAGCAATTTGAGTTTTTACATGAAAGGCAAATTCTCTATGCTATCGGTATTACTAAGGAAGCTATTCACTCCATCAAATAAAAGAATTTGAAGGCAATGCTTCTTATAATGACCCTGAAAAAAGATTATGATAGAGTTGATTGGACGTTTTTAAGATTAATCCTAATTCATATTGGGATTCCTCTCCTTGTTACAAACTAGATCCTTGCATGTGTCACTTCAACATATCTTGCTGTGTTGGTTACTGGTGCTCCATCATATTTTTTCAAAAGCAGCAGAGGCATCCGACAAGGATGTCCTCTATCTCCCCTACTTTTTCTGCTCATCATTGAAGGGCTAAGTAGGCTTATTATTGAAGCTAAAGCTGAAGATAAAATTAAAGGTGTGAAAATTGCAGCTGCTATTTATATTACACACTTGTTGTTTTAATCGTTGGTATTGATTCTATTGAGGAATGGAGTTATTATATGGAAATTATCAAGTTGTTTTGTAATGCTTCAGGTGTGAATGTTAGTGTGAAGAATTCTAGCATATATCATCACAGTTTGGAAGGGAACTCTTTGGAGAGTATAATTTCTATTCTTCCATATATGGACTATATGCTTGAAGAAGGATTCAAATATATTGGATACCACCTGAAACCAAATGGTTACAAAGCACAGGATTGGGTGTGGATGATTGAAAAATTTGAAAGGAGAGTAAGAAATTAGACATTTAGGTTGCTTTCCATTGGTGGAAGGCTCACTCTGATTAAAGTTGTTCTCACCAGTATTCCAGTTTACTGGTTCTCACTAGCACAGGTTGCACTATCTATAATATCCTTGCTGTGAAAGCTTATTTTTAATTTTCTTTGGTCTAGTGGCACTAAAAAAGGAAAACTTATTATGGCAAGCTCGGATAGGATTTCTCTTCCAAAAGATTAGGTTGATGGGGTATACATTTTTTAACATGGTTTAGTACTAAATATATAGAAAAAGAAAGAATTTCTTGGATTAGAAACACAAAGAAGATTGCCAGGAACACATCCCCTGTCTGGAAGAGATTTATCAAATTATATGAGTGGCTAGGTAAATATCTCACTTGGAAAGTGGGGAATGGAAACAATGTTTTGGTAGGAGTTGATCCTATCATTGAAATGTATGAAGATTATCACCTATCACCTGTGTGACACCCCCTCACAAAACAATTTCTATTTTACTAGAAGTAAAAGATTTATTACTTTTTTTTTTTGAGTTATTAAAACTAACAAATTTGTAACTCACATTTATGTGAGAGTTATGTTGCACCAAAAACTATTTTTATTATTATTTAATAAAAGAAAAATAAACATTGGAGAAGATCAATTAAAAGAGGGGACGCCACCTACAACTATGGACAGGAGATAACACACCCGTTATGAAAATCAATCAATCCAATTGGAGATCTCAACACTCCAACAAGATCCACAAAGATAGGGATCCGAGGATTTACTTGAGATTGGATTGGTGATGGAACAAGACCTACGCAAATACTATAAAGAGGAGCACTAAGAGAGCATCAAGGATGTTGTGCAAAGGAGAACCATTATGAGGGAGCATTTTTGTTGAGACCTCTTATTTGATAAGTCCATCGATTTTTACTGTTACAGACTCCAAGGTAAGAGTGTCCATCAATTTTTACTGTTACAAACTCCAAGGTAGGAATGTTGCGTTGCAGTAGTGCTGGTCCAGTAGTTGAGGTGGTGATCCAGCTCGAGGGTGAGATCCCTTATATTTTCCATTAGATATCTCTGTCGGTTGCCCCATTTTTATTTATTTAAATATTTATACCCTGTTGAGGTTTCCATGAATTATACTTTGCAAGAAAAGTTATTCTTTTTATTATTATTTTTACTTCACCTTCCAGCGCAAACCCTTCCCTTTTGGCTGAAATACGTATTTTAGTAACGTAGTGGATCCTTTGCGGTGTTTGACCTTGATGCTTAAGATGAACGGACTTATCAGTTACATTTTCTTGGTACCGGTTTCGGTGTTCAGTGTTAGTCCTACCTGTGTGCGGACAGAGTTGTTATATGCATTCATAATTTTAAACCATTGTGTTGTATTCCATTGAATGCGAGTGTTTCTCCAGTGTTTAAGTTGATCGGAGATAGCATTTAAAATCTGTTTTATCGACCCCTGGAGGATGAGATCAGAGCCCATGAGGCGCGATCTCTGTGAAAACAACGAGTAACGTATCCTTATACTCCGTGGTTGAATGCACTTGTATCATTTACAACTTATGTAATAAATAGAATTGAGATCTTGTGGTTGAATGCATAAGCATTCCAGATCTATTTCCATTCTGGACCTTAATCTTCGATTTACCTTTCTGTTTACATATGTAAGGCGGCCTGAGGATCGCCGTTACCAGAGTGGATTTCTCTCGGATGTAGCGATCTTCGTTGCATGGCTTCATTGAACTTGAGCTCTGCCTTAAGAAGTGATAATCGATCTCTGCTTAAGAGAAAGGCGACCCTAACATTGTTATTAACGGCCTTGCTGCAAGAATGATCCTTGTGGAACTACCAGTCCATGTGTGCCGATCTTTGAACTTAGAGCGATCTAAACCACTGCGGCGGTCAGCCACCCAGAGCTCTCCTGTCTTAGCGTAGTTTCACCCTCCCAATATTTTAGAACTACCACTTTACTGCACCGAATGCCCTTGTTTAACACTCTACCGCCTTTAACGTATAGGGATGACGATCATGTTATCTATGGTGTAACCCCAATTTGTTCTTTTAGTTCCGACTGCGATTTTTTCCCATGCATGCAAATTTATTTATGTATAAAATCTTTTTTTATATATACCCGTAGACCATTGGCAGGTCGAAGGGAGTAGTTGAGCCAACACTTACTTTATACTTTTATATTGAGATCCTCATGAACTGTCTTTGCACCTTCTTGGGTATTTTTGTAGTGTTTAAAGATAATTAAGCTAGATTAACAATGATATCTTTTATCTCATGAATTAGATTGATAATTTAGGTTTGTATATGATTTGATTGGTTTATGTTTATCCCATATATATATATATTTATGTAAATATATTTTCTTATAAATGTTATAAATCACATGCACGGATTATACATCTATTTTACAAAAGCAAATTTCATTTAAGGAAATGTTTATAATTATGTGAGTAGAAATGTAAATATTGTAGTAACGTGACAACCTAGTATTGTTAAATATCTAGTTGAGATTGGCTATTCTATATTGGCAAAGATTAGAAAATACAGCTCGGGCTATTCTATATTGGCAAAGATTAGAAAATACAGCTCGGTAAATATGGAAAATAACTATTGATACTATACTAAAGAACTGGGTATAGATGGTATTTGGGCAAATGAATGGGAGAATTACATATATAGAATCAATTCCACTGGTTGTAGATTGAATAGTAAACATGATTCACTTCTTTGGCTTGCAAACTCTCAAACAGGTAAAATTAGTGCAAAAACTCCCTATATGGCTATTGTTAAGGCGAATATTGCTACAATTTAGAATTGGTTGTACTCTATTCTCTGGAAATGACATATCCCAGTAAAGATAAAATGCTTTATGTGGTTTTCTCTCCAAAATTGCCTTAAAACTTGGGACAATCTATTGAAAAAAGGATGGTGTGGACATAATATCTATATCCTATGGAAAAAGGACTTTGAATCTATTGATCATATTCTGGTTGGATGTATCTATACTACACAGGTTTGGGAGAAAGTATTTTTTGCTCTCAATATCTTGCAGGTCTGGGAATGTACTTGTTTTGAACAAAATTGCAAAAAGTGGCAGAAATCATGCATAAATTTTAATATACTTCATGCAATTATCTCTTGGCATTATTATATGGAAAACTAGAAACCTGTGTTTTTGAAGACAAACTAGAATATTTGGATATCATATGTAAGCATATTTTGAACTCGTTTAAAGATTATGGTACCGTGCAAGCAAAAAAAGGCAGAACCAAAACTCCATATTATAAAAAATGTAGCAGTGGTGTTATTGGCTATTTTGACGGGGCTACACAAAATGGTCTATGTGCAGCAGGAGCAGTACTCAATATCAATGTTCATCACAGGTATACATTCAAAATTCATTGTGGTATAGGGACAAATATGAAAGCATAAATGCTTGCATTGTGGTGTTTATGTAAGATGGTTACAACATTTGGCATTGTTTCTCTTGTTGTCTATGGAGATTCTAGAGTTACTATAAAATGGTGGGCATGACGTGAATACAACATTAATGTGATGAATCCACTTCCATGGTGCTCAAGGATCAAAGATGAACTGAAGAAATTTTCAACAATACAGTTCTTTCACATTTACAGAGAGATGAATTAGCCGACGGACAATATTTCCAAAAAAGCTTTGATGGGTACAAAAAGGACTTTATATTGGGAAGAATTTTTGGATAATGCCTTAATAGATAGGGGAATGTCTCAACTATTAGTTTAGTAACTTATTCTCCTTTACTATTCTGTATCTTTTTGGATATATGGCTGACATTATTGTTGAATATGATGTAACTGAATATGATATACTCTGTATAGGACTAATGAATAAATGTGACTGTATAAGTATGAGTGATATGTACTTTTTGATTCATATGAATATAAAAAATATGCATTTTTCCTCTGAAAAAAAACAAAACAATTTATATATATCTTTAGATTGTAAGTTAATTATTAAATTTAAATTAATAATTTAACCAAATTAAAAATGTGAGAAAATGGAATGAATAACATTTCATCAATAATAAAATTTCATTTAATTGATTAAAATATTTAAGTATTTAGAATCATTATGTAAAATAAGATGTGAAATTGTAATTTAAATGTTTAAATAAACAGTAATTAAAATTTAAAATTATCAATCTATATTAATAGTTTAATATTAAATTTTGATTCTCTTTAATTTATCTTAATATTTTTTTAATAAATTTTGATTCTCTTATCAAATTGATTTTATTATATAAAAATGTAATAAAATTTGTGAGATTCTAAATTATTTATTAGATAATCTCTCTTTTTTTACTTTATAAATTCTTTATAATACACACAATCTTTTTTTTTTTTCTTCATATCTAGATTATTCTAAATGCAATTTCAAAATAGAAATATTATTTCATAGTATAAAATTATTTTATTCTCCAACTTATATTGATATAAAACATATTAAAATGAATTTACTAAAATTACTAATTTTACTAAAATGAACTACATAGAAATTTTAATTAATCTTAAATAAAATTATTATTTTTTATTCTCAAACTTATATTGATATAATCCATGTTAAAATAAATCTATTAATTTTATTGAAATGAACCAAATATAAATTTTAATTTATCCTACATAAAATTACTAATTTTTAAAGTATATTATTTACACAACAAACATTTAAGTTAATATATATATTATATTGTTTTAATTATTTAAAAATAATTAATTAAAATTGTTTATATATATATAAATATAATTGTTTTTAAACCATTGTGGAATTTTTTTCATGTAAATTTGTGTATGCATAAATTTGTTTATGGAATTTTTATATTTTAAATAGAAAAAAAAACCTCTAAAATTTTAAAACATCTTTGTAATAATTTTAATAATAATAATAATCTATTTTTAAGGTTAAGACCGCTTATTTATGGAACAAAGAACTCCTCTACCCAATGATGTAATATTACGATAATGTGTATGTTACCCTCTCTAGATTTGAACCTATAACCTTTGAATTATTATTTTACTATAAAATAATAATTACAAATACAAAATTATACGGATCAAATTGCAAACTTGATATCTAAATCAAATTGACAAAAATGCAACTTACTCTTATTAACCTATCATCAAAACTGACCTTAAATTCATCAAAAAATAATCCTAAATACATTAAAAAAATTAATAATAGCTATACACATTATGGAAGTTAATACTTGCCATGTATTGGTTTCATCTTTTGGACTTGTGGTCTTGTTCTTTCCAGTATCCACTTTTTCTATCCTTTGTTGGATTTGTCTTTTGGTTGGTGGTAGTAGTGGTAGTTTTGGTTTGTCCTGCTGCTACTTATCTCATTTGCAGATGTAATATTTACATATATCTATATTCATGTATAGTTTTTTTCATTGAAAAAATTAATATAAAAAATATTATTAGAAGTTAACACATCAGCTAAATTAACTCTAAATATACTAGAAAAATAAAATAATAAGGTTAACTTTGCAACTGTAAAAAAAGAAAAAATTAAGTTTGAAAATGAATATTTTTTATATTAGTTTTTCTACGTTGTTAAAAATTTAACTATACAAAAAGGTTTGGCATCTTAAATCCGTCAGAGATCGAATCCTCCGAAGTAAAACCTCTAAAAGGATGGCAAATGAAAACCACTTTTCTCACTCTTAAGTTTTTACTCTCGAAAGATTTGACTTTATTCCATTTATTGATAAAACCCAGGATATGATAGATCCAAGCCTAGGATATGATAGATCCAAGCCTGAACAATCTCTTTTCTCTTTAAATAAATCCAGATATGATAGATCCAAGCCTGAACAATCTCTTTTCTCTTTAAATAAATCCAGATCCAGGGTTTGATAGATCCTAACTTGATAAATCGGATGACTGGTGAAATCAATTGATAACATGAGTGAGAAAGGATCACATCAAGAACGAAATTTGCCAAAAAAACAAGTTCCAAGATTGAAATATTGATATTTCAAAAAACAAAACCCTGAGTTTGATAGATCCAGAATGACTGGTGAAATAGATTGATAACCTGAGTGAGAGAGGATCACATCCAGTTAAAAAACTTGCCCGCAAACCCAAATTCCAAAATTGGAATATTGATTTTTCAAAAAAAGAAAACAGCCAAAAGACTACATTATACCCATTGCAACTTCACATCGATATCTTTTCTTACAGCCATGTCCGGAAGGATGCTCGCTCTGTGAAATCCAAAAGTCCATGGAGAAACTGAATGAGCAGTAGCGTCACTGCCACATTTAAGCGGAGCCTCCTCCACCATCGAGGTATCCGCCACCACCGCTGCTTCCGTCGCCACCGTGCCCCCCTCCATTATGTCCCATATCATACGCGCCGCCCGTCCAAGCAGAGGGGTGTTTCTTCCTGGCATTTCTTTTCTCTTTTGAATCCGCACAGGAGAAAACGATCGCAGATAAAACTGCCAATCCCACAATTGCCCATACAATCAGACCCAGAATAGAAGGATTCTGAGGCGGTATCGTGTACTGTATATTAACAGCAGCTGCCTTTGGAAGAGTACTGAACCACGACCTCTTCATGGTAGCTTATCACTCGTGAAATAAAATAGTAAAGCAACGTCTAAAATAACGACACAGTTCAGATAGCATCTGTAAAGCTGTGAGTGTGTGTCTTTATATATTTTTTCCAAGGTTGACCGCTCAGGGACTGTAGTCTGTGATTAATTAATTGCGACCTGTGCTTTTACAGTTGTTTGTAGATTTAAAGAGAGAGCATCGATTGGTACGAGCAACCATGTGGCTTTTATGAGCTTCATTGCCAGATTAGTAGACTTTGGGCTTCCTTATACAAATTTAAGGTTCTGTTATCAAGATATGTATATAAAAAAAATATGGTCAACCAGATTACCTGTAGGGCCGTTACGCTTAGGATAGAAGACAAACCAAAATGCCCTGTTTTTTCGGTAATTTTGGGATAAAAACAGGTTAAAATTCTTGTTGGAAATTGCTATTTTTGTAGTTTTGTAATTTCAACAAGTGGGATTGCTTGTTCTAGACTAATTGCTCAATTTTAAAACTACCTAGATGGCCGAAATTGCCATCTGAACACTCCAAATTGAAATTTTGACAAGAATTGCTCTACTAGATCCCATTTTTTAAGGAGACGCATGAAACCTAATCCCATTTTTTAGGAGACCAGAATGTATAGTCATCTAAAATGGCTGACCTTCTACTCTACCTAGCAATGGAGAGTGTAGCTAGTCAAAGTAAACTTCTGTGAAGCTGGTAAACTATATTTAAAATGGCTATTAATAGAATTTAATTAATATAAAATATATTATTTAGAAACAAATTTAGAAAAGGATTGGTTATAGGGCAAGAATTCAGCTCATTTTTGGAATTTGAAGAAATAGGTTAACCACCCAAGATCTAAAAGCATATGTTTCCTCATTATTAGGGTTGACAGCTGTTAAGGTATGACTATTGGTCATAAGGTAAGACTTGACCTGGTTTTTTTCGATGTAAAGAAATAGGTTAATCGCTCAAGATTGTTTTTTTGGATGTAAAGAAATAGGCTAACCACCCAAGTCCCAAAAGCATATGTTTCTTCATTACTAGGTTTGACAGCTACTAGGGTATGACTATTGGTCCTATGGTAAGATTTGAGCTAGTTTTTTTAAATGTAAGGAAATAAGTTAATCTCTCAAGATTGTTTTTTGGGATGTAAAGAAATAGGTTAACCACCCAAGTCCCAAAAGCATATGTTTCTTCATTACTAGGTTTGACATCTACTAGGGTATGACTATTGGTCCTATGGTAAGATTTGAGCTAGTTTTTTTAGATGTAAGGAAATAGGTCAACTGCCCAAGATTTAAAAGCATATGCTTCTTCATTGTTAGGTTTGATCACTAAGTTATGATGGGTTTTGCTCATAGGGGGTTCACTCAGTGAACTTGTTACATAGCACGACCTTCCCACGATATTAAAGAATATCCCTGAACTTGTTACGTAACATGACCGTTCCTAGGATATTAAAGAATATCCCTAATTTCACTAAATATTGGAAAATTGCTCCTAAAATTGTATTGTTGAACCTCCCCTCCCAATATACCTTTTTGATTAAGAAAACCCCTAGTTTCACTAGATATTGTAGGTATCCATTTTTATCAACCCATTTTTAATACCCCCTTTATATCATATTATGAAGTTGTAACAAACATGAGCCCTAAAACATCTTAGTATAAGCAAACAAGATGCTAAATAAAATAATAGTATAATGCTAATAAGGGACGTTTGGAAGTTATTTCTTAGCAACAGTTAGGAATGATATGAATCCATCCCATGAATTGGAGGTATGAATCTAGCCCATGATTTGGAGGTTAATCCTTAACAAAAACTAGGACTAATACGAATCCAACCTGCGATTTGGAGCTATGAATTGAGCCCATGATTTGGAGCTATGAATCCATCCCATGATTTGGAGGTTATTCCTCATCCCACACAAATAAAATAAACCCCAATATTTATATTACTATGTCAAATTAAAAGCCCCCCTTGAACCCTTAATACTAGGCAATATATTTTGGAGGTTTCTAGGAGTATTCAAACCCCCAATATGAATGGACGTGATATGATATTTCCTTGCTAGTGACCCCGTGGTTTTGCTATCTTTGAAAAAAATGAGAGATTGATATACTTTCTTGACAAACAAGAGGTTGAATTTTAATTGAGGATAGTATCTTCGTTTCATGTAAATAAGTTTAAATGTTAATAAAAAGCACATGATCCAACTAGAGTTAGTATGTGAATCTAACCAAAAGGGATACTGGCTTGGCTTTCTTGAGATACTATATAGGCTGAAATAGCCTTTTGGTTAGGGAATAAGATCTAAAATGGTTTATTATTTTTCTTGAATAAAAGTGGTGAGTTAACTTAGTGATAATTGTCCTCACTACTAGTTGACCACTAAGTTATAATATTCAAAGATGATGAGTAAGCACACTGATAATTGTCTCATATCTAGTTGACAATTAATTTATAATAGCTTTATCATCTTAAAAAAAAATAATAAGCAATATATTATTAAAGAAGGAAAAAAGTCACATAGTTGCTCCCTTATAAACCACCAACAATTTATTTTATATCCCAATTGTCCTTAAATAAAAATGGAGTTAGCCTAATGATAATTATCCTCACTACTAGGTGACAAATGAGTTATAAAAGTTTTTTCATCTTCCAAACAGTCATAAACAATACATTATCAAACAAAAGAGATATGCTAACCAATAATTGTTTATAATGAGATAAATATATATATATAATTAAATTAAATAAAGTACAATGTTTTTTAAAGTTTTTTAAAGTTTTTTTAAGTGGAACATTTATAGCCAAACAAAAGTTAGTTTTTTTTACTAACTTGTATTTGAATGGACAAAGCATATTTAGTCAATTGAGTGTAGACGAGCTTAGATCCAAATCCTAAGCTCTATCAAGCGCCGAGAGGGATCAAATCTCCCTAGGTGCAAACCTTTCCTTGAATAGCTCCTAGCCACCTAATCCTAGGCTCTATTCTTTTTTGTTTATGGCAGACATAATATTTATTACTTTTTACTTTCTATTATTATTTTTTGTTTACTTTGTATTATTTTGTTACTAGACAAACACTCTAAAGTCTCATATTTACTTTTTACTTTGTATTAAAAGTAAAAAGTAAAGTCTCTAGTTTAAGTCTCATATTTACTTTGTACTTTGCATTATTTTTTTTTGTTTATGGTCGACATAATATTTACCACCTAATCCTAAGCTCTAAAGTCTCTAGTTTAAGTTTCATATTTACTTTTTACTTTGTATTATTTTTTTTGTTTATGGCCGACATAATATTTATTACTTTTTACTTTGTTACTTTGTATTATTCTTTTTTGTTTACTTTGTATACTCACAAGATCTCCTCCATACTGGGCTGTAGAGCACCTCTCGGCGCAATCAGGTGGTTGGAGGAATGTTGTTATCCTCCCCATCCAAATGCTTGAATGGATGAAAGCATATGAACAAAATTGGTTAGTCTTGGAGTAAGAATTAAAAGTAAACTCATCTTCAAACTTAATAAAACAAGCTAACTTGTCTTCGAACTTAATAAAACAAGTTAATGGCCGAAGACCCAAAGCATGAGTAGAAGTCTACTCCCTTACGTACCACCAACCAACTAATGGTTTCCTTATGAATCACCAAAAAATGGTTTTAAGCGACTTAATTTTCTTTAAATAAAAATAATGAGTTAGTTTAATGATAATTATCCTTAATACTGTTTGACAAATAAGTTATAATAAATTTTATTATCTTAAAAAATCATAACAATATTTTATCAAACGAAATAAATACACCACATAATAACTAATATATGCTTATTTATAATGAAATAAAAAAAATATAAAATAAAATTAGGAAAAACTAATTTATTTAACAAACTCTATATATACTAAGCATATAAACAAAGTTGGATAGTGTCATAATAAAATCTAAAATTACATTTGATTGAATAAGTTAGTCTAAAGAAACAAGTTATGACTAAAAAATCATAAACATTCGTAATATATTTTACCAATATATGATAATCCATGATATAATTACATAGTGTTAGGTATGTTAAGTTCAGGCTCTTTCAGCTCTTTCTAGTTGTTAAAACGGATTCCTCAAGACTCTTGACATGTGTGGTCGATATTATAATTAACCAAGAATGTGCATGCGTCATAAGCTTTTAGGATTTTGTTTTTCCAAAGGGTTTTTATTTCAAAGATTTATTTTTTAAAATATCCTATAAATTTAAAATAAAATCTATTTAAAACTAAGTTAATTTTAATGCAAAGGTTTTTTTATTTCACTCACAGTGTTACATTAAGTTATCTCAGGTTTATTTGCTTAGGCTCATGATGACTTGTTTTATTTCCATTGCAATGTAAGCATGTCCAATTACTACCTATATTCAATTAGAGAACTTCCTTCATCCTTCTATCCAATGGAGAGGTATAGATTGGTGCATGTTTTGAATGGTTTCTTTCCTTCCATGTGTATTATTATGCTTTGAACAAGTTAATATTGAATCCCCACACATAGAATGGTATGTATGTATCTTAAGCACACAAATGTCTTGCATGCTTCTTTGTAAAGTGTGCCTTACAAGAATTACACATTAGCTTTATTATTATGCTTGCTCCACTGTTTTGAACCATTTATATCGGTAGCAAAGTTATTTGAAAAAACTCAAATGGTATAGCCAAATTGGAGTCAATACAATGTAGTCTAGTCTATCCTACATAGTGGAATGAGTGCTCATAGGATTTAATGCTCATCTACTAGGAGATATTGTATACTAGGATTTAATGCACATTTCCGAGGATAAATTGTATACTAGGATTCAGTGCCCATTTACTAGAAGAGATTGTATACTTATGAATAGCCAAAAAAATGGTCGAACCACAAAATATATGGGATTTAATTATGGCCATTGTTATGATAATGAATATTGCGGTAACATTTGAGCTAATTCTAGTCTAATAAACATTGCCATTTATATACTAGAGTTATCATAAGTAAATATCTAAATATGATAAAACCAAAATCTATACTCATTGATTGTGTTGATTGGTCCACTCATCATTTCGACATCACTACACCTATTTTTCCAAAAGGTTTATTTACTCAGGCTTGTGATGGTGTTTTATGCTCACTACTATTCTCAACATATGAAATTTCAACCTATGGCCAAGTAGAGAACACTCTTCTTCCCTTTATCCAACAGAGTTGTATGAATTGATGCATGTTTCCAATGATTCTTTCCTTCCACATGTACCACGTGTACTATTGTGATTTGAACATGTTAACATCATTGCATGGGAAGAATTAAAGCTCCACATGTCCAAGGGCATAGGCATTTCTTAAGCACACAATTATATTGCATGCTTCCTTACTAAGTGCCCCAAAGACCACACATTAGTTCTATTATTCCACTCATTCCATTGCTTGGATTTTTTTGTGTGACCCTTGGAATAATTCATACCATTTTGCATGTCCTTGTCAAGATTGTCCAGAACACTAGCATTTCACTATCATTAGGGTTCTCACTGCTAGGTTATCAATGTTTATGACTTGATTGTTGTCTCATATCAAGGACAAGGTCATTTGAATAAACTCAAATAGTACAACAAAATAGAGTTAATACAATGCAATCTATTATGCGCAGTGGAATGAATGCTCATAGGATTCAAGGCCCATATTCTAGAAGAGACTGTAAGCTTATGACCAACAAAGAAAAATGCCAAACCACAAAAGATCTAGGATTTAATTATGGTGATTGTTGGCTGCTTTTTGGGCAGACCCGGGTTTTAATGAAGCGCGGCAACAAAACCCCTTGGTGCACTGGCCCTCTTGGCAACGAGCTGCGCGGCAGCTCGAGGTCTCACCCGAAGTGGCTATGGGGGGCTAAGGAATCAAGTTTCCTTAACCTTGGCGATGCGACGATCGCTTGTTCCCTTGACGACTTCTCGAAGCGGAAGGTCCGACCCTGCTCAGACTTCCGAGCGCAGAGCGCTCAAACTCCTCCTCTGCAGTCCTGCTGCGCGGTATTTCCCCTCCTGCGCTAGGACCAGTTGTCCTCTGCGCCGATACTCCGTGGATCATTCCCGCTTGCGCGCCCGGCGCAGCAATGCGTTCCACTATCGCTGCGGCGACAGTGTCTTATGGAGTCCTCCGACACTTAGCAATTATAAGTCCCACGGAAGCTTCACGAACTCACTCAGCGCACTCATAAAGATAATACGACATTCATGTATACACAGTTAGTAAACTAAAGCAGGCAATTACTTTAATCATAACATCATAACATCGAGAAATATGAAGTCCACGGGAGTCTCTTATATTAACCCGAAATTGATAGATTCATACAATATGCTGCGCACACAGCTGCAGCCTTAGATCTTTCCAGGAAACTCCACGCACACAGCTGGGAGCCCTTCTCTCGATCTAGTCTCTTCTTCAAAGATTACAAAAGCACAGACGTCGACTCAGACTGTCTGGCGACTCAGGGATTAGCTTCACTGCTAACCAGCTCTAGCTCCTGTTTTCTAGCAACACGGTAGAAAACAATCGACAGGATCGTAACAGAGGATGATTAACTCGATCAATCCTTCTTACATCTAGCATCAATTATCTTAGCTAGCTCACTCAGAGGCTTAGGTAACTGACTCTCTACTTAACCAATTCCTAGGCTAGCTAGCTAATTGTCTAACCAACTAACTGAGTAACATCTACCCTTCACAATTATACATATATATAGGTGGCCATGGCGGTCGCACCTTTACAAAACTGTGGGCCTTTCCCAGCAGTAATCCCCAAAAACCCTAACCACGCACATGGCTAGGTGTACTGTAGGCTCCGCTTGCAGTCATGTCGCCGCTTCCTACTGGCTCCATGAATTCCGGTGCAGCTTACGGGTATGGGCGCCTTGTCCTTCGCCTTCAATGCTTTGGTCCGTTGCTCTTCCTTGATCCGAGCAACCATAACTTCTGTACTTAGCCTTAAATGAGGTTAGCTGAGCCCTCTACTCCATTGATTCATTGATTGTGGTAGCTGGGCTTTCCACTCGGCTACCTTCATTCTCTTCTGACATGCGCGCGAGCTCCGCGATTTTCGGTCCGTAATCTGCGCTGAGATTATCCATCTGGCACCGTACTGCGCACCGTCTGCTTCTGTTCCAAAATTGGCGCTTATTCAAAACTTAGCACTTTCTTCCATACTTGTGCTTTTTCCTCAAAATTCGCAGCTTTTACCATAGCTGCGGCCTTGGCTCCAACAGGCCCCTAACACTTACTTGTGGCTCGCCCTCGAGCCACTCGCACTAGCGTGTGGTCGCTTTACTTGCGCATCTGCTTTTGCTTGGGTCTCCGTGAATGTTTTCTTCCACTGCGCAATAGCGGAGTCCAATTCATCGACACACTCCACAGCTGTCTGCACCGTTTCTGCGGTGGCTTCTTCTTTAGTGATGGCATCAATCACCTATTGAGATTCAGCAATCTCTTTGATTTTTGCCTCGACTTGGCCAACGATTTCAACATACTCATCCATGAATGGCTGAATGCTGTTGGTGAGCTTCTCATCTTCAGTTTTGAGCTTGTGCAGTTGCTGCTGCATTCTGCGCACTTCACTCATTTTCTTCATTTTTGCTAAGCCTGCTAAGGCCTTAACTTCTTCAGTCAGAACAGTGAGGGACTGTTCTGCGGCTTGCACCTGTTCTGATAGACCAACTTTAAAAGGGAGCTTCTCAAGCTCCGTCCAAGCTTCCATAGCTTGGCTCATCAGGTTGTGGGCTTCCTGTATTCTGTCATTCATCTATGTGGAAGCTCTGCTCAGCGCTTCAAATTGTACCTGTGCATCATCCGTAAACTGCGCGGAAACACGAGCTTCTAGCTCAGCGATCTGGGTTCGATGGCCCTCAGCCATAGCAACTATTTCTTGCTCCAGGGTTTTCACCCTTCCTCCAATAATTTGAACTTTTGCAACCAGAGGGAGGTCTGGTTGAATCTCGCAAGCCGGCAATTCGTCGGCAAGCTCATCTACTGCGTTTCTAATGCCAATGTCTTGCGCCTCATAAAGTGCAAGTTTCTCGGATATATTCTTATGGCTTTCCTTCAACTCTATCTCCTGCGATTGTAGTCGTTGATTTTCCTGGAATGTAGAGAGCTCTCTAGCTCTCAACTCAAGAGAAACTTTCTCATGCACTAGCTGTAGAGTCTCTATAGGAATTAGAGACAAATTGATTTCAACGGGCCCAACGGCGCTTACCTGTAGTGCAGCTAGCGGATCTGGAAGTGTCATGCTGGTAGGCGGAATATGCACGACAATATGCCTTTCTATGAGTTCTTCAACTCGCTCGGCACTTGGAATTTCTTGTGGCACCTACGAAGTAGATGCTGTTGCATGGGTCTGCGCAATCCTTCCTGCGAGACCTTTTATTTCCACAAACTGTAGGTCTAGAGCACTTCTGATGTGAGCATGCGTGTTCCTCATCTCGCGAAATTGCTCTTTCAAATATTGGTCGATCCCCGAGGGAATGGCCTCAGAGGGATGCGACACTTTCTGTTTCTTGGTGGCTGGCTCTGTCGAGCCTTCATCGCTTCTTTGCTCAGGGGCTTCCTTGCCCTTATCCTTCTCTTGCGCAGCGGCCGGTGGCATCGCGGATGCGATGTCGGCTACTTCTCTCCATTCGTCCGACCAAGACTTGATAGTTTCTTCGACATCTTCTGTGGTCATCCTGTAAAGACCTACGGCCCATTCCTCTTGAATGCCGCAGGGACGGAGGTAAAGTTGATGTAAGTCGGCAGTAAAGGCCAACTTTCCTTCATATATTGTCGCTGTCTCCTCACTCAGCCTTGGCATTTCCTGAATGGTATCTCTGAGGAGATAGTAGTACTCACAAAATACAGCGCGGTTCATCTTGCGCTTCGCGGGATTAGGGGATTCCCAAAGGTTAACATAACGGATTTCGGTAGGTTCTCCTGCGTGGCGCGGAAGGAACTGAGTGTTCGGGGGCTCCTTCCACCCGATGAGAGCACATAGAATTAAAAGCCAAGAAAAATGGAACGACTGACCGGGGTTATCTTGAACGTTCCGGCAGTCTTCCAAAAAAGAATTGAGGAGGAAGAGGCACCAGTTGTACTGCTCTCCCTCCGCAGCTGCGATGGCAAGTTCCACGACAGCTCCAGTAACTTCCTTCGGTCTACACTTCGTGAGAAGTCTGCCCGCGAGCAAACTTCCTGTAAATCTCAGTGCTTCGTCTTCTACTATTGTGAGGTCATAGGCCCGACCTCCTCTTGTAAGGTTGTATTTCTGGACCAGCTTTGCAGCCAGTTTTCTATCCTTCTCCTTTCCCATAAAATGGATATTGGGATCCTTACCAGCCTTAGACAGGCCAGTAATGCGATGAATCAAATCGACATTTAAGTCGATTGGCCTCCCAAGCCAAAGGTAACCTCCGTGAACGCAGGATAGCAGTGTTTTAACGACTGCGTTCACTTCATTGCTACGCCCGAAATGCGGTAGCTTTAACAGGTTCAGGAGTCCAGGGCGCTCCAGATTTGCTGCAAATCCCTTCGGGATAAACTCGTCAACCTTTCTGGTGGGATTATGCACTACCGTCAGATATCGGTCTAGCTGGAACTGAGGATATGTCTTATAGTCTCCCAGGTTGAAATCAGAGAACTTAACCAGTGGAAGGTGTCCGAGCAGGGACCCTTCTATTCGTACACCAGCCGATAGTGGAGGTAACGGAAGCGGATACTTTGCATTCTTCGGAATATGCACCTCTGGTGCATCGTCTGGCCGCGGTGGAATATAATTCACCATAGTCGCCAACGGCTCTGGAACGGGCTCTTCTGGCTGCAACGGAGACGCTCTTGTAGCCGGAGACTGTCTGGGATCCTGGTAACCAGGGTGTACATAAGTCGAAGCGGTCACGGGGGTAGTCATGCCGAAATCTAGGCCTCGGCACAGGAATTGACGAACAAATTCTTCGGTTGATAGGTTCTCCATCGTGAACGGGTATAGGTAACATGAACTTTGGACAGGAACAATGGAACAGGGTGGGATATGGACGCTGACTACAAGGAAGACACTCTGCACGACTCGGCTCTGAAAACAATAACTCAGATTCTCAAACAAGACTGCAATTCGAGAAAAGTAACCCGAAATTATACAAGTGTGGGGTATTTATAGCTAAGGTGATAGTGAATGCGGGCAAGTGGGGTAACTAGGTGTAGGCGGCTATGCATGAGTTGACAACCCTACGATTCCCCTCGCCTTTGCTGTGCATTTACTGTGATGGACGGGTTCTGACAGGCTTCCGGGAGAAGCTAAAACTTTCGGCCCATGGGTTAAATGCAAATCTTACGGAGATCAATTCGACTCTGTCAGAGCGGCTACACTTAAATGCTGGGTTTATCCTTCATTTATTTCAGACGCGGCTACATAACTGCTGTAATTCAAAATTTTCGGCGGGTCATTTCAACTTAGGGAACTGTGCCTATAGGGGTCCACAACAAAACTTCAAGCGGCAAATTGACACAGGGAACTTCGCAAGAGCGATAGTTCAACGGTCCGGTGAAAAACCTTCGCAAGAGCGCAACTAGGTTCGCTCCAACCAAACTTTAGACATGCGCGGATGTTTCTAGGAACTGCGCAGGAAGCCGGAGACTGAGTGTCTCTCAACTTCCGTGTAGACTGAATGCGATGACTCTTTCAACTACACTGGGCATCTGCATCTCTTGATCAACTATTTAAGTTGACAGGGCGGAGTGGCCATCACGGTAAAGCTTGAGCCGACTCCCGTTGATCTTTGTAGGTAGTACTTCTCCATTCAGCTTTGCAAGCTGAACTGCTCCTCCTTCTGTTATTTTTATCACCTGAAAAGGGCCTAACCAGTGTACCCGAAACTTTCCTGGAAACTTGATGAATTTGCTGTCATAGAGGAGTACCAAGTCTCGTTCCTGAAAGACTTTATTCTTAATGTGCCTGTCATGCCAAGCTTTCTGTCTTACCTTCTGTACCTGTTGATGGAATCCAGCTAAGAGTCTGTCTTCTTCTAAGGCAAGCATTTGTGAGAGTCTTTCACTCATGGTATTCGTATCTGTCATTTCTGTAATTTGCGCAATTCTGAGACTGGGAATAATGTATTCCATAGGCATAACTGCTTCTTGTCCATACACCAAACTGAAAGGTGTGTGGCCTGTTAATTTCTTGCAGGTAGTTCTATAAGCCCATAATACAGCTGTGACTCTAAGGTCCCAATCATCTCTTTGTTGATTACAGATCTTCGTCAAGGCATTCTCAAGAATTTTATTGAATTCCTCCACCGTTCCATTAGCTTGAGGGTGGTAGGGTGTACTCTTATGGTGACTAACTTGGAATTCTTCAGTAAGGGCTTCTATAGTCTCATTGAGGAAATGTGTACCCTGATCACTCATTAGAATCAGTGGACATCCAAATCTAGTGATAATATTCTCAAAAATGAACTGCGCGGCCGTGGCAGCGTCCCAGTTCTTAACTGGCTTAGCCTCAGCCCATCTGGTGAGGTATTCAGTAGCTGTGATGATGTATCTTGCGCCGGTTCTTTTTCCTGGTGGGTTGATAGGACCTACAAAATCAATGGCCCATTTATCAAAAGCACGCAGTGTTATCTGGGGTCTTAGCGGCATTTCATCTCTTCTTGAAGGTTTTCCTATTGGCTGGCACACATCGCAACATTGGTAAAATTCCTTAGTATCCTTATGTAATGTTGGCCACCAAAGACCTGCGGCTAATATATTCTGAGCAGTCGGCTTTCCTGCGAAATGGCCTCCTGCGGTACCTGAGTGCGCTTCTGCGATGATAGAGTTTTTTTCATGCGGTAGGATACATCTGCGCAAGACTTCATCGGGGCCCAACTTATAAAGTTGGCCTGCTATCAAAGTGAAGTCTGCGGCTTTGACGACAAGTTGTTTCTTCTGCTGGATTGTAAATTCAACTGGCGCTTGTCCAGTAGTAAGAAACTCAAGGATATCAGAATAATATTCATCTGCTGCTTGAATAGAGAACAACTGCGCGTCAGGCAGATTGTCCTCTAGATTTGTAGGTTCCTCTCCTGACTCGATCCTAGATAAGTGGTCAGGTCCTGCATTCAATCTTCCTGGCTTTACAATAACCTCAAAATCATATTCTTGAAAGAGCAGTAACCATCTGCAAATTCTTCCCCCTAACACTGGCTTATTGACCAAGTATTTCAAAGCAGAATGGTTAGTGTACATTTTAAAATGTGCGCCCAGTAAGTAGTGTCTGAACTTTTGTAGGGCGTACACCATAGCTAGTCCTTCTCTTTCTGTAGTAGTGTAGTTCTTCTCGGCTGTGGACAGCTTTCGGCTAGAGTAAGCAATGGGGTGATCGATACCTCCTTTTCCTGGTTGTGTAAGCACGATTCCCAATGCTATGGAAGAAGCATCGACATGAACATGAAAAGGTTTCCTCCAGTCTGGGAAAACTAGAATTGGTGCAGTGATCATCTTGTCTTTAAGTGTGTCCAAGCTCTGTTGGCATTCTTCTGTCCATTGGAATTTTGAATCCTTTTTCAACAATCTTTCCATAGGTGCTGTGATCTTTGTATAACCTTTGATAAATTTTCTGTAGTATCCAGTATGTCCCAATGTAGTGCGTAATTTCTTGACTGAGTTGGGCGTCGGTAAATTAGCGATGATGGAAACCTTCGCCGGATCCATCAGGAGTCCTTGTCTGCATACAATGTGACCCAACAAAATACCAAAAGGAGCACAGAAGATACATTTTTTCAAGTTAAGGGAAATCTGATGCTGTCTACATTTTTCTAACATCATTCGCAGGTTCGCTATATGGTTCTTTAATAAGCCAAATACAGTCCAGTCATCAAAATAGACCTCTAAAAACTTGTGAATGAATTCTTTAAAAACAGCAACAACAACTCTAGAGAAGATAGCAGGGGCATTTTTAAGACCAAAGGGCATTACCGTATACTGGAATGAGCCCCATTCAGTGGCAAAAGTAGTCTTATGGCGGTCGTCTGGATGGATTCTGATCTGATGATATCCCGAAAATCCATCAGTGAAGGAGTAAGCCTCTTGTCCTCCAACATTATCAAGTACTTCATCCGTAAAGGGCGTAGGAAATGGATCATGCGCTGATGCGTCATTGAGTTTGCGCAAGTCCATGCAAATTCTTATTTCACCTTTTGTCTTCTTCTCTTGTACAACCATAGGGCTAATCCAATCGCTTTCTTCGACTGGCTCAATAATACCTGCTGCGAGCATCTTGTCAATTTCTTCTTTGACTTTTTCTTTATAGCGCGGGTTCAACCTGTATGGGCGCTGCTTTACTGGCTTGGCATCTGGTTTCAGAGGTATGCGCATCACTCCTAAGTCTCCTAGGATGCCTTTCATTTCTGTGAACTTGGTAGGAAATATATCCTGGTAGTCATGTAATAAATCTGAAATATGCGCAACAGTTTCATCATCCCAATAGTCTCCTATAGAAGCAAACTTGGGTTCGGCTTCTGTACCAATGTTAACCTTTTTGAGCTTGATCTGTTCTGTAATGGAAGGGATATGAAGCTGAGGACTTTCAACATTGCGCGTCCCTTCTGATTCTGGGATATTGATGTTGCGAGGATCATCCTCCTCTTCTTCAGTGGTGAAATTATAGCATTCCAGGGCATGTTCTATCTGGACAGCCCAATCTGGTTGGGAATATTCTGGTAATAGACATGGTTCAAATACCTTCTTTTTAATACACTTCAGAGCCTGATCAATACTTGGATGCTCTGACTCAAAGCTGAAGGTAAGTTGAAAACTTTCTATCATAAGAGGCCAAGTGAGGGTGCCTCTGCGCAATTCTGTTTCAGTGTACCAGTTCCTTGGAACTGTACCCAATGTGTGGATGAATAGGTGAACCCACTCATCGTCCGGAATATCTGACCATTGCTGAATGCATGCTTCAATGTGTGACCTGGGGTCACTCTGTCCCTCGTATTTGCGTGGCACTTCTGCTGTAGTGTCTTGAAATCTGCGCAGTATCAATCTGCGACAGTCTTGCCATGTGTGTATATTCTCTTTATGCGCACCCCACCATCTTGCGGGTGTAGAGCGCAGTGATACATCTAATGCCTATATGCGTTGTTGTTCTGGAAGCTGTTGTTCATATGCCTGTATGAAGTTGCTTATTTCAGTCAAACCATCAAAAATTGGTGTGTCAGTCAATTCTGTGCCAATCCATCGGATGGATTTAGTCATCATGGCGCAACGTCTTGTAGAAACCTCATGTAAGTGATTCTGCCAGTTTTCCAATCCTGCATCCGAGTCTGATGTGCACGAGCTATCGCATCGCCAGCTAATATGAACATTTGCTGTGGGATTGACATAGTCACTCTGACTAGCAGTCATCTGATACAAACTTTCCATTTGGCGCGCTTGTTCTTCTGCCCGAATGGGTTCTATATACCTTGGTCCTTGAATAGGATCAAGCGGTGCAATGACCCTAATCTGGTCATCCTCGAAGGTCATCTGTCTTTTCTTCAAATTGATGACAGCCAGATTATCAAATGCCCAGTCTATACCTAAAAGTGCTGGGTAAGGTCTAGTATTATCCAGAATTCTGATTACTTCAAAGTCTGCAGAACTCTTTACTCCCTCAATATCAATAGGTACATTGGGTAATCTGCCCAATGGAGAGACTCGTTGCTGGTTCGCGAGTCTTAGCTGGATGGGGGATCTGGTAAGTTGAGGACTTCCCATCTGTTCCCATGTCTGCATGGTGAGAACATTAACTTCTGAGCCCAAATCTAAAATAACTTCGTCCATCTCAAATGCTCCAATCTGCGCTGTGAGCCTCATCTCTTTTCCAGTTCTAATGTGACTCCCATTCTGATGAACAGCACGCTGCGGCATGTTCGTCGAAGCAGATTGTTGACATTTATCCAATAGGTGTTGAAGTTCCATAGTTGCTTTTTCATTGCGCAACAACTTTAAGCAGTTCCTTAGAAAATTTTGTGCAATACCTAGTGCATCTTCTTCATCGGGCCTTCCAGATGTAGTGGCCTGTTCTTGTACCAGGTTGTCTTGTCTTAGCACTTGCGATCTAATATCATTATGCGGAGTTGCGACAGAACTTGAAGCTCTGGGATCTGAGAAATACTCTTGGGCTTGCTTGAATGCTTCTTTTTGCTTCTGCAGATTAAGTGGGGCTGGTTTAGTATTAGCGCGGCGCACCCATTGCGTCGCTTTCTTTCCAGTTCCCAAATCTGGCGCACCAGTGGTTGTTCCACTGCGCGTCACAATATTAACTGTACGGTCTGGTTCCATTTTTTCTGCTCCAATCAATTGAATATTCTGGTTGACCTGTGGCGTCTTTGCTTGCATTTTAGTCATCAATTGAGGGCATTCTTCAATGATATGATCATAAGATTTACAATATCTGCAAAGGGTTGTAGGGTTTTGGCAATCTCTTGCAAAATGACCTTGCGCTCCACAATTATAACAAGTGACCTAGCCTCTTCCGCGGCCAAAATTTGTTGTACGTCCACGGCCTCTGTAATTTCCTGTTCGGCCGTCGCGAGTTTGGTCATACTGTGGACCTGCTACGGGTCCTTGTGCTTCTGACTGTACTCTATAAACATCATGTTTCCTTTCCATCATAAGGTCATATGCTCTGCAATTGTTGTCATCATGGCCTACTGATTTACAGAAATTACAATATAGATTCTTTGGAGTTTGTACATATTTCTGAAGTAAGTGACATTCTTGTGGTCTATGACCTCTAGTTCTACAGATTTCACACCAAGGCCCCTATGGCTGTGGTAAAGGATTAGGTGCTCCAGTTGCAATATACTCTATGAAAACGGGACAATGGTCTTTTGAATGACCTTGTGCTTTACATTTTGTACACCATATTTCTTCCTTAACATCCTTGCCTTTCTTAATATCATGCACTTGCAAGGTTAAGTTTGCTAATTGGTTCTGCAATTGCGCAACATCATTGCTTGTTCCAGCAATCGGTGAAGCTTCTAGTTTCATAGCCATCTCTAGGGCTTGTTCTTGAGTAGTGAGATTCTGTTGCATAAGAGGAAGTCTAATGTGTGGAAGCAGCACAGCAATGAACCATTCCTTATGTTGTTGTGGTGCAAACTCAAAGCTTACTTGATCTATCAAGGCTTTGAACTTCTGGTCAAAGTCCCATACTAATTCCGTAGGTAACTGCTTGATGTCTTTGAGCTCTGTTATACACTATGATTTTGATTTAGGTTTCTTGAATTCTCTAATCATAGCATTTCTTACATCAGCAAGCGTTCTATTCTGTGCTGCTGAGTATTTCATGAACCAAGTTAAGGCTCTTTCTCTTAGTGTGGTTGCTAACTGAACCAGTTTAACAGCATCATCATTAATTTGCTTAATTGTCCAAATGGCTTCACATAGGAACCAGTGTTGCTCAGGGTCTTCTATCCCTGTTCCTCTAAAAGTTGGTAGTTTCATGTCATCACCCATCTTTCTTGCGCTACGTTGAGGTGTAGGTGCTGTAGCAGTGCTTCTGGGCTGGTTGAACAAAGGTGGTACAAGGGTACTAGAAGTACCGTGTGGGCTACTAGAAGATGTTACTGCGGGATTATACTGAGCTTTGTCTAGCTTCTGTGGTGTAAAAGGGTGATAAGGGATATGAACACTCCCTTGTCTTTCTATATAACTTGCTCTAGGAACTTGACTGTCTTCTGGGCTTGACTCAAAAGAATGTTGGTCAAGGCCTACTTTATACCATTTTCCACTACGAGTGCAACCAATAACTTTAGGGTCACTATCAAAATCTACGGACATTACTTGTCTATGCTATTCATCTGAAGCTATACATAGTTTTGCTTTTTCATACAGAAGCATCTTAATCGATAAGTTCAAAGAATTCAGGAACTTACCTTTTTGTGCTTGAAAGAAACTCCTCTCAGCTTCACTGAAACTCTTTCTTGTATCCACTGCAAACTCAGTGATGAAACCTTCCAGCAGACTATTCAACCAAAAGTCTACTGCGCGGGACACAGAATTGTCTACCCGCTTCAAAATAGTGACTAGCTCAGGGGTCCAAGCGACTGGTCGATCAATATGCACAGTGGGTCTAGTATCTGCTAACTTGGCTATCCAAGCATGTAACTCAAGTGCAAATGTAACAAAGAAAATTTCGTGAAGGTCAGTATAGATATACTTCTGCAACCATTCTTCTGTCTGGAGTCTAGAACTTCTATTTTCTTGTTCAGCGAACTCTTTATCCTTTAAGTCGAACCACTCCTGAATTTCTGTAGTTGTAGGATTCCCGTAACAGATTTGTTAGGTGAGCAAGTCTCAAGGCAACAGAACCATTTGTTGGCTTCAGCAACAATCTTCTTCGTCGCAAAATTGGCAAGTCTCACAGTAATAGGTCACAAAATAAAGGTAACAGAACCATTTGTTGGCTCCACAATCAAAAGTCGTAAGGAAACGGAACCATTTGTTGGCTCCATAATCAAAAGTCGTAAGGCAACGGAACCATTTGTTGGCTCCCCAATCAAAAGTCGTAAGGCAACGGAACCATTTGTAGGCTCCCCAATCAAAAGTCGTAAGGCAACGGAACCATTTGTTGGCTGCTTTTTGGGTAGACCCGGGTTTTAATGAAGCGCAGCAACAAAACCCCTTGGCGCACTCGCCCTCTCGGCAACGAGCTGCGCGGCAGCTCGAGGTCTCACCCTAAGTGGCTATGGGGGGCTAAGGAATCAGGTTTCCTTAACCTTGGCGATGCGACGATCGCTTGTTCCCTTGACGACTTCTCGAAGTGGAAGGTCCGACCCTGCTCAGACTTCCGAGCGCAGAGCGCTCAAACTCCTCCTCTGCAGTCCTGCTGCGCGGTATTTCCCCTCCTGCGCTAGGACCAGTTGTCCTCTGCGTCGATACTCCGTGGATCGTTCCCGCTTGCGCGCCCGGCGCAGCAACGCGTTCCACTATCACTGCGGTGACAGTGTCTTATGGAGTCCTCCGACACTTAGCAATTATAAGTCCCACGGAAGCTTCACGAACTCACTCAGCGCACTCATAAAGATAATACGACATTCATGTATACACAGTTAGTAAACTAAAGTAGGCAATTACTTTAATCATAACATCATAACATCGAGAAATATGAAGTCCACGGGAGTCTCTTATATTAACCCGAAATTGATAGATTCATACAATATGCTGCGCACACAGCTGCAGCCTTAGATCTTTCCAGGAAACTCCACGCACACAGCTGGGAGCCCTTCTCTCGATCTAGTCTCTTCTTCAAAGATTACAAAAGCACAGACGTCGACTCAGACTGTCTGGCGACTCAGGGATTAGCTTCACTGCTAACCAGCTCTAACTCCTATTTTCTAGCAACATGGTAGAAAACAATCGACAGGATCGTAACAGAGGATGATTAACTCGATCAATCCTTCTTACATCTAGCATCAATTATCTTAGCTAGCTCACTCAGAGGCTTAGCTAACTGACTCTCTACTTAACCAATTCCTAGGCTAGCTAGCTAATTGTCTAACCAACTAACTGAGTAACATCTACCCTTCACAATTATACATATATATAGGTGGCCATGGCGGTCGTACCTTTACAAAACTGTGGGCCTTTCCCAGCAGTAATCCCCAAAAACCCTAACCACGCACATGGCTAGGTGTACTGTAGGCTCCGCTTGCAGTCATGTCGCCGCTTCCTGCAGGCTCCATGAATTCCGGCGCAGCTTACGGGTATGGGCGCCTTGTCCTTCGCCTTCAATGCTTTGGTCCGTTGCTCTTCCTTGATCCGAGCAACCATAACTTCTGTACTTAGCCTTAAATGAGGGTAGCTGAGCCCTCTACTCCATTGCTTCATTGATTATGGTAGCTGGGCTTTCCACTCGGCTACCTTCATTCTCTTCTGACATGCGCGCGAGCTCCGCGATTTCCGGTCCGTAATCTGCGCTGAGATTATCCATCTGGCACCGTACTGCGCACCGTCTGCTTCTGTTCCAAAATTGGCGCTTATTCAAAACTTAGCACTTTCTTCCATACTTGTGCTTTTTCCTCAAAATTCGCAGCTTTTACCATAACTACGGCCTTGGCTCCAACAGTGATTGTCATAATAATGAATAATGCAATAACATATGAAGTTCATAATTCTTAGCGGATGTTATTCGGCCGAATAATAAATATTATTCGGCCGAATAATAAACATTATTCGGCCGAATAATTTACATTATTCGGCCGAATAATGCAGAGGTTATTCGGCCGAATAACCACAAACAGTTCTCCGTCCAGTTTAACGGAGATCCTTGAAATGTGTGCAAACAGTTGCTGGACGGAAAAAAAATTTCGGGCAATAGTTTATTCGGCCGAACAGTTTTTCGGCGGAACAATTATTCGGCCGAACATTTTTTTGGCCGAACAATTATTCGACCTAACACTTTTTCGGCCGAAGAATTATTCGGCCAAATGATTGTTCGGCCGAACTATTTTTCTGCATAAAAACCCAGCATCGGCTGCCATTTGGCATTCCTTGCTGGAATTATTTGGACCCCGCAACGGGCCCGCAGTAGATTAGTCGCCCACCCCCGCTGCTACTCCACGACCTGCTGTTGCTCCAGGACCTGTTGACGCTCCACGATCGGCTGCTGTTACGTTCGCCACCCCGCTGCTGCTCCACGACCCACTGCTGCTCCACGACCTACTGCTGCTCGTCGGCGGTTACGTTGGATAGTTCGTCGCCTCGTCGGCTGTTTCTTGTTGTTGCTCGTTGCATGTTGCTCGTCGGCCGTTACGTTTTGGTTGGTAGGTGTGTTCGGTTGTGTTGCTGCGTCGACGGTGTTGAGGTTTTGTGTGCAGGGTTGAAAGCTGGTCATTGAAAGGTGCGTTTTTCCTTCACTTGTGATGTTATGATTCTTTTTGTGTATGTTATAGGTCTTACTTGATGACATTAGTTGTTGCTTGGTGAAGGAACTAGTTGGTGTCTGGAGCGTTGGTGGATCGAATAGTCGCAGCGTCGTGGATTGACGATCTCTTCATTGCTCATTTGGATACAGGTATGTATCGATACGCAAACTCTGCTCATGAGTTGTTGGCAATAGGAGAAAATTAAAAAAAATATCTGTTATGGGGGTTAAAATCAGAAGGTTTAATTTTTTAATATTCAATTTTAATTTTAGAGATGTTTGTATGTCCTTGAACAGGGTTCATGAACTCTGTTCATGAACAGAACATGTTCATGAACAGAACATGTTCATGAACAGAGTTCAGTTCATGAACTCTGTTCATGAACAGAGTTCCGTTCATGAAGACTGATCATGAACAGAGTTCTGTTCATGAAGTCTGATGATGAACAGAATTATGTTCATGAAGTCTGTTCATGAACAGAATTCTGTTCATGAAGTCTGTTCATGAACAGAATTGTGTTCATGTTATGCTTTCAAATTATAGGCGGTAGCGGTTACTCTTTTTTTTTTTATAAAATGGTAAAAGCAAGTATAAAGCAAGTAATTCTTTAAAATATATAAAATGAAAATCAAACAACATAACATGTATTTGTCTTATTCTTATGAAATGTAACCCCGTGGATTCTTTATATAAATGGATATTTAAACCCTAATCCTGAACAAGTTTCATATTAAGTTTCCCTAATTTTTAATGAAGGGATAATAAAGGGTATACTGCACAACTTTATAAATGGTCAACCGGTGGTTTTACTATGTTAAGTGAGGTACAAGAATGTCATATGAGTTCATGAACTCTGTTCATGAACTCTGTTCATGAACAGAGTTCATGAACAGAACATGTTCATGAATAGAGTTCATGAACAGAACATGTTCATGCACAGAACCTTTTCATGAACAGAGTTCATGTATAAAGTCACTTAAAAATTTGATGTTGTAAGTTCTTAGGTATTTTTTTTATAAAAATTAAGTAATGTTTGTTTATTGAGATATAGAATTAAAACATAAGTGATCATTGAAAAATTTGGAAGGTTATTGTACTATTACAATTAAATGATTATGAGATGATTATTGATGTTATGTTTATGCTGCAATAGTGTTCTTAGAGTTAGGAGAGGAACTTACGAAAGAAAATAAGTTATAATATTTTAGGTGGATCTATATTTTGTATACAGATCTTTAAGAGATATGTTTTTAAGTTTGTAGAACGAACATGTATAACTTCAATGTGTGTAAATTGTTTTATCATAAATATAAACTAGAAATCTCTTAATAAGGGTATATATATGTTATACTATTTTAGGAAGCTCTGCATTTTGTATGCAGATATTTAATAGATATGTTTTTAAGTTTGTAGAGTTAACATGTACAACTTCAATGTGTGTAAATTGTATTATCATAAATATAATCTAGAATTCTTTTAATAAGAATATATATATATGTTTAGTGAGATATTTGTTCATTGACATATATAATTCAACCATATTTGTTGGATTAAAAGTTTTTAAGGTTACTATACTACTTCAATTAACCGTGTTATAACTTATATTTGATAATGAAATGATTATTAGATATATCTTTACGTTGCAATATTAGTGATGGTAAGGAATTTTAGTTAATTAATTAGAGTTAGGAGGGGGACTTACATTTTGTTGTAGTTTTTTATCAAATATTGGCTTGATGCTTGTAGAATAGTCATGTACAATTTCAATATGTTAACGTTTGTGTAAATTTAGAAGTTATATCAAATGGAAAGAGAGTCTTCGAAGGGAAAGCGTAGGAGGTCATCACAATCCTCAGGAATTGGTGTTCCAATTGGTAGTCGAAGGTTGTCGAATTCACCGCGAGGTTCAAGTTTATTGCATGGGTCCTAGTCATTTGATCATCAACAAGTTCGAAGGGGTACAAATGATTCTCCTTCATCTTCTGTGGGAGAGCGTCGATCTCAACCTTCTGTTGGTATGAACATTAATGTTTAATAATGTATAATTTGTATTTTTTTGTGTTTTGAATTTATGGACAAGGTTAATTCTTGACTACGGCTATATTTGAAGCAGAGCGACGTTCAGAAGATGTGCATAATTCGATGGAGCGAGGGGAAGATCAAGATAGGATTGTAGATGATGGAATAGGTGTGGGTGGAGAGCAGGGTCCTGAAGATCCTCCTAGAACTAGGACGACATATGTTCCACTAGCCGAGGGGTGTACACCCATATCAACTTATCCATCTGATTTACCTGATGAGCTTCCATGGCAAGGTGTTGTGCAACAAACTATTCTTGAAAGTTGTAGATCCCATTATGACAGGTTGAACAATGATCTTTGTTCTTTGGATCTCCCCCCAGAGAGTCGACAAAGTCTAGAGATTGTTTTGGCGTCTTTGCAAAAGTTCATTGATGCATACGAGGAACTTGGACCAACTACAAATGGTTTTGTTCATTTGATGCGGATGCGAAGGGACCAAGTTATGGGTCTAGACAAGTGGGAGGTTGTGAAGGAGAGAGTCACCAGAGAACAAGCCAATTCAATGTTCAATTTCAAAAAAGGCCTTAAGCGAAAAATGTTGAAAGTGCAATATTTCAAGCATCCTCAAATTGCACATTTAATATATGATCGATTTCTTGCAGCTTATGGTCGATTGCCTTGGAATGATGAGGTTCCTAATTATTTTGCTAGATTTTTTTATGTGGAGTTTTTTTTAGGTATGAAGCCTAACTATACTGATGTTCCTTCTGACTTTTATGGAGTTGGAAAGGGTAGAATATATAATCGAAAAGGCGCTCTCAGAGACCCTACCACTATACAACCTCCACCTGAGATACCTCGTCCACCAAGGGTTGTGGCTTTAAGATCAGAGATGGAGACAACATCTCAACTAGGGACAGTTGGAAGGGAATTGGTAGGTGATGGTTTAGCTTCAGCTCTTGCTGGAGTAGAAGTTGGTTTGGGGCGAGAGAGGGCTCGCGCTATTGTTCGTCAAAGTTTTGTTTACAAGACGAATGACGAGGTAGATGCATTGAGCATCGATGATCTCAGGGCTTATGCTAAGTCTTGTCGAGATATAGCTTCAGATGTGTTATCCAATGACACATCGAGCATGGGAGAGGTTTGTTGATTATGCTATGACAATCTATTTGATTTTTTATTAATCATTTTGAATTGAATTTTTTGCTACATGGGAATAAATATATTAAGCAAATGTATTTTGTTTGCAGTTTTCGAGAATGTTAAATGCACATAATTTTCGAGTCTTCAGTAGTCAAAACCAAGAGCATCTTAGTCAAAATGAAGAGCGCTTAGGAGAGGTATTTTAATTATAATATTTATGATTGAACTTGATATTTTTTTTGTTTGTTTGAATTTTAATAAATATCAATGTATCTTATTGTTAATTTGACTTATCTATGCAGGTTTCTTTAGATTCCAACTTTTTAGATGATTTACCATCTCTTGTGAGCTAATGATTTTAATTTTTTTGTTTTGGTTTTAAGTTAATTGCTTAATTTATTATTTGTATCTACTATGTTTTATTTATTAACAAAATTTAAATTTTAGGGAAGAGACCATTTGGAAATTGGGGGCGAAGATGTGGGGTCTTTAATGAATGCAGATATTGGCACCGAGGTAATTTTGTTGAACTAGAAATGATCTCTGATATAAGTTTAATGTTTTATATTTTTTTGATTTATTTGAAAATTGTTTTTGTACATGTTGCAGCTTGGCTCTTTGAGATCCTTTGGAGCCAAAGGAAAGGCTCTAGGGGAAAAAAGTGGTGGACACGCATTCAAAGAATTTGATGTACGATTTTTTCAATAATTGAATTGTTTTGTAGATGAGTTTAATATCTTAATATCTTGAATTTAGTTTAAAATTGTTTAAATAATTTATGATCTAAATTTATAATTTGTTTTTTTCTGTATTGTAGGTTGAGTTGAGTCCCACGGAAGGTCCTAGTGGAAAATAGTGGAAAGATATTGGTCTAGATGGATAGTGGTTCAGACTTTATTGTTTTTGTTGATATATATATATTGTAGTTGTTATTGAACATGGAGGGTATTTATTTTTTGATTATATATATATGTACATTGAATTCACATGTTCATCAACTTTTTTTTGGATTATATACATGAGTACATGTCCATTATTTCTCATTTGGTAAATGTTTAGAATATGTTTTGCATGAATGTTTAAAATGTTTTGATAATATTTATAATATGTTTCGCATGAATGTTTAAAATGTTTTGATAGGTGCAATCCAAGGTTAGGAAATGTTGAATGATGAGAATGAATGTTATGAAGTTAGAAAATGTTGAATGATGAGAATGAATGTTGAATGTTTCGAATGTTATGGAATAATGAATGTTGGGAAAGAATGAATGGGAAGTGTTAGGAATGTTTAAAATGTTATTCTAAGTTGGGAAATGTTCAATGTTGAGAATGAATGTTATGGTAAGAATCAATGTTGGAAAAAAATGAATGGGAGGTGTTAGAGAAAAAGGAATGTTGGGAAAGAATGAATGGGAGGTGTTATGGAAGAAGGAATGTTTTCAATTTGTTATGTTGAGAATAAATGTTATTATAATATGTTTTGCATGAATGTTTAAAATGTCTTGATAGGTGCAACCCAAGGGTAGGAAATGTTGAATGATGAGAATGAATGTTATGGAAGAATCAATGTTGGGAAAAAATGAATGGGAGGTGTTAGAGAAAAAGGAATGTTGGGAAAGAATGAATGGGAGGTGTTATGGAAGAAGGAATGTTTTCAATTTGTTATGTTGAGAATAAATTTTATTATAATATGTTTTGCATGAATGTTTAAAATGTCTTGATAGGTGCAACCCAAGGGTAGGAAATGTTGAATGATGAGAATGAATGTTATGGAAGAATGACTGTTGGGAAAGAATGAATGGGAGGTGTTGGGAATGTTTAAAATGTTAATCTAAAAAATATTCAATGTTGAAAATGAATGTTATGGTAAGAATTAATGTTGGGCAGAAGTTTATGAATGTTAAAATTTTTGATAGAAATATGGATGAATTAGGAAGTTTAAAAGCAAATATATGTTAAGTTCAAATTTTGATATAATGGATTTTCAATTAATTTAATTTTTATTTTCAATGTTCAGGTACATTTGATGCGGCTGAAATCATGGCAAATGGGGGTAACGGTTTTTTTGTTTTTTAATCATAAGCGAAGATTCCAGGATTGTGAAGTTTGTGTTAAATTAGAGCAATGATTTTAAACAACAATTTGATGAATTTTCATTGATTTGTTGTAAATAATCATTTCTCTAATTTAGCATAAGATTCACAATCCTGGAATCCTTGCTTGTGATTAAAAATCAAATGATCGTTGTCTCCATTTGCCATGATTTCAGTTATGTGAATTTGCATAAGCGATATTTTAAATTAAAGATTTGGGACAGAGAACTTGGTGACAATTTACAGACATCTATTTAAGATCATATTTATGGTGAAGTACGTATTAAAGAAACATGTTCAATGGATTAAAAGAATACAAAATTTAATAGGTCTTTTTGTGATTTTTCGTTAGCATCAATCAACCAAAAGTAAAAATTTGGGGCGGAGTGGGGATAGTCACATCCGTTATCTCATCCCTTAGTGGTCTAATAGACATATGGGGACCCGAATAAAGTACTTTTGAATTTTCAAATTATATTTGAATTCATTTTTAAGCATGTTAAAGAAAAACCATTTAAGCTCTTATGTTGTCATTCAAGAAAATATTCATAAAATCTCAATGAAAAAATATACTGTGCACAACAATTTTGATAATTGGACAAAAAATATATTGCACACAACAATTGACATGGACAAAAATATAGATCAATTTATTTTTGATATGTAGTTAAAAACATCGCAATGGAATGCCATCTTCAACTATCCGTTCATGGTCACATATGGATAGTTTCCATTTTTTGGTTTTTAACTGTTTTTTTGATGGAACTTGTATCAATTTTATTCGAGATGCACATACTAAATGACTATATTGACAACATATAACATCGGGCTCATAATCTTGAAAGTAGACATAATTTTTAGTCATATGCGTCTGCTGAAAAAAGTAGCCTTTTAAAATGATGGATCCTCTTTCGTATGTAAATCCGTTGTCGTTGTAGTCCTCCAATAACTTCATTTTTCCTTCAGTGCATCGCATCAAATAATATTTGACATTTTCGTTGTTGTCTACAGGTGCAATCACAGCGAAAACATCTCCTGCGCAAGTTATGATTGGTGTTAGCGTATTTAAATGAATTAAATTGACTACTTATGGCGATGGATTAGAATGAACAATTGACTAAAAAGTCAAAAACAAGTTTATTACCTTCTCTTACGAGATCTGAAATTCTATCGCCATCAGACGATATTGCTATTTCTTCTGATTCTAATTCTTCAACACTTGCCAGTGGCATTTTTCCTTTTGGATTAATCTCTGTGTGTCTCCAAGCTTTTACGTAGTTGTTTGTTATGTTTTCACAAACTTCTGTAGACTCAACATTTTCAATGCAAATATGACAAAAGCATGATTGCTTTCTACTGTCAAATGCAAACACGTTGTGAAATGATTTTGTTTGAATAGAGTGAAGATCTCTAGTTCCATGTATGGTGCTAGCATCATATGGTATTGATCTATTTATATCTTGGACCCCAACAAGCCAAAAAAACCTACACAATAAATAGTGTACATGTGTACTTAAATGTTAGTATATACATTTTTTTAAATTTTAAGAAATAATATAAATTAAAAAAATAGTGGACATACCTGCGCACGTCTTTTGATTGTTGATTATAATCATGGCTTAGATTTAATTGACACCATTGGACAACCTCTGCAGCTGAATGAAACCGTGCTGAAGAATAGTTCATTTGCCATCTTCGAAGTGCTCTTTTCACGCATGCTCCTGCACCATCATGCTCACCTTTTCCATGCCCAGTTTCAAAGAAATTCCAGCGATGTTTAATGTTTAGCGCTTTATGAAGTCGACATAACCAAAAAAATGATCGTGAAGATTTAAATTGACCCGCACATCCATCAGACCATATCCAATGCTCTTTGAATTTGACTTTGCATTTTTTCGGTGAGTCATAGAAAATATTTTCTATACAATGTTGGACAAAATGTGTGTCATGTGTACGATCATCGCTGATATAGAAGTGATATTCTTTAATCACATCTCGATTGTCACATGTGCTTTCAATGCCATCGACATCCTGTTGAGAATGTCTATATACAACATGGACAAATATCGAAACTTGGTCAGAGTGATAGTATTCACTCTGTATTTCTTTTTGTGCAGCAAATGTATAGTTTTCAGCAAAATCAACCACCGACAAAATTGTTCCGGGTGGAAAAATTTCACGAGACTGTTTGAATTGAAGATCTTGCCATCGTGCTCTATGTGAATGCTGGGTGTATTTATAAATTTTGCTTTCAAATTTTTTGAGAAAATCTATGACGCATATCTTGTCTTCTAGCAAATCAATTCTTTTGGAATGTGAATCACTAGAACTTGTATTATATTTGATGTATTCGTATCTCTTCCAATCAACATTTACATTTGACAACGATTGATCATTATCGATAGGATATTTATTGTGGAATAACACCAAATTTTCACAATGATGACAATGTTTTCCATTGACACATTTCTTTGAATAAAATACTTCATTGTGATTTCTCTCACATAAAATTTGAGATATGAATTCACGTATCGTCGGCGGAGGTGGTGAATTTGTCCAAAACATTTTACCAAATTCAAGAAACGTGTCATAATATAACTGAAATTGCACATGATAACGGCTACAACATGTATCACGTATAGTTATAGGTCGAACATACCATGGTTTTTGTTGCACAAATGTAGTGATTGATATATTAATTCCACGATGATCTTCCTTGAATTTATTGAACAATTGTACTTGTGTCATGTCCATTATATGTTTTGGTTGGCTTTCATATACATTTCGTGATATTCTTTTGCGTATCACATCTCTTGAATTTGGTGAAACTCGAGCATGTTCCAACCAATATTCTCATACAATATCTTTAACACCTGCTCCTAATCTATCTTTTTAAGGTTGTCTACAAATAATTGCCCAACAAGCAAGTTCATTATTTTCATCTATTTGCATTCTGAATTTGCTATGTTTGTATAATGTCTTTCTTGATGTTCCAACTGCTTTTGCTAGTTCTGTTGTCAAACGCTTTTGTTTAGTACTAGCTGAAAGAATTGCTGTATGAATTGCTTTACGTGCAGCACTGATATCTTTCTTCCTGGATTTTCCAAATTTTTTTATTGCATCGCATATATTTTCCATCACATTTTGTTTCAATTTCGACTCTTTTGTTACTTTGTGAATACCCAATAATGATGTAGCACCTTCTAACTTCTTGGACACTAATAAACATCTCAAAATTTGTGCTTGTCCTGCTATTGAGTAATCCTTGAGAACTTCATCATAAATTTTTGTAGCACGATATCGTGCAACATGTATTGGTAGTTTTTCTCCATATTTGTCGCAATCAATGTCTTCTAACATTTCATCATCAATAGTAAAAGTACCTATACATCAAGTTAAATTTAATTTAACATATATCAAAAAATAAAATTCACTATAAAAAAATGAATTTGAAAAATATATGATATATACATACCAGGTCCAATTTCTGGATCTTGAACTTGATCTTCAATATTGATTTCATCGGCATTAGCATGTAAATCACTATTTACATCTTCTACAATGTTCTTTTCAACTTCAATTTGTTCTTCTTGTACTCTATTTTCAATTTCCATTTCTTCAACATTATCATGTAAATCTGTATTTATATCTTCAATAGTTGTCTCTTCCGTTTCGGCAACCCTTTGTTTTTTGGCAATATATCTGAGTTTTTGTTTCTCTCTATTATCATCATCATCACGTTTACGATCAGCTTTTCTTTGACGTTTTCTCTTATTTCCCATGGTTGTTTAATCTATAGACGATAAATTAAAGAATCATGTTACTTTATAGTAAAAATAAATAAATTAAGATTTAAAAACATTTACGGAATTTATAAAAACATGAACTGAAATTTACTTTACCTTATAAAAATTTTGTAAGAGTCTTTTGAAGAAGATTTCTTTGGAATTAACTTTCCTTTGAAAAAACTCTCTGAACAAAAATCTTCTTTGGAAAATAATAAAAACACCTTGTGCCAAGGAAGAAAATAAAACACCTTGTAAATAAATCTTTGTTGTAAAATTCATTGCAAAAATACTTTTTTGAAAAAATATCTACGAAAAAAACCACTAGAAAAAAGTACTTTGATTAAAAACTTATTTATAAATATATCTGGGAAAAAATCATTGTAAAGAAACAACTCTTTGAAAAAAAACCCATTTCAAAGAAATAAGAAGTACAAAATTACCTTGCAAAAAATCCTTTGCAAAACACCTTAGCAAGATAACTATTTGAAAAAACTCCTTTCAAATAAATAAGAAGTGCAAAACTACTTTGGAAAAAAATCATTTGCAAAATACCTTAGCAAAACAACTATTTGAAAAAACCTCTTTCAATTAAATAAAAAGTGCAAAGCTACTTTGAAAAAAAACCATCCTTGCAAAGAACCTCCTTGCAAACATGTCTAAGAAAAGAAATATTTTGAAAAAACTCCTTGCAAATATCCCTTAAAAAAAACACTTTCAATGTGTTTTTTGGAAAAAAGAAGAAGAAACATACTTTGTAAAAACCTCTTTTTGCAAAAAATGTCTTCTTTGCAAATATACAATAAGAAAATAAATATTTTGAAAAAACTTCTTGCAAATATGCCTTAGAAAAAAATCACCTTCAATGTGCCTTTGGAAAAAAGAAGAAACATACTTTGTAAAAATCTCCTTTTGCAAAAAATGTCTTCTTTGTAAAAATGCAATAAGAAAAGAGATATTTTGGAAAAACTCCTTGCAAATATGCCTTAGAAAAAAAAACTCCTTCAATGTGCCTTTTGTAAAGAAGAAGAAGAAACATACCTTGTAAAAACCTCCTTTTGCAAAAATTATCTTCTCCTTCCGAAATTAGTTTGACAAAAAAATGCGAAGTTCAAACATGCGAAAATAATGAATTAACTTTAGGTTTATTTATATGAGTATAAAAAATATATTTGTTTTTTTTTTTTCCGGCCGACGTGTTTTTTTTTCCGTTTAGTTATTCGGCCGAATAACCTTCGCCATAACTTACGGCGACGTTACGGAAAACAGTTATTCGGCCGAATAATCTCTGAAACATGAAAGATTCAGATCTCTGCAAAATTTTCAGGTTTCTCCATTTCGGAAGGAGAAAACCACCTCTTACACAACAAAACGAATGTCGGACTTCATACCAGTAGATTCATCATTGAATCTACTTTATGAGGGTATACATTTTGTTGTATATAGATAAGAACTGATATTTTTTAAGTTTTATCTTCGTAACATGTGTCGAGTTATGATTCAGCTCTTTAAAAAAACAGCGAAAAGAAAAATCCATAACTTTGAAAATACAACACCAAAAAAATCGAAACAAATGTGGGATTCTTCATTGACGTGTCTACTTCAAAAGGGTGTTCGTAGATTTTTTGCTTTTATAGCGGATTGAGAGAAAAGTGGTGCAACAAAAAGGTTGTTGAAAATCGACTGAGTTTCCCCATTGATCGACTTTAAAAAAATATAATAATTAGTATAGAGGTCCATTGGATGCAAACTTATAGTCAGGCACTAGTACATTGTGTGTAGATTGTCGTAGCATTTTCAGTTTTTGCAAAACACAAGTCTAACAACGATTTTAGTGGTGCAACAAATCATAACTCTTTTGTAGTCTTTTCATTTTATAAGAACACACTGTCAAACATTTACGAAATCGACATATCAAATCTTAATAAAAAAAATTGAAAAAAATATGAGTAGAAAGCTAACATAATTCTACAAAAGTTTTCTTTTTACGGCAAAGTGAAATTTTAAACAAAAATATCACTTTTGTTCGCCTGAAGTTGAAAAACATGAAAAAACCAGAATTATTTTCTCACGAGACCCCCCAAAATAGACACCCATCTTCATTTTTTCACCCTTTCTATTATTATTTTTTGTTTACTTTGTATTATTTTGTTACTAGACAAACACTCTAAAGTCTCATATTTACTTTTTACTTTGTATTAAAAGTAAAAAGTAAAGTCTCTAGTTTAAGTCTCATATTTACTTTTTACTTTGCATTATTTTTTTTTTGTTTATGGTCGACATAATATTTACCACCTAATCCTAAGCTCTAAAGTCTCTAGTTTAAGTTTCATATTTACTTTTTACTTTGTATTATTTTTTTTGTTTATGGCCGACATAATATTTATTACTTTTTGCTTTGTATTATTCTTTTTTGTTTACTTTGTATACTCACAAGATCTCCTCCATACTGGGCTGTAGAGCACCTCTTGGCGCAATCAGGTAGTTGGAGGAATGTTGTTATCCTCCCCATCCAAATCTAGCTATGTGACACTTGCTTTGAATATGTAATGCTTGAATGGATGAAAGCATATGAACAAAATTGGTTAGTCTTGGAGTAAGAATTAAAAGTAAACTCATCTTCAAACTTAATAAAACAAGCTAACTTGTCTTCGAACTTAATAAAACAAGTTAATGGCCGAAGACCCAAAGCATGAGTAGAAGTCTACTCCCTTATGTACCACCAACCAACTAATGGTTTCCTTATGAATCACCAAAAAATGGTTTTAAGCGACTTAATTTTCTTTAAATAAAAATAATGAGTTAGTTTAATGATAATTATCCTTAATATTGTTTGACAAATAAGTTATAATAAATTTTATTATCTTAAAAAATCATAACAATATTTTATCAAACGAAATAAATACACCACATAATAACTAATATATGCTTATTTATAATGAACTAAAAAAATATAAAATAAAATTAGGAAAAACTAATTTATTTAACAAATTCTATATATACTAAGCATATAAACAAAGTTGGATAGTGTCATAATAAAATCTAAAATTACATTTGATTGAATAAGTTAGTCTAAAGAAACAAGTTATGACTAAAAAATCATAAACATTCGTAATATATTTTACCAATATATGATAATCCATGATATAATTACAGAGTGTTAGGTATGTTAAGTTCAGGCTCTTTCAGCTCTTTCTAGTTGTTAAAACGGATTCCTCAAGACTCTTGACATGTGTGGTCGATATTATAATTAACCAAGAATGTGCATGCGTCATAAGCTTTTAGGATTTTGTTTTTCCAAAGGGTTTTTATTTCAAAGATTTATTTTTTAAAATATCCTATAAATTTAAAATAAAATCTATTTAAAACTAAGTTAATTTTAATGCAAAGGTTTTTTTATTTTACTCACAGTGTTACATTAAGTTATCTCGGGTTTATTTGCTTAGGCTCATGATGACTTGTTTTATTTCCATTGCAATGTAAGCATGTCCAATTACTACCTATATTCAATTAGAGAACTTCCTTCATCCTTCTATCCAATGGAGAGGTATAGATTGGTGCATGTTTTGAATGGTTTCTTTCCTTCCATGTGTATTATTATGCTTTGAACAAGTTAATATTGAATCCCCACACATAGAATGGTATGTATGTATCTTAAGCACACAAATGTCTTGCATGCTTCTTTGTAAAGTGTGCCTTACAAGAATTACACATTAGCTTTATTATTATGCTTGCTCCACTGTTTTGAACCATTTATATCGGTAGCAAAGTTATTTGAAAAAACTCAAATGGTATAGCCAAATTGGAGTCAATACAATGTAGTCTAGTCTATCCTACATAGTGGAATGAGTGCTCATAGGATTTAATGCTCATCTACTAGGAGATATTGTATACTAGGATTTAATGCACATTTCCGAGGATAAATTGTATACTAGGATTCAGTGCCCATTTACTAGAAGAGATTGTATACTTATGAATAGCCAAAAAAATGGTCGAACCACAAAATATATGGGATTTAATTATGGCCATTGTTATGATAATGAATATTGCGGTAACATTTGAGCTAATTCTAGTCTAATAAACATCGCCATTTATATACTAGAGTTATCATAAGTAAATATCTAAATATGATAAAACCAAAATCTATACTCATTGATTGTGTTGATTGGTCCACTCATCATTTCGACATCACTACACCTATTTTTCCAAAAGGTTTATTTACTCAGGCTTGTGATGGTGTTTTATGCTCACTACTATTCTCAACATATGAAATTTCAACCTATGGCCAAGTAGAGAACACTCTTCTTCCCTTTATCCAACAGAGTTGTATGAATTGATGCATGTTTCCAATGATTCTTTCCTTCCACATGTACCACGTGTACTATTGTGATTTGAACATGTTAACATCATTGCATGGGAAGAATTAAAGCTCCACATGTCCAAGGGCATAGGCATTTCTTAACCACACAATTATATTGCATGCTTCCTTACTAAGTGCCCCAAAGACCACACATTAGTTCTATTATTCCACTCATTCCATTGCTTGGATTTTTTTGTGTGACCCTTGGAATAATTCATACCATTTTGCATGTCCTTGTCAAGATTGTCCAGAACACTAGCATTTCACTATCATTAGGGTTCTCACTGCTAGGTTATCAATGTTTATGACTTGATTGTTGTCTCATATCAAGGACAAGGTCATTTGAATAAACTCAAATAGTACAACAAAATAGAGTTAATACAATGCAATCTATTATGCGCAGTGGAATGAATGCTCATAGGATTCAAGGCCCATATTCTAGAAGAGACTGTAAGCTTATGACCAACAAAGAAAAATGCCAAACCACAAAAGATCTAGGATTTAATTATGGTGATTGTCATGATAATGAATAATGCAATAACATATGAAGTTCATACTTCACTATTGATAATTCTAATACAGGGTTAAGAGGCAAAGGATGAGAGAAACCACAATTATAAATAATATTATGAGATTTAGAGGTAGGAAATGCAAACTTTTGATGATCTATAGTCTGCCATGGATATTCCATTGGAATAATTCATCACAACAAATCTTATAACTTAATTCATTTTGTTAGCTTAATTCCATAGTATGCTAAATAAAGTAGAAAAATAAAACATCCACACAAATAACACAAGATATACCCTGCGAAAACCCACGATGGGGAAAAACCTAGCCATGAGTGAGGACTATGCCTTGCTATTTTATTTTCCAATTATATACAATGCAAATACAAAGAAAGTGGTATTCACTATGGAGTTACCTATGACATTGTGGTATGCACTATATGATGTCCTACTTCCTCTATTGCTCTAATATCCACCCCCTTATTGTTGCTCAACTATGGAACAATGCAATAACGCCATAAGAATTGAACCCCTTCTGCTCCTAATGGTTCGATATTTACATAGACTGATAGTCATCTAGGGTTAGTTTACATGCCTCAATTCACAATTAGGGTTATGGTTTTGGACCCTCTAAAATGTTCTTGAGAGTCCACTTGTGATGAGCTCCACATGTGTGGGTAATGAGAGTTGTAGTAATCTACTCGATACCATGGTGGTCAATTGGATAGGTCAACTTGTGGGAGGCATAAATTCCTCATATGAACTTTAATTGAGGAAATTTCTTGCACAATTAGAAAGGTAACAGAGTTTAGAACAACACCGAGGGGTTAAGAGCTTTGCTTGCAAAATTTTGACCCCAAAAAATCATTTAAGCCCTCAAACATACCTAGGAAGGTTTTGGACCCTGTTACCCTCTAGATACTCTACAATGTGCCATACCATATTTCCATAGAGGAGGGGTCTTTTTTCTTATGTAAAGGCCAAGTTTGGGCTTGACTTATGTAGAGTGTTGGTCGGTCAGGGCTCAAGACCCGTGATATGGTCATGGCAGGTCCTTTTGGTTTTCATTCTAGGAAGTGTTGGCTTAGTGGCATTACTGAATGCCCCTTGATGGGCAGAATTCCCCCATCATGTTGGGTCAGTTGTGTCATGGGTTGGTGTCCGGTGCATCTTGGGATGACTCCATTTGGACACATGGCTTAGGGGCTCCCAATCACACTCATTTTTATGCTTCGTAGAAGGTGATTGCACGTGTAAAGGTTGTCATACATGTCTTAGAACACCTCATTATGCTCACTTGGACATATTCCTCTTATGTATTGAACCTCCTCTTGGCCCAAGCATGCTGAATTGATGGAATTGTCATCCTTTGAAGAGGGCATACTACCTAAAGGAGGAGGGTGTTTAGGGAAACAACACAATGTTGGGGCTAGATGGGGCATGACACCCTCCTCCCATGCCCAACATTTCATCCAACAACAATTCATCATATTCATCATTATTTTATGTTGTATGAGGTTTAGTCCCCGACTTGTGGGTGACAAACCCTTAAAAAATCATTGAAAAATAATTTTAAGTTATTTTAGACATTTTAGGTTGGTCAGCTTGTAAAGGAGGTTAATTTGGCCTAAGTCACATATAAATAAGGAAACTCCTCCCCATTTAAACTCAAGATAATGGGATCAAATAAAGTTCTTATCTTATTTCTTATCTACTTGGGATAGTGGCGTGCACTCTCTTCTTGGCACCCTTGAAGCTTAAATGTGGCATTTTATTGGTTTTTGAGGTTGATACTTAATCTTGCAAGGCTTGTTTAAGGATCATGATTCTTAGAAGATTACTCTTTTCTCCCTTTCCATTCATTTATGGCAAAATATATCGTTCTCTTTCTCTTGCATCGTTGAAGACATCCAAGGTAAGAGTAAATTAGAGTTTTTTATGCATAAAAGCTCTATCTTGTAAGTGAGACTTCCCTCTTTGGAGTGTCTCTCTCATTTGGCCTTCGACACCTAATTTTTCCCTAATTAATTCAATACCAGCACAACCTATGGTCTCTTGGTTTTGTCCTAATTCATCAAAATAGGATAGCCATTTCTTAAGAGGAATCCTAACCATGATTCTTCAGTGGTTCTAAAGGAAAAGACTTAAGTATTTATTTCCCTCATCTTCACTTGGAATATTTTTATCAAATTTATATACTATAAATTTTTAAAAATACCAAAAAAATCATATATTGTGAAAAAACTCTAAAAATTATTTTTATGCAAAAAATTCCCAAAATATGTATTTTGTGCCATAGATTACTCTAATTGCTATGTTGCACAAGTTTTTGGAATGTGGGTATGTTGGGTATGTGGGTACAAGTATCCGGTATGGCTAGAAGCTTTGCCCAAATTTGTAGGAAACGTAGGGTTGGGAGCAACAATAATATATATTAACTTTTTAAAATATATTTAAAAATATTAAAGAGTTAAAAAAAATAATTGATTAATTTCACAACTTAAACTATTTTTTCCTTTTAAGCCTCTACTAGTGTCATGAAATTCAATCCTTTTAAATTTGCTCACTCCTCTAGGTCCACATTATACAATAATTGGGTTTGTGTGACCTAAAGTGAACCCTAACTATCGATGAATCTAGTGCCACGGTATGTTTTTTAAATTTGACCTAATCCCATTGTATGAGTTTGTAAAGGAAAATTGCATGTGTGTGTGTGCGTATGGAGCACCAATAGATTCATAAATAATGAGATTCAACCTTTTACTAATTCCTTGTTCCAACTCCATCTCTATTATTGCTCCTAAGAGTGCTTAGTATTTGGGTGCCTTTGCATTTTTTGATGGTAACTACTACTTACTTCTCATGTTAATGAACTTGATTGTTTCAAGTTCAACTAACATACTTTCAAAGTCTTTGGTATTTTGAGTATGATATGGTTTATGATCCTCAATTGCTATATCAATCAATATGGATTGTGTAAGCTAGCCATAAACATTTGAGACATGAATTAAAGTTGTTCAATATCTTAGTATTGTAGAAAGATCCATGTTTATTCACTTAATTACATTGGCAGCTTATATTTTGAGTGTGAATGGATCTAAACAGATCTAAACATTTAAGAGGTGTGATCCCTCTTAATTTATATAACTTTGAAAATTAAAAAAATGACATTGTTGATAGATTCAATTGAATTTTTTAGTATTGGTTATTTCTTGTCACAATAAACAACAATAATTTAATTGATTTTCGACCCTTTTATTATGATTTTGGGCTCCACATGGTTGGGAGCTTGTAGAAGCTCCCTATATGTTTAGGAGAATATAGAAGCTCCTAAACATATAGGGGGATTCTACAAGCTCCCAATAAAAAAGGAGTAGCTAAAGCAAGTTCCCAAAAATCTCCCAAGCTCCCAACAAAAAGGGGACATTTCGTACCAGCTCACAAGATCCCAGGAGTGGGGAAACACTGGGTATGTGTTGTCAAAATCTCGGGAGTGGTACCCATGAAACTATGTTTAATTGTGATTTGATGAAATATTCAATTGCAACAATAAATTTTAGATATAGATAAAATATGAAAAATCCCAAAAAGTTGAAAAATAATATAGTAAGGTGAATTTTATGTGCTAAAAGTACCCTAAAGGTCATCATCTTAGGGTTAGGTGATGATAGTCGTAAGGGGTTATTTCATATCTAGTTATTGATTTATTGCAAGTCCATCTTGAAGGAAAATTCAAACCCTAGGGGTTTGAGGAAGTTTGTGTCAAATTCTAGGTTACCAGGGAGGACCTTGGGGGATTTGAGGCCAAGGAATTTCTTGATTTGATTTTACTGTGGTAAGTTTCATACATGTATCATAAATCAATGAAAACTCATATCTTTCATCCACCAAAAAAATGTCTCCCTAGGGGGGGTAGGTGCACCCCTCTTTACTAGTTGTTGAGAGGTCAATTTCATGCAGTTCCCACAATTGGTTTGGGAAATATGTATGGTTTTCTATTGCTGGTTTGTATTGCACAAATTGTAGCAGTAAGTTACATATTAATTATTGATCATAGACTTCAAATATTAAAGGTTTATTGTAGATTTATTTCATTGAATCCATCAGGCATTGGTCTACTAACAATTAGAAGGTGTTGTAGGGATAGTGGTGTCTATTGTCTATTATAGGTATATCCTTACTGTGTTTTGGGGATCCTCCTGTGGCCCAAGGAGCAGGGTTTAAAGAGGAAGGAGGTTATATCGAGGTGATAGTGTGTGTAATTCCTTGAATAGTTTCCAATCATAGCACTAGGTCCACATATTTTGACTAGGTCCATGTACCTTACTTGGGTCCACATACTTGCATTGGTTTCACTTATCCTTGATCATGGGAGAGTGCTAGTTTTTGAGGTAAATGATCCCAAATATACAAAGTAAGACTTGCCCCTAAAATGGTCCCTACAAGCCAATTGATCCAATCTTTCCACCCAGAAAGCACCAAAATAAATGACAAATTATATATTGATCCATTTTAGATCATACCTCCCTATTTTGGGATTATTTTGGTTTGTGAAAGATTTTACTAAATGAGATGAGGAAAAATTTCCTCACCTTCTCCCACCCTTCTCCTTGAAGTACCATATAGCCTTTCCAAAAATTTGTCCCTTCAACGCAACCTACCAGAGTTCATATTGTCCTTGTATGTTTTTTTTGTATTTCTTCTGGAAAACTATATCTTTTGCTAACTCTGCTTAAACCTCTGGCACTGATTCCTTCACAGAAGGTAAGACTTGCTCAACTTCCTGGTCCAACTTGGATATTTCAAAGAGTTCATATTTTCCACATTTACTATTAAGTAAATGCACATATATGGGTGTATATTGAGTATGTAGGAATTATCTCCTACCTTATCCAACACTTCAAAATGACCATATCATAGTTCCTTGATATTCTTACCAGGACCTTGTTGTCCATATACAACATCTAGAGGTAAGGTAGTAGATATCCAAAACAAGTTTCAAAAGGGGACTTACCAATGGAAGTGTGGATTGCTATGTTATAAGAGTGTTAGATGTATATCAAATTCTCATCCTAGGTCTTTGGATGCTCTTGATTTAAACCCCTCAAAAGCTACACCAAAGTCCTGTTGATTTCTTCTATCTTCCCATATGTCTATGGATGGAATGTTGTATATCTCTTCAAATTAGTGTCCATCTTCTCCTAAAGTGTAGTCCAAAAGGAACTAGGAAATTTGGTATCCCTGTCTGAGATTATACTCCTTGGTATCTCAATGTGCACCCAAACTTTCTCAAAGAGCATGCTTGCTTATTCTTATCCTTTGATGGTATTTTTAGAAGGCATAAGAATGCACATCTTACTAGATCTGTTAACTACCATACATAAATAGTCATATCCCTTCCTATAGGTTGGAAAACCACCCAAAAAGTCCATGTAAATGCTTTCCTAAGGTCAAGTGGGTACATGTAGGGATGGTATAGGCCTTGATTTCCATTATTGGGCTTGCTGGTACAAAAAGTATGCATCCTTTAATATATCATGCTGCATATTCTTTCATTATGGGCCAATATACATATTTTGTAAGTTAGCAACTGTCTTCCCAACACCGAAATGACCTATAGCTTTGGAGGTGTGCACCTCTTTGATAAGATGTAATCTTTTACCTTTACGAACATAGAACTTTTCTAGCTTGTAGAGTAACCCAATTTGGAGATGATAGTTACCATTACTATTACCTTCTTCTACATGAAATTGGATTTGTAGCTGTTGAAACACATCCTTGAAGTCCTCATCTTATGTGTATCCCCCTTTGTATGAATCACGGATAAAGGTTCCATGTGCATAAGAGTTCCCAAAGCTGTAATCTTGGATGTGGGTGGCCTTGAAAGTATGTATCCCAAATTATTAGTGCTTCCCTTCTTATACTCGATGAATAGATGAAACTATTGCAAAAACCCCATCCAGTTGTAATGTTTGGTTTGTTGTAGCTTACTTTGGGCCTGCAAATGCTGTAGTGGTTAGTGATATCAGTGGATAACGATTTCCTTGCCCTTCAAATAGTGCTTCCACTTCTTAACAACTTGAACCGGGGTATAAAGTTCCTTATCATAGGTAGGGTAGTTTAAGAATCCCCCATTAAACATTTCATATAGGTAGCATACTAGCTTACCTCCTTGTGTCAAAACTACTCCAATATCATACCCACTTGCATCTGTCTCCATTTCGAAAGGATTTTGTAAGTTTGGCAATGCGAGAACTGGTGCTTGACTAATCTTTTGTTTTAGGTCGTCGAAAGCTTTCTGCTAATTCTTTCTCCGCTAGAAACTATTACTTCTTGTTGTTATGGTATGGAAACTCTTACCGCTTGTTGTTATGTTGTGGACTTATCACTGAAAAGGAAGCGATAAACTTCCATAGGTATTGTGTTTCCCCAAAAAAGCTCCCAACTTTAGTGACATTAGTAGGAATTGGCCATTTTATAATGGCCTCCATCTTATGGGGTCTATCTTGAGTTATCCTCCACTCATCACATACCTCAAATACACCAATGATTGTTGAAACTCACATTTCTTGAGATTAGCCAGTAGCTGATGCTTTTTCAAAGCCTTTAACACATGCATGCGATGTGAAATGTGCTCCTCCTAGGTAGAGCTATAAACCAATATATAATCCAAATAAACTATAACAAATGAATCTAAATATGGGTGCAAAACATCATTCATTAGTCTCATAAATGTAGTTGGTGTATTACATAAACCAAGAGGCATGCCAAATCATTCATACAAACCTTGCCTTATCTTAAAGGTAGTATTATAGATGTCTTCTTCTTTGAAACGTACCTAGTCGTATCTCGATTTGAGATCCAACTTGGTGAAGTACTTGGAATGTTGTAACTAGTCTAACAAATCATCAATCCTGGTAATGGGGAGTTAGGTAACGATTGTATCTCATGATCTACTTCCCTCTTACATAGTTGTTGAATAAGGATTTCATTGATGTCAAAATCCAAGCATAAGTGTATATAACTCTAAAGTGCCCCCCTTATGGTGTATCAGTTAAGCATGGCACTCACGGGATGAGATAACATGTGGTTATTTCTACATGCCCACTTTCAGTGGTAAACAAATGGAGCAACCCCTAAAGCTATTGAATATGCCCCTAAAGTGATGGTGATGTGTCCACATGACCATGATGAAGTGAAACTTGAAGAAGCCCCTTGATGAAGACATGAAGTGGTCAAGAAGATAAGTCAAATCCCATTGAATAAATAAAGCAAGAGGCCATGAAAATAAAGCTAGGGGGTTGTAGCCTCCTTTGATTTGGTGCTCATAAATAAGAAAACAGTGTTTCCTATGAATGTAATCTTGTAATCCTAATATATTATAAGAAAAAAATTCCATGTAAAATCTCTTATGCATTGTGTATGGTTTTATGTGTTGATGAATGGTATTGTTCATGATTAATGTTACATAATGTGATTGAAGTTTTAAAAATGGTAAAAAGTGCTCAATACTTATTCACCCCCTTCTATCAGTATTGGTGATATTTCCAACAGTGGTAACCCTTTAGGATCCTAGAACACTCTGTATTTCTATAGCAACTCCTCAAACTAATATCTTTTTCACTTTGGTACATCCCTCCAGGGATTCCTTGTTACACCAAAATCCTGTCATCATGACATGTGTACCCTTGGTTTTTCCTAATCCATGAAGCATTGATGCCAAATTGTCTGAAAAGAAGGATTTTTATGCCTTTTTTCCCATATTTGACACCGATGCACTTTGCACATTTACAAGTGGTGTCAAACCTATGTTGAAGCTCTCTTCCCATTGCCAAGGTGCATCGCTGACCATGCTTTCCTTCAGTCAACATGCGTCACCCCATCCCTGACACAGGATGCTATTTAGAAAGGTAAGTCACTGTCAGTTAGAGGAGAAAAAGAGAAACTTTGAGTGCCTTCTAGAACGAATCTCTTCATGGAGTCCTATCCCATCAAATCATTAAAGGTGACACTCGATCCCCTAACTTCTTGGGATAATCCCTTAGCCTTCTCCATCAAATACTCAACCCCTTCTATCCTTTTTGGCCTATATATACAAGCCTCCTCTTCGTAGTTAGCGGAGGAAGGACTAGAGCATCGAAATGCTTGTGAAATTCTACTAGAGTTGAAACCCTTTCATCCATTGGAGGCAAGATTGGATCTTTGAGGCAAAGATCATTTGGAAGAAATTGCAACGTCAAGGCTTGGTTGCAAACTCCTCTTCTTTTATTTCCATTAATACAATAATATATACTCTTTCCATAAATGTTTATTGTACATTATAGATCTTTAGAATTAGTTTCCTTGACTACTAGTTTAGATTAATCAATATTGCATATTATTATCATTTGTGTGTTTCCACTTGTTTGTTGTATCTTGTTTTGCAGTTGAAGCTCAAGGGACACGTAAAGAAAGGAGACATCACTACGGTTGCAAGGTAAGCAATCCCTATACATATTTTGTAATTTGATCAATCTAGGAAATTTTGTATGTTCTGTGGTGATTTGTTCTAGATCTAAACCATTTAGACTAGGGATATCGGTTGGTGTCCCCACCGACGGATTTATTGGATAACATGACTTTACTCTTAACGATTCATCACCTAACTAATTCTCTCATAAGAAAAACAAAACATATTTCTTACTTGTGCTAATAAACGTTTTTGCTTGGTTGGCACTTACTAGTGATATCTTCGATTTACCTTTATGTGCATCGATGATGAACGACTTCCCATCCTTGATCAAGAAGTATTGGTTTTATCTCTTCATGAAGACCGCATCCCTCATATACATGTAGGGAATTCCAAACAATACACCACACACATAAAGGGATAATACATCTAACTCTACTTCATCAATAAAATCCACACTTAGAACAAATTTGCTCTTACACTGTTTCATGACCTTGATCTTTGTATCCTTTTTTACCCAACCCAACTGATGTTAGGATGATAATGAACCTCCAACCCAATATTGTTTACCATGTCAAATGTTATGAAATTGTATTGTGAACCACACTTGAATAGAGATTCTACCTTGGTCTTCTCGATCTAGATATTGATATGAAGAGTTTTTCCATCTCATTCTCTTCCTGTGATGAAGGATACTAAGATTCACATCCTTGTTAGGATATTCCTATACTCCATCCTAGTCCTACCAGCATTTTCATTATTTTTCATTTCAGTCATGCATGCAGTCATGCAATTGCATGCATCCCAGTCATCAAGTTGGTGTCTTTGAGCACCTAGATCTTAGTTTACTAGCCCCGGGAGCCTGTTTCTGCTAAGTTCTAGCCCTCCTAGTCAATGATGTGTCCTCCTTTCACCTACCACATGTGAAAGGCACCCTTCTTCACCTACCACTCAGGTACACTTCAGTTAATTGAGTTATTTGTGGATCTTTCCTTGATTTAAGGCTAGATTGACTTGTTAACTAACTGAAACACTCCATTGGACCCCCAGTGAGACTAGATTTCCTATTTTGAATCTAGTAAGCTCCCCATGTGCCCTCCATTGAGCCTCCTTCACTACATTAGTGCTCCCATGTGCCAGTTACACCTGTCACAGGCAGTTAGACTCAATTTGATAGCTAGTTGACCGTTACTTGTGCATTGATGACTCCAGTGATCTGATGATGAGGAATCCTACTGGTGTATTGTTGACACTCCATTGATGATGATGATGAATCCTAGTACAAATAAGTCATTCCCATGTAGGCTAATTCGAATTTCCACCTTGGCATTCGAATCCTCTCCACCATTGTATTATTTATTGTTCATATTATGATTAATGAATTAGTGTGTGATGTTATTTTGCTTCTATCTGAGTTCTACTGTATCATAATTCTGTTGCTCCTTTACACTGCATTGACCACTCCTCTTCTATTTTCCTACTTAATCTTAATCTATCTTGTGAGGTATACATCAGCTCTTAGATCTGCTGTGAGGATTTTCACACTCCTTTTGTAATAAAGCACAAACAATTTTCTCATCCACATTTGGGATACTCCCTACTCATTTGATTGAATTTGTGTCTAGAAGGTTCTCCTTCTTGGAATCCTTCTTGTGGTTCTTAGGGTTCATCTCTAGATGTAGTTTCAATCACTTTTGTTCAATGTTACCATCAATGTTACAATGATTACAGTGGATTTTCAAATACTTTCACTGGTGTGCCATGGCTGTAGTCTTCTTACCATTTTTATTCTTTCCCTCCCTGAAAGTGTCTTGGTTATTTTTCTATTTGGAATCACTTGGATGTCCTTTATTGTGACCTATATTCTCCAGGTACTATGCTTGCATAGATGCCTCTTCAATTTTCTTGGGATTGAAGAACAACACTTTATTTCCTAAATGACTATGTAGACCCCCAAAGTACTTGAGGAGTACATAGGGATTCTTTGGTGAGATACCCAACATAATAGCCATATACCTGAATTTAATGGTGTACACTTGCACATTCTTCCCTTTCCTTTATTTGAAGTAATGCTAATAGATACATTGGTCCTCTACATACTTGATAGGGTATAGTTCGAACTTAATGAGGGTTTTGAAATACTCCCACTTAGTTACTTGTGGACCACCCTCTAGCCTAAGTGCCTCTATGTGTTTTTCCCATCAGATTAAGGAAAGACCCTCTAATTTCATTCGAGCAAATGAAATATTTTTCTTCTCATGTATGTTGTCAATATCAAAATAGACCTCTAATTGATACAACCAATGATTCAAATTTAAAGCATCAATACCACCTTGGTAGGGATTGATATCCTCTTTTGCTTCCATACTAAATAACAATTGGGAAGGGGAAAAGGCATTGGAAATTGGATGCTCTTTCTCGGGCTCTTTCCTTGGCTCCTTTTTTGGGCCACCTTTGTCTTCCGAATTCCCCTTTGATCCAATCTCTAAGTTAGATCCTCAAAAATACTGAAAGGTTCAAACTCTCTCTCTACATCTGCCATGATGAATGACATATTGCACGAGATATCAATGGATTATATTTCCATCTTTTCAAATTGCTATTCATATTCGTCCCCTGACTCTTCACTAGGTTCATCCACCATGGCTAGGTTTTGAATTTTTTTCTTTATTCGACCAACTCCTAGATCCTACCATGGATATTCCACTTGAACAGTTCATCACAATGGATATTACAACTTAACTCATTGTTTTAGCTTAGTCCAATATAATGATATATAAAATGGCACTAAAAGGAAAATAACACATCCACACAAATAACACAAGATATACCTTAGGAAAATTCACTATGGGGAAAAAACTAGCAAGAAGTGAGGACTATGCCTTTCTCTTTTCTTCTCCAACATGCAATGCAAATACAAACAAAGTGGTACTCACTATGGAGTTCCCTTTGACATTTTGGATTACATGGATACTATAGGATCTCCTACTTCCTCTATTATTCTCTAATATACACTCCCCTACTATTTCTCAAATATGGAAAAATATCATAAAATCATAAGAATGGAACCCCTTCTCCTCCTAACGACCCAATATTTAACATAACCCGATAGTCATCTAAGGTTATTTTTAGGTTTTTTACATGCCTCATATCCCAATTAGGGTTATTCTTTTGAACACTCTAGAATGTTCTTAAAATTCCATACATGACTAGCTCCATGTGTGTGGGTAATGAGAGCTAACATGGATTCTACTCAATACTATGGTTTTCAATTAGATTGGTCAAGTTATGGGAGGCATAACTTCTTCATATGAACTCCGATTAAGTTAATTCTTGCATTGTTGGAAATATATCATAGAATAGAAAAACTTATATGGGTTGTTAGATAGTCTCACACAATTTTTACCCCCAAAAAGCATCATTTAATCCCTTGAACATGCCTCAGAGGGTTTTGGACCCCAAATATGCAAAGTAAGACTTGCCCCTAAAATGGGACCTCCAAGACAATTCATCAAATATTTACACCCAAAAAGAACCAAAATAGATGATAAATTATATATTGATCCATTTCAAATCATTTGAAGGAGAGATTGAACATTGTTTGTCAACCTTGCAGTCACAACTAGAGGGTTGGGAAAAAAATTGTTTGTCAAGTAAATTTATGCAAACAATTTTAGTTGATAATTTACTCTTATGATGTTTAATTTCAAAACATTGCAATGAAGGATCACATAAAAAAATTATGTACTCTGTCTAACATATACTATTTATGTTGAGAGTTCACCCCAATCGAAGCTATGACTCCACCAGGGTGAAGGAAACACCTGCAGGCTTCTGTCTCTCCACCCATAACCCATTCTGCTCTCTATGCTTAGCCAAATGCTCATACAAAGATCTACAATAGGATAACTTATATAGAGTACCCTTGGCTCCAGAATAATTTCCCCACACAGCACCTTCCACGATTAGACATTCCCTTCACCATCTAGGTCCCTCGAGAAATCCATCTTGCCAAGTGATTATAGTGTGTGCATAGTAAGAGTCCAACCAGTTGTGTACTACTAGAGACCTACCTGTAACTTTAATTCATGGATTCTCAGGCATGTAGGAGTAGCATAAATAAATGGGTAAGGTCTCAGGACTCAAGGATCACTTGTCGTCATCTCTCTTTCCTCTCAATATACAGTTTAGATTTCAGGTTCTGGTTCATGGTAAAAAGTAGTGTCTGGTGACTGATAAAGGTAACGGATCGAGTGAAGAAGGTCTCTACTTAGGGTAGGGTCCAAAAACAAGGGTAGGAATCTATGTGCACGAATGTAAGTCTCCATGGCATCGAAGGTGAGTTCCTGCATAGTATGGGGTATGCACAAGTGTAAAAACGAGGGTGATAGTGTCTATGCTGGTGGGTCTATGAGGGTAATGAGACTGAAAACAAGGGTAATACGATATGAACACAAGAGTAAAATGATATGAATGCAAGAGTAAAATGATATGAATGCAAGGTAAAACAATTTGTCCCACCCAACACCCTTTAAGGCTTAGGAATCCCCTTCACCAATCCAAGTCCCCCAGATAATCCATCTTGCTAGGTGCATACCTATTGAATTTTTCTCATATACCAGTAGAGATACACTTTTTAGGTCTGATAATTACTTCCTAATGATTTTTTGAACAATAATTTCATCCCACTATTATCATTGAATAATTACAAATTGGAAATTTGATGTAGGATCATCATGGCCTAGGAGAAACAGTCAAAGATGATCGACAAGAGAAGTTGACCAGGGGAATTGCTGACAACCACTCGTGCAAAAGAAGGCTGGTTGTCGAAGCCAAGTGGTCGAGTAGAAGATGTAGATATGCGATCTATAGGAGTAAGAGGTAGAGAGTCGATAGATGACAGGATTTCAGCGGAAGAACTCGGAGGTTGATGAGTTGTCGAACAGGGACACCAATAGATTGCGATGAAGCCAATCATGGAGGATGGGGAAGACTGGAAGCCGTGGATTTAATTGAAGCTAGCAAGCAAGGTCAAGGAGTTACAAAGTGCAGTATGGTCGAGACAAGAGATGGGGCTGACAACTGTCACAAAGTTAGAAAGTGCAGAAATCAAGGCGGAGTACTTAGCAGCCGTTCGTGGTTGTTGAGGAAGTTATGATCAGTTATGAAGGTGGTTGGGATCATGACGGATGTCACCACATGAAGAGGTTGTGCAGTATGACCAGAGGTGCTGACAATTACAGATTTGCAGGATCTGGAGGATTCGACGAACAGAGGAAGAGTGTCTCGGGGAGTAGAGTGGACCTCGGGAAGAGCAACAGTAGAGTAGAAGAGAAAGACGAAGGCATAGTACAACAAATCAATGATCAGAGCATCAGAGTATCGCACACAGCCGTAAACACACTAAGAGAGGCATATTTTCAGTTCTTTATATTGTAATAGGCTAAGGCCGACTAGTTTCATAGATTGCTTTGTGGTTAAACATTGTAATTTGATTCAGTTTAATAGAAGCCAACTTCTGGCATTCAATTCACATCCATTCTGTGTGAGCACCTATGTGTTGTTGTGTGTTCTATTAAGCAAGAGGGTCCGACCGACCTACCTTGCACCAAAATTTCAACTTTAAATGCGATGGAAACAAAATATCATAGAAGCACAACCATGCACAATAGACACAAAAGTTTTACCTTGGGAAACCCATCCTTGGGATAAAACCCAACAACGTTTCTTAGAAGAAATCAATCCAATATTACAAGTACGTCATCACCATGAAGGGAAACACTAGCACATAAAGTTCGACTGTTGAGATATTGTAACTTCCAAGAATATTATATTGTACTTTATTATTCCAAAGATGTTCCATTCCTCTGTGGAAACCCTATTGTATATTCGGAGATGTTTATTCCTCCGAGAGAGTGTGGTAACTAGGGTTATTAGATTTCCCATGTGAGGTTCTCCCTGAGTTAGCTTTTTAGGGGTTATTAGACTCTCTTAGGAGAGGTCGGCCCCATAAGGGTGAACAGTTAGTTAGAACATGAGTATAAATAGAGGAGGTGTGTTCCTCATTTATCTCATTCATTCACTCACTTGTGATTGGTGCATAGGAGAGAGAGAGTTCTACATAGGAGGAGAAGGATCTGTTGTTGAGGACTACATCTTGTATTGGTTGATTATCTATATTGAGGAAAGCTTTGCTAGGTTTTCTATTGCATAAGGGTTTCCCAGGGTAAATCTTTGTCTATCTTGTGATTGTGTTTCTTTCAGTGATCTTGCTTGTGAAATTAGGCTAAAATTAACATGGTATCAGAGCTAGCCTGAGTAGGACATCTTTCACAAGGTTAAAATACCTCTCTCTCCTCCTTCGGTGAAAATTAGGGTTTCTGCAAAAGTTGGAATTTTTGGAATCTGATTGCATGGCTAAATATCCCTCCTCAAAATCAAACTTTTGAGCCCTATATCAAACTTTTTGAGTGGGTACAACTACGGGAAATTCAAACCCTAGTTTGGGTTTTGGACCAGAAAACCAGAAAAACCAGTAAACTAGAAAAAGTGTGCACCTGTGCACCAGAAAACTAGAAAAGGTGCGAACCAGAAAACCATAAATTCTGTTGTAATTGATGATCAGATTTGAAGGGTGAAAAGTTGAAGTTTCCAGAAGCAGAGCTCACCAGTTATCTCAATCCATTCAAGCACATCTCCTGGTAAGTGTTACTCTATCTTTTGAGAAACTTAAATTTCTATGGTCCCCTGGATAAGATGGCTCCCAGAACTAAGCTTGAAGACAAGCTAGAGGGTATAGAGAATTTTCGATCATGGAAATATAGGATTGGTCTCATTCTTGAAGAGAATGATCTTACCCAATATATCAAGGATGAGGTTGCAGAACCCGAAGAAGATGAATCCAAAGAGAAGTATAAGAAGGACTTGATTAGGGAAAAGAGAATCATTGCTGATTCTATCAAAGACCACTTGATTCCCCAAGTGGCATCCAAGAAGACTCCAAAGGAAATGTATGATGCCCTAGGTAGGATGTATGAAGGAAGGAACATCAACAGAAAGATGAATTTGAGAAATCAATTGAAGAGTACAAAAATGAGTAAAGGAGAATCTATTCAAGATTACTTCACAAGGGTCTCCCAGTTCAAGGAAAAACTAGAAGCCATTGGAGACACTCCACGGGGGGTTCACTAGTGAGGCAATATCATATCATGTCCATTCATATTGGGGGGTTGAATACTCTTAAAAACCTCAAAAATATATTGCCCTGTATTAAGGGGTCAAGGGGGGTTTTTAATTTGACATAGTTATATAAATATTGGGGGTTATTTTATTTGGGAGTGTTGAGGAATAACCTCCAAATCGTGTGATGGATTCATACGTACAAATCACAAGATCAATTCATACCCACCTAAAACTTAAGGACCTTCCATTTTTATTTGATATTGCTTATGATCCTAAGTTTTGCTTAAATTTGATAATAGTGTACCAATGATAATATTGATGGAATTCTCTTTGGATTATTGTCCTTGAGCAATCCTCATTTAATAGCTCATTTAGGCTTGGTTTGAATTGATGTTATATTGTTTTTCATCTTTAAGTTAAGAGATGTGGTTAAATGGGAGTTCTTGACTTGAACAATTGTATTGTATTTTTGTAGGAATTCAGGTAAACGATTAAACTCTTCATTTTTTAGGTTAGGGTTAAGGTGGGAATTGAGATTCAATTAAACTTTACTCCACGACAACCAAGAAAAGAAAGATCAAACTTTCTTGGTTCACTGGAACCAAGAAAAGTTAGATCAATGTCTCTTGACTAATTATTTATTTCAACTTTTTATATTCTTCTTTAATATTTTCACATTGCCAGTTAGGAATAGTTGTTAGATTGAGTTATATTTGGCACATTCATAATTGTAATTTCAATTCTTATATGCAAGGCATCTATCTTAATATTATATTGGAATTAACATGAACATAGGTGAAACTCTAAATCCTTATTTACATACCCTATGTGTTATCGTTACCATGAAATGGTATCATATAAGTTTCACTATCTGTATATATTTATAACTATTGCATGCTTGAAGCCTAACAATGGATATTTTCCCCTATCCTTTAAAGATTAAAAAAAAAAAACTAGATATAACCCAAGAAAAGGTAACTAAATGTTGTTAATTCTCGTGATTGCAAGAATAAATGTAGAGGAAGTGGAGGCAATTGATTGGATCTTGTGAATGACCCAAATCCAAGCTATGCACATGATCATATGGTGTTATTGAAAAGTAAAAGGAATTATTCTATGTTCATTTGGGTTCAAACATTAATGATGTTTGTTATGTTAGGAAGGTAGGGGTGTCCTTCCAAAAAAGGGTTTCAATTTTGAATTTTTATGGAGATTAATTTATTAAGCTTATAGAAAACATGAGTTCTCTATTGCTATATTTGTATTTACATGATATAAAATTGATAGATTGGTAGGTTGTGGTGTGAAACATTTTCAATTATCATATTTTCTAAGCATTGCACTAATAATTGGACTATCGGTCTTTTACATTCTTTGTTATCATTGATCTCTTGACTAGGTTGCATTTTATGCATTTTGCTTCCTCGATACTATTTATTTGGGTTTTCCACTCTCCAATGCTACAAACTGATCAGTCGCCCATGCAATCCTAGTGGGATCATTATTAGCATTATACTATTATTTTATTTAGCATATTGCTTGCTTATACTAAGATGTGGCAGGGATCCTGTTTGTTACAACTTGATAATATGATATAAAGGGGGTGTTAAAAATGGGTTGATAAAAATGGATACCTACAATATCTGGTGAAACTAGGGGTTTTCTTAATTGGAAAGGCATATTGGGAGGGGGGTTCAACAATACAATTTTAGTATGCATTTTCCAATATTTAGTGAAATTAGGGGTATTCTTTAATATCATGCGAACGATCGTGCTATGTAACAAGTTCACTGAGTGAACCCCCCGTGAGACACTCTTGATGAAGATGAACTAGTCATGACTACTCTCAATGGTCTCTCTAGACCTTGCGATTCATTCATCGAAACCATGTGTGCAAGAAAAGAAAGTATGAAGTTTGATGTGGTATGGGAGGATTGCATTAAAGAAGAAGCTAGGGTTTCCAATAGAGAAGCCTTGCTCAAAGAAGATGACCAATCTTTGGCCGCCCACACCAAAAGAAGAAGGAGTCATTTCAACTCCAAGAATAATGGTCACAAGGAATCTCATCCTCCTCACAGATTTAAAAGGAGAGGAGGAGTAAGTTCAGAAAGAGACCTTTCCTTAGTTCAATGTTATAGTTGTCACAAACTGGGACACATTGCTAGAAATTGTCCTTCAAAGAAGAAGAAAAAGAATCTTCACAAAATACATCAAGCACATTTGGCAGAGGATGATAGTGAAGAAGAGGAAGAGGAAAGGCCTCAAAAGAAAAGAACTAAAATATAATAAGAAGATGCAGAAGAATATGTTCTATTCTCTGCACTCTCCGGGTCAGTAACACATGGAGAAGATACATGGCTCATTGATAGTGGTGCTTCAAAGCACATGACATGACAAAAGAATACTCTCTCAAGTCTAGAAGAAAATACCTCTCCACATAAGGTATCTCTAGGAGATGACTATCAATATCCCATCAAGGGAATTGGTGAAGCAAGCTACAAGCTTGATTCTGGAACTCCATTAAAGATGAAGGAAATCCTATATGTACCAGGTTTGAAGAAGAAATTACTTTCTATCTCAGCCTTAGATAAGAAAGGTTATAGGTTTTCCTTCATAGATGGACAAGTACTCATGTGGTCCAAAGGAAAATCAATTGAGGATGCAATTGTTATTGGTGAAGAGGAAGGAGGTCTATACAAACTTAATGGTCATCCTGAAGCTGCCCTTGTTCATGAAGCCACTAGCCCAAGTGAGCTATGGCATAGGAGACTTGCTCACATTAACTACAAAGCACTACCTCATGTGAGCAAGTTAGTCATAGGACTACCAAATCTAAAGATTGACCGTAATGGCACATGCAAAGGATATGCAAAAGGGAAGAATATCAAAAATCCATTTCCAAAGAGTGAAACAAAGACTAAGAGTACTTTGTTATTGATTCATTTAGATGTATGTGGACCAATTCCATCCACATATTTGAGTGGGTATGAATATTACCTTACATTCATTGATGACTACTCAAGGAAGACTTGGATATATTTCCTGAAGGGAAAAGATGAAGTCTTTGGAAAGTTCAAGGAATTCAAAGCCTTGATAGAAAATCATTCAGAGAAGAATTTCAAGATGCTCAGGATAGATAATGGTGGAGAATATACTTCAAAGTATCTTGAAGTCTTTTGTAAAGAAGCTGGAATCAAGAGGGAGCTAACCACTCCCTACAATCCCCAACAAAATTGTGTTGCAGAGAGAAAGAATATAACCATTATGGAAGCAATAAAAATAATGATACATGATCAAGACCTACCTATGTATCTATGGGCTGAAGCATCCAGGACAACAATCTATGTGAAGAATAGACTATCTCATAGTGCTCTTGATTTCAAGACCCCTGAAGAAGTGTTCATAGGGAAGAAGCCTGAGGTAAGTCACCTCAAGATATTTGGATTCCCAGTATACATTCACATTCCAAAAGAAAAGAGGACCAAGCTAGATCCCTCTAGGAAGAAAGGAATATTTGTTGGATATTGTGAAGCATCCAAAGCATTCCGAATATACATCCCAGGATTCCATCATATGGAAATAAGTAGGGATGTGACATTTGATGAAGAGGAAGCTCTCAATAGATCTAGGAAGTGCCAATATGAAGAAGTATATGAGGAAGATGCACCTTCCATAATTACTGAAGCTGCACCCACCCCTGAAGAGACAACACCTGAATACCATGACATGATGGAACCACAAGAACCCCCTGTCATGAACATATCAAGGAAGAGAAAGCCAGCATGGGAAAGAGACATTACACTAGGGGCAGAAAAGTATGGAGCTCCTAAAGGCTCCACTAGGGTGAGCAAGAAACCAAAGACATTCTCGAACTATGTGGCCTTGATGTGTGATCTTGTAGATCAAGAACCCACTAGTTATGAAGAAGCATCTCATAAGAAAGAGTGGGTGGAGGCAATGACAGAGGAATACCAATCAATAATGAAGAATGATGTTTGGCATATAGTTCCCAAGCCAAAGGACAAGAGTGTGGTATCCTCCAAATGGATATACAAGATAAAGCATGCTGCAGATGGAAGCATTGAAAAGTATAAGGCAAGGTTTGTGGCCAGAGGATTCTCTCAAAAAGAGGGATTTGACTATGAAGAAACATTTTCACTAGTTGCAAGGTACACTTCCATTAAAACCATCATGGAATTTGCATCGATGATGAAGTGGGAATTACACCAGATGGATGTGAAGACATCCTTCCTGAATGGTGTGATTGAGGAGGAAGTGTACATAGAACAACCATAAGGATTTGAGGTTGAAGATAGAAGAACCCACGTATGCAAACTGATGAAGGCATTGTATGGGTTGAAGCAAGCTCCCAGAGCTTGGTATGGAAGAATTAACAGTTTCTTGACAAGCTTGGGATTTACCAAGAGTAAAGCTGATCCTAACCTTTATCTCAAAGTTATGGATGATGAACCTGTCATATTGTTGTTGTATGTGGATGATCTATTTCTGACTGGAAATGAGAAACAGATTATCGAGTGCAAGAAGAAGCTCTCTTTAGAATTTGAGATGAAAGATCCCATATTGATGCACTACTTCCTAGGTCTAGAAGTATGGCAAGGCCCAAGAGGAATCTTTCTCAACCAGGGAAAGTATGCTCTGGAAATCTTAAAGAGATTTGACATGTTGGAATGCAAATCCATGGCCACTCCCATGGATTCCAACTTGAAGCTATTAGCTGATGACTCATCATAGTTAGTGGATATGACTATGTACAGACAGATTGTTGGGTCATTGATGTATTTGACAAATACCGGACTAGATATATGGTTTGCCATGAACACCTTGAGTTAGTATCTAGTGGAACCTAGACGAGTTCACCTGATAGTTGCAAAGCATGTGATGAGGTACCTAAAGGGTATGATAGATTTTGGTCTATGTTATCTTGGAGATCATGACTTTAGATTATATGGCTACACAGATACTGATTAGGTAGGAAGTGTATCAGACAGGAAAAGCACATCGGGAGGATTTTATTGTCTGGGATCTACCATGATCTCGTGGTTTAGCAGGAAGCATTCTAGTGTGGCTGTCAGCACAGCTGAAGTGAAATATATTGCTGCTTTCTCTTCTAGTTGTGAAGCGGTATGGATTCAAAAACTGTTATCAGGATTATTTGACTTAGAGATGGACCCCACTGTGATCCTGTGTGACAAATAGAGTTGTATCAAGATGACAGAGAATCCAGTGTTCCATGATAAGTCAAAGCACATAGAGATTTGATATTTTTATATATGGGATATGGTGCAGAAAGGAGCTATCAAGCTCGAGTATGTGAGCACTGATGAACAAGTTGTTGATATACTGACCAAACCTATGTCTCGAATAAAGTTTGAATATTTCCGAGACAAGCTTGGTGTAGTTCAGAAGGACCCTCCTCGAAAGGGGGAGTGATATGGTCACTGATGATGAGATTTCCTACATCGACGGTAAGGTCGATGATGTGGATACCTGTATTGATGATATTGATGATGAAGTCAATGATACTGACAATGAGGTCAATGAGTGGTCCTTAGACTTGGTCTGAGTTGACAAGTGGATTGTATCATCCATGGACACATGTTCTAAAAGAGATCTGTAGACTCTGATCTCTGAGAAAGATGGTGATAAATCCTAGATCTAATCTAGGTCACATCTAGTATGAAAAAGGACTAGCTTTGTGGTGGTAAGTCCTAGATCTGATCTAGGTCACATCCAGTATGAAAAAGGACTGGCTCTGTGGTGGTAAATCCTAGATCTGATCTAGGTCACATCCAATATGAAAAAGGACTGGCTCTATGGTGGTAAATCCTAGATCTGATCTAGGTCACATCCAGTATGAAAAAGGACTTGCTCTGTTGTGGTAAATCCTAGATCTGATCTAGGTCACATCCAGTATGAAAAAGGACTGGCTATGTGGTGGTAAATCCTAGATCTAATCTAGGTCACATCTAGTATGAAAAAGGACTGGCATTGTGGTTAGGACTGCATCATCCTTGAACCTTTGGTTCAAAATGTACGTGATAGGATTGCATCATCCCTAAACATTTGGTTCAAAATGTACGTGATAGGATTGCATCGTCCCTGAACATTTGGTTCAAACTGTACGTGATAGGACTGCATTGTCCTTGAACCTTTGGTTCAAAATGTATGTGATAGGATTGCATTGTCCTTGAACCTTTGGTTCAAAATGTACGTGATAGGACTGCATTGTCCCTGAACATTTGGTTCAAAATGTACATGATAGGACTGCATCGTCCTTGAAAACTTGGTTCAAAATGTACGTGATAGGACTGCATCATCCCTGAACATTTGGTTCAAAATGTACGTGATAGGACTGCATCGTCCCTGAACCTTTGGTTCAAAATGTACGTGATAGGAATGCATCGTCCCTAAACATTTGGTTCAAAATTTATGTGATAGGACTGCATCATCCCTGAACATTTGGTTCAAAATGTATGTGATAGGACTGCATTGTCCTTGAACATTTGGTTCAAAATGTACGTGATAGGACTGCATCATCCTTGAACATTTGGTTCAAAATGTACATGATAGGATTGTATCATCCTTGGACTTATGTCCTAAAAGTGAGCAGGATTGATCATCCTGTAATTGGATTGTGTGTATTGTAATTGGATTGATCGAGATGATCCATATGATGCTGTTGATCAAGATGATCCAGATGATGATGTTGATCGAGATGATCGAGATGATGATGTTGATCGAGATGATCCAGATTGTTGTAGTTGTCCGGATGCTACCGAAGATGAAGAATCAATACTGAATATGTTCCAGTATTGAAGATTTAAAGAAGTTCCAGTAATAGGTTGAGTTACTGATGATGTATGAAGAAAGCTTCGAATTATTTATAGATGTATCATGTATCATGTAGTTGATGACTCCTTGCTCCTGCAAATGTTGTTATAATATCCTTCTTGTTGAGGGGGAGTGTTGAGATATTGTAACTTATAAGAATATTATATTGTACTTTATTATTCCGGAGATGTTCCATTCCATGTGGAAACCCTATTTTATATCCAGAGATGTTTATTCCTCGAAGAGAGTGTGGTAACTAGGTTTATTAGATCTCCAATGTGAGGTTGAACTTGAGTTAGCTGTTTAGGTTTTATTAGACTCTCTTAGGAAAGGTCGGCCCCATAACAGAGAAAAGTCAGTTAGAACATGAGTATAAATAGAAGAGGTGTGTTCCTCATTTATCTCATTCATTCACTCACTTGTGATTGGCGCATAGGAGAGAGAGAGGTCTGCATAGGAGGAGAAGGAGCTCTTGTTGAGTACTACATCTTGTATTGGTTGATTATCTATATTGGGTAAAGCTTTGCTAGGTTTTCTACCCCATAAGGGTTTCCCAGGGTAAATATTTGTTTATCTTGTAATTGTGTTTCTTTTAGTGATCTTGCTTGTGAAATTAGGCTAAACTTAACATTGACCTCTTTCATGAGGAATCCCTAGCATGAGGTTCATCCTTTTTCATTAGGAATCCCTAGCATGAGGTTCATCCTTTTTCATTAGGAATCCCTAGCATGTAGAAGAGATAAGATAATGACCTTCAAGATTTGCTCCTTGGAATTTTGTTGGCCTTCTTGAAAAGTGGGCATTAGCTAAGAAGATATTTGTTAGATGGATTGTGAAAATGAAATGTTAGTTGTTTATTTATACACTTCAATTCACCTTGATTTTTCTTATGGGGATGACTTGTACTTTTGTTTTCCACTTTTCATTTTATCTTTAGGGCCGACTTGTGCTTTCTTATTCTTCAATATTTCTTGGGCTTCTTCAATGCTTTTTGGGTCTTCTTCAATGCTTTCTGGGTCTTCTTCAATGCTTTCTGGGTCTTCTTCAATGATTTTTGGGTCTTCTTCAGAGGATAACATGTCTTCTTGGTTATTTATTCTTTAATAAAAAAAATTTCCATGATCCTTGTTGGCGTTATTCTTATCCTCACATGAACCTTTATTCCCACATAGTGTTCTAATGACGAATAAAACCACTAAGAAGTCCGAAACACTTCTTAGTATGTCAATTCAACATTAGACTAGACTTGTATATTCACAAGGGGATGAAGGTCCCTATCAAATAAACAAGTCAAATAGTCTAATATAGAATAGATCACTCCCTCACAAAGTATGCAATGTGACCTCGAGCCTTATTCACACTTAGCCAAATCACATGACTAAGCAATGTTGTGCAAGCACCTTGAGCCTCATTCACACCTACACAAATCACATGGATAAGAAGGCCACACCTAGTCTATTCACCACCAATCTGGTAGAATTTATGCTCGAGAAACATCAACATTCCCTCTTAGTGAGGGAGACATTCTACATCACACCAAGATTTCTTGGTGATAATGTACTCAATTTGAATCTCAAGTCTTTCACCCCTATCCAAATCAACATGGATATTTGGATAAATACTACACCTGGTCCATTCACCTATCGTGAATGTATCATTTTCCCTTGGTCAAATAACATGACTAATCTAGGAGAATGTCTGCCTGATGCTACTCATCTATAGAACCATCTCGGTGTCTTGACCATTCAATACTGCTCATCTGTAGAACCATCACGGTATATGGGACATTCACCACTAGCCATATTATTCAGGCTTCGAGGGTGAATGTATTCCCAATTCTACTCATATGTAGAACCATAAACACTCCCTTTCAACGAGGGAGACACTATCCATCATGCCAATCTTGTCTCTTAAGTACACAAAATTTTCATTAGACAGAGGCTTGGTGAGAATGTCTGCTATTTTCTCATCTGTGTACATGTAATGGAGATTCACTGCTCCCTTTTGCACCATGTCTTGGATGAAGTGATATTTGATCTCTTGATCAAATATTCCTTCAAGAAGCTACACTACTTCGCAACCTATGACACTGATTGTGATATACTCCGCATATTCTATAATGAGTGATACATAATTCGGCTTCCTACTAATCCAGGATATCATAGCTGATCCCAAGTGGAAGTAGAACCTCGAGGTGCTTTTTTTGTCCACTTCACTCCCTTCCCAGTTAGAATCTGTATATACATGTAGCCTCACTTCACCACCCGAGACATATCTCAGACCATATCCAATTGTACCATGCAGGTACCTCAACACATGCTTTGTTGCAACCCAATGTACATGCCTCGACTCTTGCTTAAGGTTCTCACTACAAAGCAAATATCTAGCATGGTGTTAACCAGGTACATCATGGATCCAATAAACTACCTACATATAGTAGGATCCATCAAATCTAAATCTTAAGTGGAATCACTTATCTTCTTTAGATTTGTCACCATAGGTGTATCCATGGACTAGCATTCCATCATACTGAATTTGCTCAAGATATCAACTATATATTTCCCATGATTGAGGAATATCTCACCCGATCTCTACCACATCTCTAATCCCAAGAAATAATGCATCAGGCCAAGATACACCATCTCGATTTTCGAAGCCAACATCCTCTTAGTGAGGGAGGTACTCCTGATTGGGGCACCTCCTCCATCATAAAAAAAACTGTGCTGCAACTACTCCCTCTATGCTAGAGCACCCTACTCCTTCAATTAAGTATCATTCTCCCTTTGCATCTAGACACCCTTCTCACTTTGCATCTGAGTATCTTTCTCCCTCTGCATTTGGACACCTTTCTACCTCTACATCTGAGTATCCTAGACTAAAGCAACTTGTTGTCTTCTGCATTGTTGATCCTTGTGTATCCATTTGTATCATCTCCCACCAAGTGGGTCTACCGAGGTGAGACTCCTACTCCCTCAAGAACACTGAATACCATCCATGAATCTCTATTTCTACAAACTGGCTTACCCCTGATGCTAATATGGATTGCATGATTGATCTTATAGATCCATTTGAAAGTCACCACTAACTTCCCCTCTAGTCTCAGAACTATCTCCCTAAACGTATCATTGGGAGATGCATCCTCCTTTGCATCCTGCAAAGTATCATGAAGTCATGATGGCCTCTTCTTGATCATTTCAACATCTCTAGGTAGATCCATTGGATTTGTTGGCTCTATTGACTCCTTTTGATGGTATGAAGGATGCACAACTTGACTAGAGGGATTTGTACCCTCATCCCTTGGAGCTTCCTACTCCTCACTTTCAATTTCCATGTGAGACTCTCTATACCTCCTGAAGCATACCTCCTCATCAAAAGTAACATCCCAAATGACCTCAATCTGACGTTGTCCTGGAATGTATATCTTGTAGGCATTGGAATTCTTTCTCTGGCTTCACTCCCGTGAATACCTCCTCAGGAGTCTTGTCCCCCAATATCGAGTTAGGACTCCTATTCTAAGCATAAAATACAGTACTAGATGCATTTTCCCATAAGAACATGGGTAGATCTTGATCATGTATCATTGTCTTGACAACTTCCACAATGGACCTGTCCTGCAATACATGACAAAATTGTCCACAAGATTTAACTAGTACCAATTAAACAATTATGCTTATTGATAAAAAAAATATCAATTCAATTTAAGTAAATAAAAATGATTGCTTAAAGCATTAAATACTTATGTTTCCATTGACTCCCTCTTGATCCCTACCTCCTTGTAGAAATCACTGAATTCCTTCAAGGTATACTCTCCTCCATTATCTGTCTTGAAAATTTTTTATCTACTTCCTCATCAATTTTTCTTCCTAATCCCAGAAATCCTGGAACCTACTAAAGACTTCATCTTTGGTATTCATGGAGTAGATTCATGTCTTCCACCCAAAGATGATACCGTCATTGGTGAAAGATCCCGTTGGACCTACTATAATTGCTTGAAAAATATCCCTTGGAATTATTTCCAAGTGTACAACCGATACAAACATCCTCATTATCTACCTGAAGCTATGGAAGGCTTGTAACCATCCTCCTTAATGTTTTCTCTTTAGGACTGTTCGTACAACCGCCTCGCTTTATGAAGTGTGTCTTGTTTTGCAAATATTAATATTCAAATATTCCTTGGAGATGTAACAATACAATGCTGAAATCTTCCCTTAGATCTACAAAAAATATTCGATTTTACTTGATTTTCTTGCTTGCTTGAACTCTTAGAAACCTTTATTTCATAATTTCCAAGTTTGAAATTTAGGATCTACAGTTTCGGATTTGCTTTTTTAGACCTCATTTTTTGGCCATAATTTTTCGGACCTACATTTTTTGGCACTGATTTTTTAGGCTTTCTTTTTTGGCCATACTTTTTTGGACTTAATTTTTATCCCTACTTTTTCAGACATTCTTTTTCGACAATTTTGTGCTACCGTTGTATTCAACACTGCTCTGATACCATGTTAAAATTTTCTCATATAGTAGTAGAGATACAATTTTCAGATATGATAATTACTTTCTAATGATTTCCAAATAGCATTTTCATCCCACTATTATCATTGAATAATTAGACACTGAAAATTTCAATTTTAAATGCAGTGGAAAGAAAATATCATAGAAGAAGAACCATGCATAAAGACATAAAAATTTTACCCTGGGAAACCCATCCTTGGTAGAAAACTAAACAACTTTTCTAAGAAGAAATCAATCCAATATTACAAGTACATCATCACCATGAAGAGAAGCACATAAAGTTTGTCGTTTTTCATGAGGAAACCCTAGCATAAGGTGTGTCTTCTTTCATGGGGAAACCCTAGCATGTAGAAGAGATAAGATAAAGATCCTCAATATTTTCTCCTTATAATTCTGTTGGCCTCCTTGAAAAGTGTGCATTAGCTAAGAAGAGATGTGTTACTTGGATTGTGAAAATGAAATGTTAGCTGTTTATTTATACACTTCAATTCACCCTCATTTTTCTTATGGGCTTGACTTGTACTTTTGTTTTCCACTTTTCATTTGATCTTTAGGGTTGACTTGTCCTTTCTTCTTCTTCAATATTTCTTGGGCTTCTTAAATGCTTTCTGGGTCTTCTTCAATGCTTTCCAGGTCTTCTTTAATTCTTTCTAGGTCTTCTTGAATGGTTGAATTTTCTTCTTAGTTATTTCTTCTTTATTAGAAAATTTCTCCATGATACTTGTTGATCTTATTCTTCTCGTCACATAAATGTCTATTCCCACATAGAGTTCTAATGATGAATATACCCAATAAGAAGTCCCATATACTTTTTAGTATGCCAATTTAGCATTATACTATACTTGTATATTCCACAAGGGGATGAAGGCCCCTATCAAATAAACAAGTCAAACACTCTAATATAGAATAGATCACTCCCTCATAGAGTATGCAATGCAACCTTGATCCTTATTCACACTTAGCCAAATCACATGACTAAGAAAGGTTGTGCAAGCACCTTGAACCTTATTCACACCTATCCAAATCACATGGCTAAGCAAGGCTACACCTGATCCATTCAACACTATCCAAATTACATGGACATTTCCCATGAGTGAATGTATCATTCTCCTTGGTCAAATCAAATGAATAATCTGGTAGAATGTATGCTCGATGCCGCACCCCTGAGAAACATCAACAATACCAGGGTGTGCACGAGTTCAATGGAACAAAACTGAGACTTCCAACTGTGAACAAAATGTTTCGGCAAGGGTATGTGTGTAATTGTATATGGAGGAGGATGTATTTGTGGAGTGAAAAAGTCTTGGCATAAGGGTGAATGTGTGATGAGTCCAAGAGCATGCATATGTGAAAAGGTAAGGTCGGTGGCTTTGAATCCCCAGGTAGGATAGAGGGAATTAATTAATTGCCTCATTCAAGGCTCATGGCAACAATTGGATTGGCTCTATGCCTAACACTTGGAAATCAAGGATTAAATCTCCCTTAGGCCCCCTTTCCTCTTCCCCTCTAGTGGAATGATAACCCCTTTGGTAGACCTTACACAACCGTCTTGGATCAGTCATGTTATTAATCAACATAATATTTACATAGCATTCTGATTAGCTTGATAAGTCAATCACACGGTCCAAATAAGAAAACATTTACATAATGGATTCAATATATTCCAAGGGTCAAAATGGGGTTATTATGATCCCACCCCTTGGAATAACATTGTCCTTGGTGTTCTCTTTGTTTTCAACAAAGTTCCAATGTCATTAGGTTAGCATTCTTCCCCAACTTTCAATAGACATTATCCGTCTTCACTAGATATGTCTGTCATCTCACCTACATTACACACATGCAATTACCATGAGATGTCATCAAATAATTTCAATAAGAAAATATCAATTTGTTGCATATAAAAACTAGAATTCCCAACATGAGATCCTTCTCATGATGTTTGGACCTTTTATATGGTATCAATCAGTCTTCATCATAGTGTTACACTCACCGCTATGTACAAGACAATTCTACCTACAATCTTTCGTCTTTAACAACATTTTTAAATTAGTCAAACAACAATGAGCATTTATTCATATATTCAATTCATTGCAACATTTATAACAACCCATGAAATGATCTCAGAATTGTAATACCAACTTTTCGATTGTTTTTAGTTGTCAACATATTAAATGAAATGAAATATCATTCACCATATGTGCATTATGAACACATCAAGCATTCTCACAAAGGAATCAACACATGTACCAACATGCACATTCACATAATCTACTTATGCATATTCACTCAATGCAGCCTTACATTGATCCAAGATGTCATTTTATCAACTCATATGATCTTCCATGGTGAGTTTAAGGATTCAAGAAACACCTGGACACATCATCCACCCACCTCCCAATTACTTATTTCATCATTTGGACACCCTCCTCTTCATCCCATACACAATAGAGGGAATGCACATCTCTAGTGCTCCTTAGTGTTGTCAAGGAGATTGCAGTCCAAGACATTGATCACAAGCAAGGAGATGAAGGGATACTTGTGCGATGCTATAATCTTCCCAATTTCAATAACACATGGTCTCACACATGGTTATCTCACATGGAATCTATTTTTCCGAACTCGATTATAATACTCATTACAATAGTTATTAAATATTAATCATCCCAATGATGACACAAACACTCATGAATGCATCAAAAGATTCAAATATCTTCTCATACCTAAGGATTCATGTCTTTATCTCAAGCCTTCATTATTTTATATATATAACAATCGAAATGGTGTCAATCATATTTATACATTCAAATGTCATCATAAACATATCAATGAAAATATCAAGCATGACTAAAGTAATTCTCACCCAATCCCCTATTGCACTCATGCAACATATACCTAATCACTTCCATACTTGTATGGTGTCCATCCACACCTTGAATATTACTTGATCAGATAGTGTTTCAAGGAAACTTGCATGATTCCCTCCAACAACCTCTTGACAATATCTTTCCTCATCCTCTTTTAGTGTGATATCAATCTCTTCAAGCAGCTGTAACATCAACATCTTCAACCATATTATTAATTATTCCCAGTTATACAAAAAATAAACAACCATACTTAGTCATCGTTCCATACTCATTTCATCACTCTTATCCCATATGCAATATCACATACATGCATTCAAGCATATTCTCATGCACTCTATCACACACTATCTCTCAATATGCCTACTAGTGCCTATGTATTCCAACTAGGTTACACTCTTGCATTCTTAGCATTCTCATGGCACAAATGTTATCTACATATAACCACCTTCTTAACATAGAGAAACATAAACAATGCAAAAGAAGAGTCGAGGAATTTCTTCCTCTCCATTCCAGTTCATAGCATGGAATTCCACTTCTTAACTGATCTCCTCCATGGCCCTTTTTCCAATTACATAAGATATATCTAGCTGCAATATTCTCACCCAAGTAGCAATGCTTGATTCAAACATCAGTTATACTTGCTACTTCAAAATATACAACTCTATTCTAGAAAAAAAAATAGGGATATGAGGTGAGGAAATCTCCCTTGTTGTATTTATGCCTTGTTGGCCACATGCAACCTTTAATGCTGCCACTAATTCCTAGCATCCTTGCATATGTTTTGATGCTTTGGGTCAACCTTGAGTTGTACCCATTTCTGAAGGATTCTACTCAGGTTGCTACTCAAATTATTGTGAGTAGTCTTAGCCAATCCCAATTTGACATCTCCTTATCTAGCAATTCCTCCAACCTTATCCAATTCTCAAATTATTTTTTCCCCTCTACATTACTTGGAAAATTTCTTTGCCAACTCCACCATCTCACAAATTATGTCTCATAGGACAACTCTACCAAATGGAGTGTCTCACACCCTTGATAGAAACTCCTAAGTGCATTGAAGTTCATCATTCACTTCACATTCTTTGCACATAAGCTGTTGGTTCCTATCCTATAACTTTACCCATGGTACACAAAGATTATATGTTACGGTTGTGTACCCATCTCGTCCATGGGGTAACTTCATTCTTCATCCCGATAGTCTCCCTCTACCATCCAATCCTTTTTAATGACCCTTTTCTTGTGACGACATCGTGCCTTCCAATATATGCAACCTTTATTGCATGGTTGTCTTTCTCTATCCCAATGGTTTGTAATTTACACCTTTCCTTATCCATAGAAATGCCATTTTCTCCAAACTGGTATTTCCCATACCTCTTCTAGCCCTTCTATCATTGTGCCAAATAACAATTACAACAACCAAGAGATCGACATCTCTTCTCTTTAATTTATTTCTTGTGATTTAGATTGCATAAGGTGGCTACAATCAATGCATTATATGCATTGTTTTGCAATGCCATATCATGCTTGATCACTTTATAAGCCCTCCTTTTACTAATGGAAATATGATTGCTTAATCAAATAAGCCCACATCCTTCCTTGGATGTTCCATCCTTTACACAAGGTATATAATCCTTTTTAGTCTTATTTACACGCCATCTAAAACATTTCTAGCACACTACAATGTTGCGATTCATCTCACTCTAGCTTCAATGACTAAGACCTCTTATGTTTCTTCTTGCACTACCTTTTGCACACTTGGATTATGATGAATGCATGGCATGCAATTTAGTTGAGGCACCATATGCTCTCTTAATTCCTCATGGTTATCAATCAATGATGTCCAACATGTATCCTTGAGTATCCTTGTAGATCAATAGTACCATCATAGTACTAGACACTCATCCCACCTTGACGTAGTTCTTTGACCCGCTTGTTGGAAACCACTTTTACTTTGCATCAATTCTTCAATTTAAACTCCATACAACTATGCAAGCATCATTATGGATGCATCCACAAACATCCAAACTCAATCTGACATCTATCATGCTCCTTTACCACCATAAAACTCTTTTCTCAGCTTCAAGAGGCCTTTTCAATCATCTACATTGCTATTTAACAAGCAACTAAACCATACTTGGATCATTCCATTGTACTTCCACACTACTATGACTGTACCCTTACGATGTTCATAAAATCATATTTGGTTCATTTTTACCTCGATCACACTTTCATATCATGCTAACATGTTTTCCCAAATTTTGGGGTACTTTGGAAATCATACACACTGACAATTGCATTGTACCATCAATCCCAGAGGACATGCCTTGTCAACCTTCCAAAAAAATCATAGGGATAATTCTAAATAAACACTTACCCACACTAGTATCCTCTGAATAAGCTTTCCAATGACTTTGGTGATGCTCCATTCAGATCTATGAGATGAAAGTTACAACCTTCTAGAATCCACAATTTTTCCCAAATCGACATTGCTCCTGTAGCCACACTAATTTTCATTGACCAAATTTTGCATCCTATAGCATAAATTTCATCATAATTTCTAATCTTTCATATTTGAAACTCGGTATGAATCTTATTGCCTCGATCTGATCATTTTTATTCAATTCATGACACCGCATCAACCTTTTGATTTATGAGCAGAAAGTTACAACCTTTCGATATTATCGAATTTTTCTAATTCCGTACTTTCCCTGCACCTATAAGTTAAGTTTGAGAACCTCTGTTTATTTCCTAATGACTCTTTTATAGTGATGGGTTTAAGCTGCAGCTTTCATTCGTGCCAACTCTTCAAATCAACTCGTTGAACTTGCATGGTTAGATCTTATCCATTCATGGTACCTTCTTTCCTCTATCATCGGCTACTTTTGCTTAACGGTAAACAATCTCAGGTTAATAGTAAATGACGTCCATGTCATCAGTGAATAGTTTATAGGTTATGATGGATGTGTTTGGGTTGATGATAAATGGGTTCGAGTGAGAGGCCTTTCGAGATCGACACATGATTTCAGGATAACGATAGATGGTTTCTATCAATCCATAAATGGTTTACCAGAAATTTTATACAAGCGTAAACACACCGCCTTGTGTGAATAGTCATGATATTCCCTCTCCGCAGCCCTAATTAGATCTCATTCATTCATGCAATGCTCCTCGTAGTAGGTTCTATTCACTTTTTTATGCATGGTTTGTTGCGATCTATTGGTCCAACATGCACAATTAAATATCATTCGTTGGCGGCAGCGGTATCCTTATCATCTCCTGTGCACCTTGACTTGCGTGAATCACCATCATCTATCCTTAGAACTTGCACGGTATGATCTGAGCAATTTTCAGATTGATCCTAGTGTCATGGCACACTCTTTCATCCTCTGTGTGGACAATCAGAATCTAAAGCTAGATCTAATTTGATTTGTTCGCGAGAGGGGTAATTCTCTACCGCAATCCTAGATTCCCCACACATTCCGGCTGATATCGAATACTGGTCCATCCCACTTGGTTTCCACCTGTACTTCCGAATCCATGCGGTCGATCAATGTCACACTACTAGGTCCATGTGGCACTCTCTATGTGGCATTAATTTCATGCCCACAAAGGTGTTTTAATTGGAACATTGAGACCTACCATCGATGTTCTAAAACTGTTCTCTTACATTAACCTCTTGTCACATACCCAATGAACTCATGGTGTTCGGGTACACAGGGTACTACCAAAGGACCGAACACCAAGAGCAACCACTTCACACAAATAGATCACAGATCAACACACCGATGTTTTGACGTGGTTTAAACCCTCTTGAGGGAAACACTCCACGGCCCCGGCCAAATAGCTTCTACGGGACAATTTATTATGCAAAGAAAGAAAGTTACAAATGAGCTTCTCATAATCGATCAACTAAACAATGACCCTCCATGCTCTTTAAATAGAGATCATGGACCAATCGGGTGTTAAGCCACGGATCAAGGTTAGGTTTGATCTAAGAGAAGTTGAGCCGTCGGATCACTCTATGTCGGAAACATATCGTGACCGTCGGATTAAGTATTTACAAATGCATACTAATGCATACTAAAGAAACACACTATCCCTAACGGATATATTACACAAGTTGATCTTAACTAACTCCTAAGTGTCTAAATATCCTAACATCCCCCCTTAAGAACAACTTGGGATAGGATTGAAGGATTTACAAAAGTGACACTATTAGGAGAAGGAAGGAGGCATTAGAACCTATCCCCCCTTAATGACAAGTTCCTGAACTCCTAACATAGATCGAAGTTTAGAAAACTTCGCTTCGGTAAGAGACTTGGTGAAGATGTCTGCAACTTGATCATCTGTAGGGCAAAAGAGCACTTCAAGAACACGATCATGAACAAGATTTCTGATGAAGTGCATGTGTAGCTCAATGTGTTTGCTGCGTTGATGTAGAACTGGATCTTTGGCAAGCTTGATGGCACTTTGATTGTCGCACCAAAGTGGAGTAGGCTGCTGCTGCTCGAATCCAAACTCTGAAAGGATCTGTCGAAGCCATAAAGCTTCCTGACTGGCATTAACTGCTGCTCGATATTCTGCCTCTGCTGAAGAAAGAGCAAGAGCTTGTTGTTTCTTACAAGCCCAAGTGATAGGTCCAGAGCCCAGACTGAAAACATAACCTGCAGTAGACTTTCGATCATCAGGATCGCCGGCCCAATCTGAATCAGTGAAACCAACCAACAAAGGTTTCCCCCCTGTACTGTAATGAATCCCAAACTGAACTGTACCTCGAATATATCGAAGTATTCTTTTAGCTGCTTTCCAGTGACTTTCATGAGGTGTCTGCATATAACGGGCAACTCTACCAACGGCAAAGGAAAGGTCAGGACGGGAATGAGTCAAGTATAAGAGACAACCAACAAGCTGACGATACAATGTGGCATCTACTTCAGGTGAAGTACAAGTGGCAGAAAGTTTGACTCCAGACTGGAAGGGAGAAGGGGCTGGTTTACAATCTTCCATGTGAAAGCGACGAAGAAGGTCACAAGCATACTTAGACTGAGAAAGAAAGATTCCTTCTTTGGTTTGCAGAACTTGGAGACCAAGAAAATAATGCAAATGTCCTAAGTCTGACATTTCAAAATTTTGTTTAAGACTGGATTTCACATGGGTTATAAGCTCAGGGTCACTACCAGTAAGAATAAGGTCATCAACATAGAGAACAAGTATGATGAGATGGTTTCCTACTTTCTTGGTATAGACATTGGGGTCAGAATGGCATCTAGAAAAACCAGTGTCAAGGAGAAAGTTATCCATTTTGGCATACCAAGCTCTAGGAGCTTGCTTAAGGCCATATAAGGATTTCTTAAGGCGACAGACAAGGCTAGAGTTATTCTGAACATAGCCAGGAGGTTGTTCCATGTAAATTTCCTCCTGTAAATCACCATGTAAGAAGGCAGACTTGACATCCATTTGATGGACTTCCCAGTTGTGTAAGGCTGCAAGGGAAAGAACAAGGCGGATGGAGTTCATTTTGGTGACGGGAGCAAAGGTTTCATTGTAGTCAATCCCTTCAACTTGAGAAAAACCTTTGGCAACTAACCTTGCCTTAAGTCTTTCAACACTTCCATCTGATGCATACTTAGTTCTGTAGACCCATTTACATCTGACAAGTTTTCTTCCTTTTGGAAGAGGTACAAGATCCCAAGTATCGTTCGCCATTAAGGAACGATATTCTTCATCCATGGCTGCATCCCAATCTGGATTCCCTGAAGCTTCTGCAAAAGTTTCTGGATCATGATTCTCGGAAACTTGAGCCAAAAGAGAAGAGGCTCGCTGAAACTGAGAACGTGTTCGACGTTGATCTCTAGGATCACCGGCAAGATCACCAGCTGCTTCACATGTTGAACGGACCCATCGAGGAAGCACTTGTGCTGGTGCAACTGGAGGAACATGAGCAGGCGGAGGTGGATTTTCATCCTCACTGTCATCATCAGAAACTGGAGTTGGAAACCTGTCAAGGAAGTTGGAAGAAGAAGAAGAAGGCACAAACGCCGAATCAGGCTCGCAGGCCAAAGATGGCACACTCGCCGAGTTAGGCTCGCAGGCCAAGATATTTTCATCAAATTTAACATCTCTTCTAATGATTATAGCATGAGAAGGTGGTTGAAGAAGTCTATAACCTTTTACATCTTCAGAATATCCAACAAATATGCACTTTTCACTTTTAGGCTGCAATGCTTTCCGTTTTTCATCCGGAATGTGAGCCCATGCTTCACTACCAAACACACGAAAGTGACTTACATCAGGTTTAATTGTACTCCATGCTTCTTCTGGTGTTATACCTTGTAATGCTTTTGTGGGGGTGCGATTAACTATGTAATTTGCACAATTTATGGCTTCAGCCCAAAATTGAAGACTTAGTCCCTTAGATTGGATCATACAATTAGCCATTTCTTTTAAAGTGCGGTTCTTCCGCTCAGCTACACCATTTTGTTGTGGTGTATATGGAACAGTGTGTTGTTGTTGGATGCCTTGTTCAGTGCAGAAAGTAGTGAACTGTTTGTTAACATATTCTCCTCCATTGTCAGATCTTAACTTGATAATTTGATGACCAGATTGTTTTTCAACAAGGGCCTTGTAGGCCAAGAACATGTTAAATACTTCGCTCTTAAGTTTTAGGAAATAAACCCAAGTGCGTCTGGTGTAATCATCAATGAAAGTTAAGAAATATTTGAAACCAGAAAATGAAGCAGATGGAAGAGGACCACACAAGTCACTATGCACAAGCTCCAAGGGAACCGAGGCGTGCCAAGAGGCACGTTTGTCAAAACTGTCCCGATGATGTTTTCCGAGTACACAACCGGAGCAAACACCATCTCTGCAAGAGACCATCGGAAGACCTGTCACCATATTTTCTTTACATAGTTGTTGCAATGAGCGATAATTTAAGTGACCAAATCGCTCATGCCAAAGTTTGCTCAAGTTATCACTATGAGCAACAAAAACTGAAGGGAAAGGTGATGACCCAAAGTTGTTAAACTTGTACAACCTGGTAATATCATCAACAATTCCGGTAGCTAGAACCTGTTGAGGATCTTTAAAATCCTTGATTACAACTTGGTGAGGTGTAAAGGTCACAGTTTTACCTTCACCAGAATGAGTGATCTGATAGACTGATAACAAATTGCAGGAAATTCTTGGAACACATAGTACATCACTAAAATGACCATTATCTACTGGAACTGTTCCAGCTCCTACAACACTTAGAGATCTATCATCACCAACAAATATTTGTTTGGTGTTACATTCATGCATAGTAGAAAAGATGGCTTGATCCTTAGCCATATGATAAGATGCTCCAGAATCAATGAGCCATTCATTTGAAGTAGAAGAAGAAGATGCATTATAAGAATAACCAGAAGCACAAAGTGCATGTCCATGAGAGGTAGATTCTGATGGCGAATCTAGGCTGATGTGGTGCTTCTTCATTGCTGCTTCCAAGGCTGCCATCTTTTTGAAACACTTTGATTCATCATGATTATCTTTCCCGCAATAGTTGCAATGACGCTCAGTCTTCTTGCCTTTTGGCTTGGATCCTTTGTCATTTTTTAAAGAAGGAGCTGACTGAGAGGGTTTGGGACCCTTGTTTGACTTATTATTGCGAAAATTTTGTTTCTTGGGAGGCTTGGACTTTTCTTTCTGTTGGGACAATAAGGCTTTCCCAGATGTATCTGCATTATTGATTATTCCAAGATGAATGAGTTTATCTTGTTCCCTAATCAAGGAATCACAAAAGGATTCAAGACTAGGCTCTTGATAGCTGGCTGCATTCAATGACGCTTTCATGGAGTAAAATGTAGATACAAAAACAGAATATGCAGGTCCAAGTTTGGAAAGAATGTGATAAATGCATTGTTTGTCTTCCCTCTCAATCTTACATTCTGCACATAAGAGCTTGAGAGTTTTGTACTTAGATAAATAATCTTGAATGCATGAAAAGTCACTTGGATTTAAAGAAATCAACTCATTTTCGAGTTGGTGGCCTCGAATTTCATTGTGTTTACCAAACACAGTTTCCAACTTGTCCCAAGCAGTATTAGGTTCATCAATTCCAGATATGTGGAATCGCAAATCAGTAGAGATTGACATCCCAATCAATCCACGAGCTTCATCACATCTATTTGCCCATTTTATTTTCTTATCATCATCAGTGGGTTCTTTTTCTTTCCCTGTTGTAATTCTGAAAAGTCCCCTACTTCGTAGAACATCCTCCATACGAGATTTCCATGAGAAATAGTTGGAACTGTTAAGTAGAATATCACAAAGGGCGGCCATATTTGTAAATTAATGGCTGTAAAAACAGAAACCAATAGTCTGGATGTGAAGAGCTCGAAAAAATAGGCGGTTTCAAAAAAAACGGCACTGAAAACGGACTTTGTATGATGAAGTTATGCTTGAACAAAGAAACTGTTGAAGATGTCCCCAATAGTGACGTGGCAGCTAGTGAATGTCCAGCAAAAAAAAAAGAACCCCCCTCTTCCCAAGATGAACCTTTTGACTATCACTTTACAAAAAAGTTGCTTTTAAGTGAATCACTTTTGTAAAATAAGTGATTTCACTTTTACAATGATATTACTTTTAAATAGTGCAACAATAAATAAAAAGCTTAAGTGACTCACTTGTATTTTTATTTTTTTATTATTTAAGTGAGATGCACTTTTACAATAAAGTAACTTGAAAAATAGAAATTGCATGCACTTTTCTTTTTAAAAGTAACTTCCTAAGACTTGAACTCAAGACCTATTAAGGAATAAAGCAACTTTGGACCAAGTGAGCTAGTTTAAAAGGTATGTAAAATATGGAAATGAGGAAGGGGGCTTTTTCTTTTTTTTTTTTTTTTTTTTTTTTTTTTTTTTTTTACTCTTCTTGCTCGGTTTGCGTGCTTGCCCTTTTTCCTGCAAAACAAACCACAAAACGAAACAAAAAAACTTTTCCACACTTGTGGAGTTAGATCTTGTTAGCTTGCCCGGAAAGTCTGCGTTTTCTCTCTGTTTCTGATTTGCCGAGATCGCGCAAAGTGCACGGCAAAGAGCATACGCAGCCGAAAAAACCCTTTCCCTTTCTGTTTCTGATTTGCCGAGATCGCTCAAGGTGCACGGCAAAGAGCATACGCAGACGGGAAAGCAACAATCCGAACCAAACAAAAACTAACAGTAAAAAAAAATGAAATATGAGATTTATTCTTTTCAAAAACGAAATAAAAAAAATGCGTCACTGTAACATTATACCTTCAGATCTGATGAAAAACGCGTTTCTGGAGCAACCGGGAACCGTTTTCGATCAAACGAAAACTATTTCCCAATGGAAACGACGCTCCGGACGCAATGGAACACCTCCCACAGCCCAGAAATGCACAGAAATACCAGAACTAGAAACCCTTTCGAGTTTCGGCAACAACAGTTCAAGATCTAGATCATAACCGGAAGCGGCACTTCATAAAAGCTCTGATACCATGTTCGGGTACACAGGGTACTACCAAAGGACCGAACACCAAGAGCAACCACTTCACACAAATAGATCACAGATCAACACACCGATGTTTTGACGTGGTTTAAACCCTCTTGAGGGAAACACTCCACGGCCCCGGCCAAATAGCTTCTACGGGACAATTTATTATGCAAAGAAAGAAAGTTACAAATGAGCTTCTCATAATCGATCAACTAAACAATGACCCTCCATGCTCTTTAAATAGAGATCATGGACCAATCGGGTGTTAAGCCACGGATCAAGGTTAGGTTTGATCTAAGAGAAGTTGAGCCGTCGGATCACTCTATGTCGGAAACATATCGTGACCGTCGGATTAAGTATTTACAAATGCATACTAATGCATACTAAAGAAACACACTATCCCTAACGGATATATTACACAAGTTGATCTTAACTAACTCCTAAGTGTCTAAATATCCTAACACATGGTGCCTTTGGGGTCACATGGTACTCAATCTGTTGACTGAATTTGCCTCTGACATTAAAATTCGTTTCTATATTGATTTTACTTAACCTCTTACATTGGAAATATATATATATATATATATAATTGCTTATAAAACATATATAAAAACTCTATAGCATGTTTCTACGAGAATGCATTCACTAATGCCATTAATTTTGTTCACTTAAATCATACAATAGTAGTGCTTAATACAAACAAAAATAAATATTATTATTTATACACAGATGGAGACTTATCTGAAAATATAATTACCAACTGACTATAGACCAAGGACATTCCTCCTAGCTGTAGATTTTGTCAAGCCTTAGCTTTCTTTCACATGCCACCCCAGAGCTAGGGCTACCAATTCATAAGAAGGTATCAAGTTTCCCACTACAACTATTCCCATCCATTTTTATTGATATGGCTCCCCCTCTACAATATAGTGGTGGTGGTACATGTAATAGTGGTTCATATCTAACAACAATTGATGGCTGCATCATGGGAGAATAATGTCCAATTGGACTAGTTCTCAATAATTATATGCATGTTGAGAACTAGCCAAGTGGCATCAAGGATGATATGAAGTAGAAAAATGACATACATAGGATTGGACACCTTTCTTTCCCTGTAATCCCAAGTTTAGGATAATTAACCCAAGATTATGGTTAATGAACTTTAATAGGGAGGAATTAATAAAACATAGGATAAAAGGAGTAGAAAAAAGTAGTGACTTAAATAATAAGTCATTAGGGTCATCTCCCCCTTAAACCCCCTTCTCACTCTCCTTCTTGTAGAATCATAGCCCCCCATCTCTTCTTCGTCCTTCTTGATATGCAGTAGTCGTGTGTTTTTATATTAAATGTAAATTGTACATAATTACATTATTTTGGCCACAATGGACCCTTCATGTTTGGCTTCTGGCCATTTCCATCATATTTAGATAATTACATTCTGGGGTGTTAAAAAAGGGTGTTACATTCCCCTCCCCCTTATTTTATGTACCATCCTCGGTGCACCATCAACACTATATATATGATGACATAATTTAACATGTCTTTATACATGTATAATATCTTGCTGCATGACATCCTTTAGTTCTCAGGTTGCTTCCTCAAGCACATTTTCCATAGTGTTCTCAGTCCTTGTACTGTAGTATAGTTGTTGGCTATCTCATCCACAATGCACCAACATTGATCATCCACTACCTCAGTTTCCTTTCCATGCTCAGCACATCCACATGTATCTATAGAAATCATTAAGATGAAGTATGCATGTTATACTCATTTTTATGAGATAGTCATAAATTCCATACTAATTTCCCAAGAACAAAATGTAAGAACATATGTTTATTTCATTAAATAAGTATGGAAACTCTATTCAATACTTATATGCATGCTTATTTTTATTCTTTCACAATGTTTCCATGGTAAATAATTCAAATCATTGCTCCTCTTGACACACCCTATACAACAGTCCTAGTCCATACTCATAGTACTCCTCCATCAGCATGCAAAACACAAGGAATGGGTATCCCTTCTATGAGTCAATAGTCCCTCGGATTTTTAACCCCAATTCACTTCTAGTGCTCCAGCATAGGCTATCTAGGTGTAATGTCCCCACCTTGACCCTATTGCATTAAAATGTAAATGATGTAACATTGTTATAAAATCATGGTGAGGAGCTCAAGACCAAGGCCCCGCCATTGATTTAGTGATGCATATAGTTTACGTGCTATCCAGGCACATTGGAATTTCAAACACCATGTAAATATGCATTTTAATAAAATACCCACAACTAGCTATGCAATGCAACAAAGAGATGGGGGCATGATTTTACAAGGAATTGGGAGGGAAAACATTCAAACCGTTGAGCCAATCAAGTCAAACCAAGTGTCAATGAGAGAACCCATCAAACCCTCAACTACCCATGTTGACTTTTGTACCCAGTCATTGATTTCTCCCAAGAGTTGGTTGAGGTAGTTAATGCCTTGGGGAATGAGAAGTATGTCTATCCAAATTCGAGTATGGGCAAGCCACCCTACATGGAAAATCGCGTTTTGCTTATTGGGTAAGAAAAGAGGCATGAATTGCTCCCCAAGCCATTATCCATCAACCAGTTTCTCTCCCTCATTATTTTGGAGCTACCTGGGCGTTTTCCAGCCATGTTTTTATGTGTTTTCCTTCATTCTCAGCTAGGAGAAGGGCATTTTTGTGTTGTATACCAGTGGGGAAGAAGGGGAATGGAATTGGGGGATTCATAGAGACCGTTTTTGCTATTAAATGCTTAGAGAGTTGGGGAGAAAACGTTTTCCTTCCTGTGAATGTTTCTCCTATCCCACAATTCGTTTTGGATGGAAATGATTCGGGGAAACCCATGGCCATCCTATTGGTAAAGCCATTTTTTTGGCTTGAGCTTGAGTACAGGCATCTAGGGTTAAAATGTATCCTGATAAACCTAGCTGTGGACTGGTTTGGCTCAGATGAAATGGTTAATTGGTTGTGTATGAGATTGAATGTCCTCTATTCCTTGTAGAATCATGCCCAACTCGGGGGTGGCAGTTGTGTTGAGATATTGATGAAGACAACTGGCCTATGGTTGGGTGGAACGTTGCAGCAACATAGCTAGTTGTTTGGACCATTTCACCAGAAAGATAAATGTTCACTTTCTATGTGTTTTACTTCTGAAATGTTATAATTTGATGGCTGTTTTTTTAATATGCTGAAATCATATGAAAGGTGTGTGTGGATGATGTAGTTTAATTCCGCTGTGCATGTTTCATTTGTTTTGCATTTGCACACAAATATTTTATTCATATGATTCTAATGAATGGGATGAGATTATGTGAAAGCCCAAAATTTTTGGCATCATGTTCCCATCCCTGAATTGGGTCCACGGGATGGTACATTACACCAGGGAATCTCCATTCCAGGACTCTAAATATAGCATGAATCACTCATAGCATATTCATTAAAGTAGTCTCTTATTTGTAGTCTCTCACCCTCTAGGATTGTTGATGTATATGTAACTTCGGAATGTATTTCATCTATGCATATTGTACTCCTATAGAGATGTTATTATTCCTCTATAAGGAAGTGTCGTCATTTGTATTGACAAGTGTCGCAACTGCCATAACTTGCCGATGGGTTATTAGACCACCATGTGTGGGGTTGGCCCTGATTAATTTAACCATGGGTTATTGTACTAAGCTAGAAAAGTCATCCCAATAAGTTTATTAGGTAGTTAGGATAAGTATAAATAGAGATCTCCCGATCTCTATTTTCATCACTTCATTACTCACTTATCCATCACTCGGAAAGTGGCACACATGTGAGGGGGAGGGTCAACTGCTAGGAGGAGACTATCTCAGTGTACTTGGGTTGTATCATTGCTCTATCTATCTTTGAGGAAGTTGTGGGGTTTTTCACCTTAGGGTTTTCCCCATGAAAACTCTATGTGTCTATTGTCTCTTATGTTTGCATCTTGTGATGATTGATATGCTTTCTATGATTGATATGCATTGATATATTGTACATGTTATTTTCTTAGTAAATATCCTAGAGTATATTGAATTAATGCTAAAAAATTAACATGGTATCAAAGCTAACCTGAGAAGAAGACATTGTGCAGTGGCAGAAACCAGGGTTTCTTGTTTACTGGGTTTCTCTCCACATATTTTGGAAAAGCAATATGATAGATTGACTCTCCTCAGCAAGCTGAATCTTTCTGTCCAATCATAATTCAGTTCTGAGCACTTTCATTTTTTGCCCTAAACATTAGGGTTTCCACAAAAATAGGAATTTCTGAAATCTGAAGACATAGCTTGAAGCGCCTCGAAAAAATCAAAGTTTAGAGCTTTGGATCTAGATTTTTGGCTGGGTAAATCTCTAGGAAACTCAAACCCTAATTCAGGGTCCTCCCTACTGAACCCGGGAAGACTAAAAGGCATTTCTGAAGGGTGAAGCTTTGTAGATTTCAAATTTTGAATACACCAGGCTGATCAGCTCATCAAGGCGCATCTTTCTATCCTTTCAGAAAGTTGAAATTCACATTTTGAATTTTTAAGATTTCTCTGACAAACCCTAATTGAGGACTAGATCCAGTTTTCAACAAATCAAGTGGTAAGACCTAAATCTTTTCTATTTACATTGAAGCACTCTATAAGATGTCTCACCACACCAAGCTTGAGGATAAGCTTGAAGGGGCTGATAAATTTCGAGCATGGAAGTATAAGATTGGGTTAATCCTAGAAGAAAATGAGTTGGACTCTTACATAAGGGAAGAGATCCCTATCCTAGAGGATGAAGAGGCTAAGGCATTGCATAACAAGAACTTGGTCAAGGCAAAGATAATCATTGCTCATTCTATCAAAGACCATCTCATCCCACATGTGTCATCTCTGAAGGCACCCAAGGAGATGTTTGACTCCCTGACCAAACTATTTGAAGGGAAGAACATAAATCGGAAGATGACTCTGTGGAATCAATTGAAAGGGGTCAAGTTGTTGAATGAAGAGACCATTCAATCTTACTTCTCCAAGGTCTCTCAAATAAAGTAACAACTTGAAGCTGTGGATGAAGTAGTGGATAATGGTGAAGTTGTTATGACCACTCTGAATGGCCTACCCAGGTCATGGGATTCCTTTATTCAAGGAATCTGTGTAAGAAAGAAGTTGATCTCCTTTAGTAGACTATGGGAGGAATTCTCTCAAGAAGAATCAAGGCTTGTGGCACGAGAAGAAAAGATGGGGAATGAAGATCAAGTTCTCACAACTCACACCAAGAAAGGGAAGTCCAAGAGAGAGCCATCTCAGTTCAAGAAATCTTCACACCACCATAAAGAAAGGAGAATATGCTTCACCTGTAATGAAAAGGGACATATTGCTATAAATTGTCCCAAGAACAAGAAAGACAACAACAACTTCAACAAGAAGAAGAAGGGCAACAAAACAAGGTACCATGCTCATGCTGCTGAAGATGATGAATCTCTAAAGAAGAAGGCTAGAGCAGAAAGTAATGTTGATGACTCATCAAGTGAAGATGAATATGTTCTGATCTATGCTCTCACAGGTACTATCTCTCATGGTTGTAATGATTGGATTATTGACAGTGGGGCTTCCAAACACATGACTGGGTTTAAATAATCTTTTGTAAATCTATCTGAACATGAGTCACCCCATAAGGTGAAACTTGGGGATGACTATCAATACCCTATCAAAGGAAGTGGTAAAGCCTCCTACAACCCGAAATCTGGGAAGTCCTTGAAAATGAAAGATGTATTATTTGTACCTGGGATCAAGAAGAACTTACTCTCCATATCTGCATTGGATGCAAAAGGCATGAGGGTTGCATTTGTAGATGGCCAAGTCCTAATGTGGCCAAAAGGTAAAAATATAGATGATGCAGTGGTGATTGGAGAGCAAGAGGGAGGTTTGTATAAATTGAAGGGACAACCTAAACATGCCATGGTGCATGAATCCATGGAGCCAAGTGAACTTTGGCATAGAAGACTTGCACATATGCACTACAAAGCTCTATCAATTGCAAGTAAAGTTGTAGAAGGTCTTCCTAAAATCAAGACCAAGCATGAAGGTGTTTGCAAAGGATGTGCAAAAGGAAAGAGCATAAGAAGGCATTTCCAAGCAGTGAAAGCAAGGCAAAAGGAATCTTGGAAATCATCCACTTTGATGTATGCGGTCCGATGTCATCCAATTCTCTGAGTGGGTATGTTTACTATGTCTCTTTCATTGATGATTACTCTAGAAATAATTGGGTTTATTTCTTAAAGAACAAAGATGAAGTATTTGACAAGTTCAAGGAATTCAAAACCTTGATGGAAAATGAAACTGATAAAAGGATCAAGACATTCAGATCCAACAATGGCGGAGAATTCACTTTAGGTGATTTCAAGAAACTATGCAGTGATTCAAGGATTAAGAGGGAGTTGACTGCTCCTTACAATCCACAACAGAATGGAGTTGCAGAACGAAAGAATAGAACAATCATGGAAGCAGCATGGGAAATGCTGCATGACCAGGATCTACCTATGCATCTATGGGCAGAAGCAGCTAGGACAGCTGTATATGTGCAGAATAGAACACCCCATAAGATATTGGACAACAAGACAACAGAAGAAGTCTTCTCTAGTAATAGACCCGAAGTCAGCCATCTCAGGATATTTGGTTATCCAATATATACACATGTTCCAACGGAAAAGAGGACAAAGTTAGATCCTTTAGGAAAGAAGGGTATCTTTGTGGGTTACAGTGAAAGCTCGAAGGCTTACAGAATATACTTTCCAGGGTTCAAGAAGATTGATGTCAGCAGGCATGTAACATTTGATGAAAACTCAACATTCATCAAATCAAGGAAGACATCTGTTGAATATCATGAAGAACCAAAGGAAACCATATTTCAAGACACTACTGTGACTGAAGCAATTCCAGATGTTGATTGTGAAATTGAAGATTCACAAGAACCTATAGATCCACCTCGTGAGAAGGACTCTCACAGAAGGAAACCTGCATGGGCTAGAGAGCTCATTCAAGATGCAGAAAGGTATGGCATTCCAGAAGAAGAACACAAAGCAAAGAAGAGAACTAGATCACATACCAGCTATGTTGCTTTACTCTGTGATATCATGAACAAAGAACCTTCCAGTTATGAAGAGGCAGCGGAAAAGAAAGAAGGGAAGGATGCCATGGTCGAGGAATACCACTCAATAATGAAAAATTATGTTTGGGATGTAGTCCCAACACCTAAAGGGAAGTCTGTTGTGACTTCCAAATGGATCTACAAGATCAAGCATGTTGCAGATGGAAGCATAGAGAAATACAAAGCGAGATTTGTAGCTTGTGGCTTCTCCCAGAAAGAAGGAATCAACTATGAAGAAACTTTTGCTCCTGTAGCCAGGTACACTTCCATCAGATTAGTACTTGCTCTGGCTGTAGTGATGAAATGGAATATACACCAGATGGATGTCAAGACTGCTTTCTTGAATGGTGTAGTCGAGGAGGAAGTGTATGTGGAGCAACCACTTGGTTTTGAGACACATGACAGGAATTCATATGTGTGCATATTGAAGAAAGCCTTGTATGGCTTGAATCAAGCTCCTAGGACTTGGTATGGTAGGATGGACAATTTTCTATACAGCTTGGGCTTTACCAAGAGTAAAGAGGATTCCAACCTTCACTACAAGGTTGAGGAAGGCAATCCTGTGATACTACTCCTGTACGTAGATGACCTGTTTGTTACAGGTAATGATAGTTTGATTGTTGATACCAAGAGGAAGCTTGCTGCCGAGTTCAATATGAAGGACTTGGGGATTATGCACTATTTTCTAGGCATGGAGGTGTGGCAGAGTGCAGGTGGTATCTTCCTTGGACAAGGGAAGTATGCAGTGGAGATCCTAAAGAGGTTCGGGATGATGGACTGCAAGGCCATGGCCACACCTATGGCATCAAACCTGAAGCTTCTGTGTGATGCTTCATCTGATCCATTGATGTCACTATGTATCGTCAGATGATTTGGTCCTTGATGTACCTGACAAACATGAGGCCAGATATTTGCTTTGCGATGAACACATTGAGCTAGTTCCTGATGGATCCTAGAGGTGTTCACCTAGTTGTTGTAAAGCATATTCTGAGGCACCTGAAGGGTATAGTTGACTATGGGCCCAAGTATGATGCGAATCAAAAGTTCAACCTGCAGGGTTATTTTGATTCGGACTGGGCAGGCAGTGCTGTAGATAGGAAGAGCACTTCTGGGTGCTACTTCAGTATGGGATCAGGTGTGATCTCTTGGTTTAGCATGAAGCAGTCCTGCGTAGCACTGAGTATAGCTGAAGCAGAGTATGTTGCTACTTGTTCAACTAGTTGTGAGGCAGTATGGCTTCGGAAGCTACTGTCTGAGTTATTTGATCTCCTGCTGGAGGCTTCTGGTATCTTTTGTGACAACCAGAGTTGTGTGAAGCTATCTTAGAATTCGGTGTTCCACGACAGGTCGAAACACATTGAGATCAAATATCACTATATCAGGGATATGGTGCAGAGAGGAGCAGTGAAGCTCTTGTATGTTGTGACAGATGAGCAGTTTGCTGATGTACTGACGAGACCACTAGCCAGAGTGAAGTTCGAGTACTTCAGAGAGAGGCTTGGTGTTCTTCAGATTAATGACACTTCGAAGAAGAAGTGATGGACACATTTGTAGGAGCCATTCCGAGCATGGTGAGAGAAGGATCCTTCCATGGTTGTGGATATAAGTGCTGGATGATGAGCATCAAGACGATGCTCCAGTTACTGCTCTGTATGTGTATATATGCATCATGTTGGATGCTGGATATGATCAGTTGGATCATTTATATGTATATGTATGTACGCATCATGTTGGATGTTGGATATGATCAGTTGGATAATTTATATGTATATGTATGTATGCATCATGTTGGATGCTGGATATGATTAATTGGATCATGTGTATGTATCTGTAGATGCATCAGATGGATACATTGTATGATCAGGTAGATTAGGTAGATCATGTATGATGATATGTATCAGGAAGATACTGTGTATGCATCAGGTGGATGCATTGTATGATCAGGATGATCATGGATGACGAGCTTCAGGATGTTGCTCCAGATGACATGCAGCAGGATGATGTAGTGTTGATGATCAGGATGATCATGTGTACATCAGGATGATGTATGGTGAGTATCAGGTTGATACTCTGTGGCCAGGGACAGGTTGTGAAGATGAGCATATAAGTAGACCTGGGAGATCTGGACAGGATGAAAAAGGCTTCAGATGCTCTTTCGAGGCATTGCTCTCGGAGGACATGTAAGTAGACCTGGGAGATTTGGATAGGATGAAAAATGCCTCAGATGCTCTTTCGAGGCATTGTCCTATGGCATGTAAGTAGATTTGGGAGATCTGGACAACATGAAAAAGGCCTCAGATGCTCCTTCAAGGCATTTCCATGACCACATGTAATAAGTCCTGGAGATCTGGATAGGATGAAAAAGGCCTCAAATGCTCTTTAGAGATCTAGCTTGGCAAGACACTCTTTTAAGGTTTTGTGGTGGACCACATGTAATGTGCTCCTAGAAAATCCGATAGGTAGAGTTGTGTACTTGTAACAGCCTGGGATGCTACAGCCATTTTTTGTGGTGAGATCACATGTAATGTGCTCCTGGGAGATCCGACAGGTAGATCTGTGTGCTCATAACATCCTGGGATGCTACAGCCAGGTTTTTTGATGGGCCACATATAATTAGCTCCTGGGAGATGCGATAGGTAGAGCTGTATGCTCGTAACAGCCTGGGATGTTGTAGCCAGGTTTTGGGATGCACGTAATAAGTTCTGAGGATTCCACAGTATGGCCAGTGATGATGAAGACCTGCAGATGGTGGGCCTACATCCAGTATGCAAAAGGACTGGCTCTGTAGAACTTCCTATGACAAGTAGATTCAAAGATTGATTGACATAGCAGCAGTAGTGACGATGACGATGATTCGAGGACGATGCATCCATGATGATGATCCAGAGAAGAAGACTTGTGCCAGCAGATCTGTGTCAAGAAATACCTTCCTAGTTAAGAGGGAGTGTTGATGTATATGTAACTTCGGAATGTATTTCACCTATGTATTCCATCTATGTATATTGTACTCCTATAGAGATGTTATTATTCATCTATAAGTTACTGTCATCATTTGTATTGACCAGTGTCGCAAGTGTCGTAACTTGCTGATGGGTTATTAGACCACCATGTGTGGGGTCAGCCCTGATTAAGTTAACCATGGGTTATTGTACTAAGCTATACAAGTCAGCCCCATAATTTTATTGGGAAGTCAGGACAAGTATAAATAGAGATCTCCCGATCTCTATTTTCATCACTTCATTACTCACTTATCCATCACTCGGAAAGTGGTGCACATGTGAGGAGGAGGATCAACTGCTAGGAGGAGATTATCTCAGTGTACTTGGGTTGTACTTTGGTTGTATCATTTCTCTATCTATCCCTAAGGAAGTTGTGGGGTTTTCACCTTAGGGTTTTCCCCACGGAAACTCTGTGTGTCTATTGTCTCTTATGTTTGCATCTTGTGATGATTGATATGCTTGCTATGATTGATATGCATTGATATACTGTACATGTTATTCTCTCAGTAAAGATCCTAGATTATATTGAATTAATGCTCAAAAATTAACAAGGCTTAGGCATCCCATTATCCAAGTTGAAAGTCCATCGGGCGAGCTATCTTTTGCCAAGGATTTCTTGTACAAGAAAAGTAGGTATTATAGGGCTCTCGTGTCCTTACAGTGGTGTTATTCCCAATCTTTCCACCTTACAATTTCCATCATCGATTTATAGTAAGTAGATTCACCATCCACCCGTGTCATAAAAATAAACATAATGATGTATTAAGAATCACATTTTATCTATCAAACAATATTGGAAATCATTATCACCACAATTAAATTCCTAATAATAACATGAGTTCCACACATAATACTTAGCTTTCAAAGACAAGATCAATAATCCACATATTCATTATGGCTCACTTTTACTGCCATATCCAATACATCTTCTTATTTTATACAACTCTGTTCTTTCAACAAATCATTTTTGTAGTCCATCCAATGTGACTACTTTTTCATCCATTTCGTTCGTTGCATTCACAACAACTCCTAAAATAGTATTAGAATTATTCATTACCAATAATTTCATCATTTCAAGTGTTAACATATTATGCAAGGGAATATGGCTTAAAATGCATTCTCATAATGTGATGTAGGAGAATCAGTGCCTGGGAAAAACAATCGAAGTTGATCGACAGGAGAAGTCGACCAGGGGGATTGCTGGTGACCACTGGTGCGAAGGAAGATTGGCTGTCGAAGCCAAATAGTCGAGCATAAGTTGTCGATATGTGGTCGACAGGAGGAGAAGGTCGAGAGTCGACAAGTCTAATGTCGACATACGACAGGGTTGCAGCGAAAGAGGTCGGGTGTCGACGAGTTGTCGAACAACGACACCGACGGATTGCGGAAAAAGCCAAGCGTTGAGGATGGGGCGGACTGGAAACCGTGGAAGCAAAGTGAAGCTGACAAGTAAATTCAAAGGTGACAAAGTGCAATATGGTCGAGACATGGGGCCGACAACTATAGCAGAGTCAGAGAAGTGTAGAAGTCAAGGTGAAGTACTTGGCAGCTGTTGGAGGTTTTTGAGGAGTCATGAGCAGTTATGAAGGTGGTTGGGATCATGACAGATGTCACCACAGGCAGGGGTTGTGCATCACAACCAGAGGACACTGAAAAATGCAGGTCTGCAGGATCTGGAGGATTCGACGGACATAGAGGTAGAGTGTCTCGTGGAACAGAGTGACCTCGGGAAGAGCAGCAACAAAGTAAAAGACCAGTGTGAAGGCACAAAACAAGGGATCCAATCCATAAATCATCGTTCTGTAGAGAACCAGGGGTAGGAGAAGATCACACACATCCGAAAACACACTGAGAGACAGATTTTCATTCATTTACATTGTAATAGGCTAAGGCCAGCTAGTTTGATAGTTTAGTTTGTATTTGCGCATTGTAATTTTCATTGTTGTGTGTCATTGTTAATAAAGAGGGTCCGATCGAGCTCTCTTGCGTCAGTATGGTATCAGAGCTAGAAAGAATCCAGTGTCGAGCAGTTGAATCCATAGAGTCGAAAGAACCTGCGTGTGTGTGAACAACTCCAGCTGAGGTTGGGTAGAGTTGTGAAGTCTGGTTGCGATTGGATGAGTGAATCATTATAGAAATTTTGAGGTAAAAAATGAGCCTAAAAAAAATGTACTATAAAAATAAACCAATAGGATTCAAGGTGATGATGTCAACCATGGGGGATGAATTACCATTTTTGGGTAAAAAAGTAAAAACATAAAAAGGTCAAAGTGAAAAAACTACTTCTTCAATTCATATTTTCAACTTTTCTCCCTGTATATTCACTCAAATTTTGATCAGGAGAAGTTGTTGGATGGGGAATTCAATTCCGCATCCAACGAGTACCCACTCAACATACTTTTGATGGACCCAGCTACCCCAAAAAGAAGAAATACATGAAAAAATGTGATGATGACATCATCATCATGTTTTTTCATGTGTTTATTCTTTTTGGGGGATGTGTGGTCCATCAAAAGTATGCCGAGTGGGTACTTGTTGAATGCGGAATTGAATTCCCCATCCAACGACTACTTGTGATCGAAATTTGAGTGAATATATAGGGAGATAAGTTGAAAATACGAATTGAAAAAGTATTTTTTCTTTTTTCCTTCGAAATTTGATGAGGTATGCTAATATTTTTTTATTATTTCCACTATTATTTTTTAATTTTCCTTAGGAGGCCCATTTTATACTTCAAAATTTCTCTAATGATTTCAGCCGAGGTTGAAAATGGCTCAAATAAGCATGAATGTCCAAGGTGTAGGACAAAGAGCGCGTGGAACAACTGTCACAGTTGATCGTGAAATGTTCGACGAGTGCATGCGAACAATGCGAAGTATGACAAATGAAGTCGCATCAATCAAAGAAATCCAGAGATGTGGATGCATTCCTGATGTGCTATACCACATCGAAGAGGAAGTTGAGGAAATGGAAGCACAGGAAGCTGTCGAGGAAGAACCAAAAGACAAACTGATCAAGCTACTATCAGATATGAGAGGTCGAGCAAAGATGAATGTACCTACCTACTCAGGAAGTCTGGAATCAGAAGAATTGATCGACCGGTTCAGAGAAATGGGGAAATACTTCGACATAGAGCAGATCGAGGATCCTAAATGGGTTAAGGCTGCATATCTGAGGTTGAAGGGTCATGCCTCATTGTGGTGGGACAATGTGCAAGATGACAGAGTTAAGAAAGGCAACGATAAAATCAATTCTTGGGACAGGATGGTTTCCAAGCTGAAGGGTAATTTCTTTCCTAGCGACTATGTCATTTCATTGTTGAGGAAGTTGCAAAATTTTTTCCAAAAGAGATGATTGTGAAGGAGTACATGAAATATTTCTATAGACTATTGATTCAGTTGGGTCAAACCGATGAAGGTGAAGAAGCTATTGTGAGATATGTAAATGGCTTGAAATATGGCATACAGGACGATTTGAGCCCGTTGAGGTTCAGAGTGGTCGATGAAGCCTACCAGTTAGCTTTGATGGCAGAAGAGAAATTGCCGAGGAAAGCCATATCAACCAGAGGGAGGATGACTAGTCGGGGTGCAGAGACTATTTCCGCGAAGGGACAAAGTAGAGGAACCAGGAGAGAAGCCGTTGAAGACAATCGACGTGCAGAAGGGACAACGACCAGAGATAAAATGCAAGGTAACTGACGGGATGGTCGAGAGACCCGCGGTCGGGGTGCGTATGGTCGAACTGGTCAAACGAAAAAGAGAGGAGCTGACAGACCAACTGTAGTCTGTTACAAGTGTCGAGGTGTGGGACACAAATCCTACAAATTCCCGGAGAATCTACACATGGAATACGAGTTGAAACCTAGATGTCGAAGTGATGAGTGAGTCAACTAGAGGACATATATGACATCCGACATTGGTGAGGATGGTCGAAGGAAAGGTTGAACTATGACGGCTAGGAGAATGTTGGTTCGAGACGACCAACAGGACGAGAAGGTGCTTCCAAAGCAAAAGGCTATCTTTTGGACTAGAGTGATGATTGACGACATGTATTGTAAGACCATAGTTGATGGTGGAAGTACACAGAATCTTGTGTTGACAAAGGTCATGAACAAATTGGGTTTGAGATGTCGGGAACACCCAAATCCATACAAGATATCATGGTTTCAAAAAGGACATCATGTCAAGGTAACTAGACAGTGCCTGATTAACTTCAAGTTCGGGAAGCTTGAAGACAACGTAATGTGTGGCGTAATCCCAATGGACGCATGTCATCTGTTGTTAGGGAGACCATGGTAATATGATCGAAAGATTATCTATGATGGTCGAGCCAACATAGTCACAGTGTGGAAAAATGGCACACAGAGGATGTTGAAGCCGAAGTAGGAGGACCAAGCCGATTGCAAGCAGGGCAAGAGAAACTATTGGGAGAAGCGAGTGTTGATGTGTACAACCAAGGAATTCCTTGCAGAGGAGAAGAAACAGTCAGTATGTTTCACCACAATTTTGAAGGGACCATGTGTTGAGAGGTTGACAATGGAGAGGATTCTAGTCGAAGTCAAAGAGATGCTCGGTGAGTTTCGGAGCATAGTAGTCGACGAGGCACCGATAGGATTTCCTCCGACTAGAATCATATCCCATCAAATCGACTTGATTCCAGGATTGAGTTTTCTAAAAAGGAACCACATAGAATGTCTCCGATAGAGGTTCAAGAACTCAATCAACATGTCTAGGAGTTGTTGGACAGAGGATTGATCAGAGAGAGTCTGAGCCCATGTGTGGTATGAGCAGTACTAGCACCGAAGAAGGGTGGAGAATGGAGGATGTGTATAGACTCCAGAGCTATCAACAAGATCACGATCAAGTATCAGTTTCCATTGCCGAGAATGGATGACTTGATGGATTGCTTGATTGGAGTGAAGTACTTCACCAAGATGGACCTGAAGAGTGGTTATCACCAGATCAGAGTCAGAGAAGGAGATGAATGGAATACAAAATTGAAGATGAAGGAAGGGTTGTATGAGTGGTTAGTCATGCCATTCAGATTGAATAATGCACCCAGTACATTCATGTGGTTGATGAATGAGGTCTTGAAGCCATTATTGGGAAAGTTCGTTGTAGTGTACCTAAACGACATCTTGATATTTAGTTGAACCAAGGTCGAACACTTGGAGTACATTCGACAAGTATTGCAGAAGTTGCAGGAAGAGAAGCTGATGGTGAACTTGAAAAAGTGTTTCTTCATGAAGGAAGAACTGGTGTGCTTGGGATTTGTAATCTCAGGTAAAGGGTTGGTGATGAACCCAGAAAATGAGAAGGCAATATTGGATTGGCCAGAACCGACAAGCACAACAAGAGTGCGAAGTTTCCATGAGTTTCTACAGGAATTTCATCAGAGGATTCAGTCGGATATGTGCACCTTTGATAGAGTGCATGAATAAGGTGGATTTTAAGTGGACAAAATCTGCCCAGAAAGATTTTGGCAAGTTGAAGGAAAAGGTGACTGAGAGCCCAGCATTAGCACTCCTAGATTTTGACAAAGTTTTCCAAGTCGATTGTGACGTGAGTGGAATGGAAATTGGAGTAGTGTTGATCCAGGAGGGTCAACCAATTTCATTCTTCAACAAGAAGTTGGATGAAGCGAAGCGAAAATATTCGGTCTATGACCAGGAGTTCTATCCTATTGTTCAAGCGTTGAAGAAGTGGAGGCATTATTTGTTTCCCAAGGAATTTTTGTTGTACACAGATCACCAAGCACTGAGGTACTTGAATACTCAGTCAGAGTTGAATCAACGACACATGAAGTGGGTCAAACTCCTACAAGGATATACCTTCATGTTGTAACATAAGTTGGGAAAGTCGAACAAGGTTGCCAACGTGCCGAGTCGAAGATTTGCATAGTTGAACACGACGATGGTCCAAGCAACATGAATAGAGTCAATGAAGTCAAAGTATGAGACCGATGAGGATTTTGTGAGAGCATGGAAGGAAAGTAGTGAACCATGGAGTGTCGACAAGACTCCATACTTGGATTATTTCATCCAAGAAGGCTACCTATTTAAGGGACAACGGTTGTGTATTCCCAGAGGATTCATGAGAGAGAACCTAATCCGAGAACTGCATAGTGGCAGATTAGCAGGTCATTTTGGCATCGACAAGACCAAGGCATTGGTCGAAGAAAATTATTATTGGCCAGGAATGACGACAGATGTCAAAAGGTGGGTACGACAGTGTCGAGTTTTCCTGTTGGAAGAGGGAAGAAGTTAGAATATGGGGTTGTATACACCATGACCAGTACCAAATATCCCTTAGGAGCACTTGAGCATGGATTTTGTGCTAGGATTACCGAAGACGCAGCAAGGTAACGACTCAATATTTGTTGAAGTCGACATATTTTCTAAGATGGCACACGTTATTCCGTGTCGGAAGACAAGTGATGCCACAAGCATTGCCGTACTATTATTCAAGCAGATAGTCATATTGCATGGTTTTCAAAGAGTATAACGTCGGACATAGATACCAAGTTTATGGGTAATTTCTGGAGAACCCTATGGAAGAAAATGGACACAAAGTTGCAGTTTATCTCGACATATCATCCACAGACAGATGGACAGACCGAGGTGGTGAACAAAATTTTGGGAAACCTTCTGATATGTTTGATGGCAGACAGATCCAAGCAGTGGGAGAATGTGTTGGCGCGATCAGAGTTCGCGTACAACAACTCTGTGAATCGGTTGACAGGTATGAGCCCATTCCATATTGTTCAAGGATGAATCCCACATGGAGTGGTGGATTTGGTCGAGATACTGACAAAAATCAGGAAGAATGTAGATGCAGAAACATTCGCAGACCATATGAAAGAAGTGCATGAAGATGTGCGAAAGTACATTGAAAAGAGCAACGTGACATACAAGTTGAGTGTTAAGATTTAATATGCTAAGACAGAAAATAGCAGCATTACATTCTATTTCACAGTAATAGCATATACAGGATCACTGAAGAAACAACAAGCACAGCATAAACACAAGAGACACAAATTTATCCTGGGAAACCCTCATGGGGTAGAAAACCCAGTAAAGCTTCCTCAATATAGATGACCAACAATACACAAAGATGCAAACCAAAGACATGATTTCCTCCTCCACCATAGCAGACCTCTCCTCCACAAGTGCGCCTCTCTCAAGTGAGTGAGTGTGTCAAATGAGGAACATACCTCCTCTATTTATACACTACACTGACATGTATTTTACACAAGTACATGTAGGCTCGTATTTAACCATTAGGTTAAATACCCTATTACAAATGACTGGGCCGACCCCCACATGGTGGGTCTAATAACCATAGTTACCACAACCAATTCAGAGGAATAAACATCTCCGGATTCATAGTATAATCACATCGGAGGTATGGAACATCTCCGGAATAAATAATGTACAAATATAATATTCTTAGAAGTTACAATATTCAACACTCCCCCTTAACGAGAAGGATATTATAACAACATCCGCAGGAGCAACGAGTCATACATCATACATGATACATCTATATATCATTGGAAGCTTTCTTCAGTTCATCATCATCAGTAACTCAACTAGTTACTAGAACATCGACATCACTCGATCATCAGCATCGTCATCACACGATCATCAGTATCGTCATCATGCGATCATCAGCATCGTCATCATGCGATCATCAGCATCGTCATCACACGATCATCAACATCGTCATCACATGATCAACATCGTCATCACACGATCATCAGCATCGACATCACACGATCAGCATCGTCATCACACGATCATCAACATCGTCATCATACAATCATCAGCATCGTCATCACACGATCATCAGCATCGCCATCACACGATCAACATCATCATCACACGATCATCAGCATCGTCATCATACGATCATCGGCATCGTCATCAATATCGTCATCACATGATCATATTACAGGATGATCAATCCTGCTCTCTTTAGGACATAGGTCCATGGATGATACAATCCAGATCAAGTTCCAGGATGATCAATCCTTATCTCTTTAAGACAAGTCTCATGTCTAGGGACGATCTAATCCCAACCACAGTGCCAGTCCTTTTTCATACTGGATGTGACCTAGATCAGATCTAGGATTTACCACCATAGAGCCAGTCCTCTTTCATAATGGATGTGTCACGTCTACAGAGCCATCCCTGTTTCATGCTAGATGTATCACATCTACAGAACCAACCCTGTTTGATGCTGGATGTATCACATCTACAGATCCAACCCTGTTTCATGCTGGATGTATCACATATACAGAGCCAACCCTATTTCATGCTGGATGTATCACATCTACAGAGCCAGCCCTGTTTCATGCTGAATGTATCACATATACAGAGCAAGCCCTGTTTCATGCTGGATGTATCATATCTACAGAGCCAGCCCTGTTTCATGCTGGATGTATCACATATACAGAGCCGACCCTGTTTCATGATGGATGCATCACATCTACAGAGCCATCCCTGTTTCATGCTGGATGTAACCTAGAACAATTCTAGGATTTGTCACGTACATTTTGAACCGAGGTCCAGGGATGATCCAGTCCTATCATGTACCTTTTGAACCGAAGTCCAGGGACGATCCAGTCCTATCATGTACCTTTTGAACCGAAGTTCAGGGACGATCCAATCCTATCATGTACTTTTTGAACCGAAGTCCAGGGACGATCCAGTCCTATCATTCAATTCTTGAAGACCTCATGTCTACAACTCAATTCAAAGGACCATAGTCCGAGGACGATCCAATCCCCTTACCTGTTCATTCAGGATTTAATTCTCGGAGACATCATGTCTATGGCTCAATTCAAAGGACTAAAGTCCGAGGACGATCCAATCCCCTTACCTGTTCATTCATGATTTTGTTCTCAGAGACATCATGTCTACGGCTCAATTCAAAGGACTAAAGTCCGAGGACGATCCAATCCCCTTACATGTTCATTCAGGATTTTGTTCTCGGAGACATACGTCTACGGCTCTCTTTAGGACTGAAGTCCAGGGATGATCCAATCCCCTCAATTCCACCAAGGACTTCATTCTCAAAGACATACATCTACGACTCTCTTTAGGACTGAAGTCCAGGGATGATCCAATCCCCTCAAGTCCACCAAGGACTTCATTCTCAAAGACATACATCTACGACTCTCTTTAGGACTGAAGTCCAGGGATGATCCAATCCCCTCAAGTCCACCAAGGACTTCATTCTCGAAGACATACGTCTACGGATCTCTTTAGGACTGAAGTCCAGGGATGATCCAATCCCCTCAAGTCCACCAAGGACTTCATTCTCGAAGACATACGTCTACGGCTCTCTTTAGGACTGAAGTCCATAGATGATCCAATCCCCTCAAGTCCACCAAGGACTTCATTCTCGAAGACATACGTCTACGGCTCTCTTTAGGACTGAAGTCCAGGGATGATCCAATCCCCTCAAGTCCACCAAGGACTTCATTCTCGAAGACATACGTCTACGGCTCTCTTTAGGACTAAAGTCCAGGGATGATCCAATCCCCTCAAGTCCACCAAGGACTTCATTCTCGAAGACATACGTCTACGGCTCTCTTTAGGACCGAAGTCCAGGAATGATCCAATCCCCTTGTATGTCAATCATGGGTACAAGTATCTTCATCCATACAAGTACATCAAGGCATCATGTATCCTCATCATCAAAACATGTATATCAAAACATGTATCCTCATCAATAGCATCAAATACATATATCATTAAAGGCATGTATACATCTATCATCAAAAGCATGTATTCTCACTAATACATCTATCATCAAAAGCATGTATACTCACTAATACATCTATCATCAAAAGCATGTATACATCTATCATCAAAAGCATGTATTCTTACTAATACATCTATCATCAAAAGTAAAAATATAAGGGTCCTAAAAATAATTCTAAGTAACTAAGTGCAGTAAATAGGTAACCTCATCATTGATGAGACAGACTTGTTATGAGATACTATGCTACTCCCCCTTTCGAGGAGAGTTCTTTTGAACTATACCAAGCTTGTCTCGAAAGTATTCAAACTTCACTTGAGACAGAGGTTTAGTCAAGATATCAGCAATCTGATCCTCAGTGCTTATATATTCGAGCTTGATAACTCCTCTTTGCACCATATCTCATATATAGAAGTATCGGATCTCTATGTGTTTTGACTTATCGTGGAACATAGGATTTTCAGTCATCTTAATGCAGCTTTGATTGTCACACATAATCACAGTGGGATCCATTTCTATGTCAAACACTCCTTATAAAAGCTTCTGAAGCCATACTGCTTCACAGCTGGCAGAGCAGACAGCCATAAATTCTGCTTCAGCAGTACTAAGAGCCACACTAGATTGTTTCTTGCTGAACCATGAGATCATGGCAGATTCAAGACTATAACATCCACCTGATGTACTCTTTCTGTCTGAGACACTTCCTGCCCAATCAGAATCCGAGTAACCATGTAAACGGAGTTCATGACCTCCAAGATAATATAGACCAAAAATCTAAAGTACCTTTTAGGTACCTCACTACATGCTTTGTAGCTATTAAGTGAACCTTTCTAGGTTCTACTAGATACTGACTTAGGGTATTTACAACAAAGCATATATTTGGCCTAGTATTTGTTAAATACATCAATGACCCAATGATTTGTCTATATAGGGTTAGTTCCACTAAATACGATGAGTCATTAACTAATAACTTCAAGTTGGAGTCCATGGGAGTGGCCATGGATTTATACTCCAACATATCAAATCTTTTTAGAAACTTCACAGCATACTCACCTTGATTTAAAAGATTCCTTTTGCATCTTTCCATACTTCTAGACCTAAGAAGTATTGCATTACTCTGAGATCTTTCATTTTCATTTCTACAGCCATTTTCATGACCTGTTTCTCATTCCTTGTCAGAAAGAGATCATCGTCATACAATAATGGTATGATAGGTTCATCATCCACAACCTTAAGGTAAAGGTTAGGAACAACTTTACTTCTGGTAAAGCCCGAGCTTTGTCATGAAGCTATCAATTGTCCATTATTCACACTCTGCATTGAGTGATCTTCTACATATCTATCTGTGCCATCTCTCGTCAGATGGGTCTACTAATATGAGCCTCAAAATAATTCTAACTCTGTGATGAGTTCTTTCTTGCATCCATGTCATATGTGTATAGAATCCATATTCAACCTTGTAGCAAAGGTTGAGATCCACATTACCCATGGTGATCATTAAGCTCATCAATAGATTATCCATCCTGGGTACCCATACAGAACCTGATTCACACTTCTTCTTTAATTACACCATTAAGAGATTGGTCTTATCTAGTCCCTTGGAGAAAAACATCTCATCATGATTCTCTTCCTCTTTCTAAGAGAATCTCTTAACCACAAGCTTTCTATAGTGTGTTTGATTTGTAAATCTTTTGTTGAACATCCCTCGCTTGTTCAGAGGTCATCATTCATCATGATCTTTCCTGCAAATCAAAATTAAGTACATGATTAGTAATACTTCATAATCATCAAATCATATTGACATGATAACCTAGTATGCATACAGATATCATTTACATAGTTATGCAACTATTTTGACCAGTGCTTTGGCACAACACTTTCCCATATCTTGTATGCATACAGTGGCTATCTAGATGCCTTCCATCTCTACCAGAACATACTATTGAGAGTGTGCACAGCTCTCAGCATGTCAGCAAAGAGGTTTCATTCCAGACAAGCAACAATGGAATGTTTGTCCAATTTACCAATCATATGCATATTAGTAGTATATTGCTCAATGCTTTATGAATGTTTACACTCAGCATGATATATTCTAGGAATACAAATATGCATATGAGCAATATCATTTACTATTTCTAATAACAACCCAAATACTTATCTTTTATGTTTGTGTGGTTGCCTCCCGCTTGATCTTCTATATGTCTTATGAACTTCTATTCATTCTGTACCACTGTGCATGCTCAAGTGTACACTAGTGTCATCCTCATGATCTCATACACAAACATACATTCATTAGTATATTCTCAATATTATCAAAACATTCTAATTCTAAATAATCTTGGATATGTACAGACATGATCATTAGTATTCAGGGTTTCAAGGAAGTCTTCTTTTAATCATGCATATTCTTGTTTGATCTAGTTAGTTAAATCATCAACCAAGATAAGAGACATAATATGCATAAACCCTTGATTACTAACCAATCATACCAAGTATACTTACATAAGGGATCCTAACACAAGGTAAGATTCTAACATGACATAGGAAAACATACCTGGATTAGTATACCTGCTTAGTTATGTACAACATACCTAAACAATCTCTTCAATGATTTAGAGATCTTGAGCTAGAACCTGCATGTCTCATAGGTTAACATAATATAACAAAGTCATACATACCTCGTGAGTCTTTGTCTTCATGTTGTCATGGTCATGGAACTTGATTTGTCTTTTGTGATGTACCTGTATCTTGTTAGCAGACAACATCAAGCTTACACAACACCATAATGCATAAGTACAATCATATAGCCCTAATCAATGAATGCCTTCAATCATTCACATGCATTCATATTGTTACTAGGGTGATAAGACAATTCTAACATTAATCAAGATTGTACTAATAAATAATATGAAGACAAACACATCATGAACTTAATCAAGAATCAGATTTCAAGACATACCTGAACCTCCTTAAGTCATACCTGTCGAGACTTTTTGTAGTCTTCTTATGTAAGGCCTTAGCCTCAACTCCCCCTGAAACTTGATCTGGAGCTTGATTAGGGTTTGCTAGAGAAACCCTAAAAATTCAATCTTTGACTTTCACACTTCTGAATGGATGGAAGAATGTGTCTTGTTGAGCTGATCAACCTATCATTCTTCAATTTTGAAATATCCAAAATTTGACCCCTTAAAATTGCCTTCGAAACTTCTGGATCTTCTAGACAGGAACCCGAACTAGGGTTTGATGAAGCCCACCCTTCTGTCCAATCAAAATGTTTGATCCAAGGCTCTAAACTCTTATTTTTCTGAGGAGCTTCCAGCCGTGGACTCCGGTTCCAAAAATTCTAACTTTCTTCGAAACCCTAAATTCTGGAAGCCATGAATAAAGGTGCTCCAAAAATAATTTTGTTTTGACAGAAATATGCACCTGATTGTTTCTACTATAACTCTGAAATTTCTGCTCCACAGGGTCTGAAAACGTTTTTTGCAGTAGCCTAACCTGTCATATTTCCATCCTCACAGGTCTGACCTCAATTGGATTTTCTGAGAGAGAGTTATGCCAAGTGTCGCAACGTGACATGTTTATGGGATAAAACAGGAGAGCGAACTTGTACGGCGTGCCACGTGTCACTGTTTGAACTTCGGCCTCTGAAAACTTTTCCTGAGATATCTAGCCCTATTATATTTCCATCCTGATAGGTCTGACCTCAATTGGACTCTTTGAGAGAGAGTTATGCCAAGTGTCGCAATGTGACCTGTTTATGGGATAAAACAGGAGAGTGAACTTGTACGGCGTTCCACGTGTCACTAGTTCACCTTCGGCCTCTGGAAAAGTTTCCTGAGATAGTACAGTCTGTGTACTACCTGTCACTTTTTACAAAATTGCATTTGGAGTTTCCTAGCCCAAGTTATGACCTTTTTTCCAAGGTCACCTGATTTTGACTGAGATCTGGAAGAGGCGGAAACCCTAACTTGTACTGATCATAACTCATAAATTACAATGAATCTAAGGGTTCCCTTTGGACAAAAGGTACCTGGGGATGTCATCTACGACCTGTAAACTTTTCAGATCCTGAAACTTCGCATAAATGGATTTATAGCGAAAGTGCCATGATGACTGGTTTTTTCTATATAAAACCCTAACCTTCAAATTGTCGCAAGAGAAGCAAGTGTCATAAGTGCCATACATTGCCTTCCTTCAGGTTAGCTCCGATACCATGTTAAGATTTAATATGATAAGACAGAAAATAGCAGCATTACATTCCATTTCACAGTAATAGCATATACAGGATCACTGAAGAAACAACAAGCACAGCATAAACACAAGAGACACAAATTTATCCTGGGAAACCCTCATGGGGTAGAAAACCCAGTAAAGCTTCCTCAATATAGATGACCAGCAATATACAAAGATGCAAACCAAAGACATGATTTCCTCCTCCACCATAACAGACCTCTCCTCCACAAGTGCGCCTCTCTCAAGTGAGTGAGTGTGTCAAATGAGGAACATACCTCCTCTATTTATACACTACACTGACATGTATTTTACACAAGTACATGTAGGCTTGTATTTAACCATTAGGTTAAATACCCTAGTATAACTGACTGGGACGACCCCCACATGGTGGGTCTAATAACCCTAGTTACCATAACCAATTCGGAGGAATAAACATCTCCGGATTCATAGTATAATCACATCGGAGGTATGGAACATCTCCGGAATAAATAATGTACAAATATAATATTCTTAGAAGTTACAATATTCAACATTGAGAGCTAACAAAAAGAAGAGGCTATAGTCGTTCAGCGAAGGAGACTTAGTCTATGCACACTTGAGGGAGGATAGATTTTCGACAGGAACCTATAACAAGTTGAAGTTGAAGAAGATTGGACCATGTAAGGTTCCGATGAATATTTCAGACAATGCTTACGTGTTGGAGTTGTCGAAGGACTTGATCATATCACCTACGTTCAATGTCTCAGATCTGTACAAGTTGGAAGAAGGTTCAACCAGTAGTAGCATGGAAGTGCCAAACATTGACTAGACAGTTTAGATTACAGGTCAACACGATAGAGAGGAAATCATCGAAGCGATAGAAGAACATGAAGTCATATGGACGCGGAGTTCATGAAAGAAAGAATACCTAGCCAAGTGGAAGGCTGATGAGTTGTAGGAGGGGACATGGATTTACAAAGAAGAGTACAGGATACTGATGGAGTAGTTGAGTTCCTTTTCACTTGGGGAGTCTGATGCAGGAGCATCCAATCCTAGGAAAAACAATCGAAGTTGATCGATAGGAGAATTTGAACAGAGGGATTTTTGACGACCACTGATGCAAAGGAAGATTGGCTATCGAAGCCAAGTAATCGAGCAGAATTTGTCGATATGCGATCGACATGAGGATAAGGTCGAGAGTGAAAATGTATGATGTCGACAGATGATAGGGTTGTAGCGAAAGAGGTCGGGTGTCGATGAGTTGTCGAACAACGACACCGATGGATTGCAGCGAAATCCAAGCATGGAGGACATGGCATACTGGCAGCTGTGGAAGCAAAGTGAAGCCGAAAAGTAAAGTGGAAGGTGATGAAGTGCAGTATGGTCAAGACGTGGGGCCAAAAATTGTAGTAGAGTCAGAGAAGTACAAAATTCAAGGCAAAGTACTTGGCAGCCGTTGGAGGTTGTAGCATTATGTAGATTCTTGTAACATGATAGGAGTTTATTTTGTTCTCTTGGGATGAACTCCAAACCCAACTACTTTCACCACAATTGTGCTCCTTCATTGAGTTTCCTCTGTATCTGATTTACCTTGTACTACTGTTGAATTTCCCTGAGAAATTTTCCATCCAATCCCAACTTGTCCCTTTTTTTTAATTTCCAAGCACTCAAGTTTCATCCATTGATTCATTTCTCAACCATTCCGATTCCGAGTCTTAATTTACCTACCATTATTCTTCAACACTCATGCAATTACACCTTATACCATACCAACTTCATATGGAATATTTCCCATGATCCATTCTTCTTGTAGTCTATATAAAACATTGGTATTATATGATCTATGTATGTCTTTGCTTCCATATATGAGTGTTCACACTAGTTATGTTCTACTTAATTTGCTATTCATTTGTTCCTTTAAATTGTTGTTAACATTCTCTATGTTTGCACATTTTCCCCATTCTCCTTTTTTTTATGGAATTAATTTCTTCATTCTTTAACATATTTCATTGACTTGGACATCCACCATATGGCATTCCATGATCTTGTCTCTAATTGTGCGCAAACTTGATTTAATTATGGAATTTTCTCTACACCTCTTTAAATCACTGCCTGCAAGCTCTATTATTTTGGCTATGATATTTCCACTCAATGGAGTGTTTAATTACGCCATTGGCATATTTTATGATTACCTTATTTGTAAGCATGGCTTATTATTCTTCATTAATTACTTGTCTTTCCTTACCTTAGAATGTTAAGGAATTGAATCTTCCTTTTATGCATGATATTTATGTCATCTTTTATCTGTTGTTTTGTTACATGTTCCTCATTCATATCACTGCTACTCGGCTATACACAATAACCAACTAAAAAAAAACAATTTACTCATATTTATTTTGTGCAATTGAACTTGTTATGTACTCTTTCTCCACACACTAGTAATCCCTTCTATGTTCTTCCTTCATCATGATTTATTATAGAATACAAGTTGCAAGAAAATTCAATGATATCCATACAAGGTATATAACCACTTGTTAATAATATCCCCATAACTCTCTCTCCTTTAACGTCCCTTCTCCTCTATAGTACTATCATATTATCAAGCACTTAGCCAATATTGGTTCAACCTTCAATTAGTGATCTAACAAGTAACTCTACCTTGCTTTGCTCATTCATGATTCAGAACCATCTGTGAGTATCTGATAGTGATACATACCCAATTTTATGTTTGTTATATACATCTATTACCATAACTCTCTCCCCAAATTGCAATATTTTGAATTTCCTCTACAACAAGATTTTCCTTGTCAAATTAAACTCCAAGGTTATTCTCTTCTCACTTTCCGAAACAAATAGAAATATATTTAAAAAAAATAAGAACCTTCAATGACCTTCTCCTTTGAATAAACTTGACTATGACTGTTTCCACACCCCATTCTAATCTTACAATGAAAAATTGCATTTCTCCAAAATTTGTAAATTCATCCAATTTACAATATTCCTTATCTAATTAAGCTGAGAGGCATTATTTTATGCACTTTGTCGAATACCTAGGAACTTTACTTCAAAAATTCACTCTATTTTTTATATTCTCTTTTATATTACCTTTTCCAGTGACTGTATATACTCTTAATTCTGTGTTTTGAGTAAAGAATTACATCTTTCCCAATATATCACTTTTTCCCAATACTGCTTCATTCTTGTGGCTAATTTGAATCTCAAAATACCCATTCTTGAGACTTGTACCTAATACATGAAATTTGTTCCTACATCAAATATTTTAGGTAAATCCTTTTCCAAAATTTCATAAAAAAAATCATGTATACATAAAAATTATGGAAAATACCCATTTGACAGTTCTTATCAAATTAGGCTGCATGCCCCCCTTTCTATTAAATTTATGGAGAAATAAGAAATATTGATTCACAATGAGGTTCGGTGTTCTTAATAACCCACTAATACTCTTTGCAATGGCTATACCCCTGTTCAATTTTAATTTTAATGCTGAAAGTTATATCTCTATGAAATCACAGTTTTTGTCCAATTTTACCTTGTTTTTGTAACCACACTTATTATGAAGGACCAAATTCTGAGGCCAGTAGAAGAAAATTAGTAAGGAAATATCAATATTTTTGTATTGAGAGATGATAGCCGATATTTTGTTGAGTACCCAAAAACTTTATTTAACAAATATGATATTCCAATCAAATTTTATAAAATTATGGAATCACCAACTTTTAATTTCTGCAATTCTTCTAGACTTGGAATTTTCATTGAAAATTGCTATCTCCCAAACTAAGCACTTTTGAAAAAAAAAACTCCAGCCAAATTTGTTTGTCTTGATGAGTAGAAAAAATGTTGAAATCATAAAATTTTCTACTTATGAGTTCTTGGGTCAGTTTTGCCTCCTTCAAGTTTTCAAAAATTGACCTTTTGTGTTCCCAAATAGTAGATTTATGCCTTCTTTTGCATCTTAGCTCCATATATTTTGGAATCTGACCTCAAGGATCTAGATTTAACTATGTTCTTTGATCATGACTGCATCTTAACAATTTGAGCCTCAACCGCCCACCTGCCCATCCTTGGGCTACAAACCTTTAAAACCCATTAAATCATAATTTCTATAAACTAGAGAAGAATGGGTCCATACCCCTCACTAGAAATCCTATATCCTCCTTAAATAGCGTCAAATGGCACAAGTATCATCAAATTCTGAGTTAAAATGCTCTTGTTATGGCCAAAAACAAAAATTTGGTTGTAGATGTTATATATATATATATATATAATTTTATGTTGACGTGGCATGTTTTTAATGTGGTAGGACATATGTCTGTTGAGGTGTCATACGGATCCTATGTTTCATCTGATAATGTGTCCAAGTCACCCTCCCTTCCCACTAGGTCATCACATTACCTGATCTTGAGCAGAAATGTGCCAGTGGTATTCCCTTACTGGGAATGGTAACGACTCGTGGACAAGTGGTTTTGGAAAATATTTTGTTTGAGCCGTTGCCAATAACAAATTGACATGTGGATAGGCGGTATCCACGCAATGACTCGCCCTCCCACTGTTAACTAGTGTGCTAGTTGTTGGTGCAATATGCATCACATCCGTTGATCGTGGGTGCCTCTGCCTGATCTTGTCCACTGATGATGTAGGCTAGTCCACGTTACTCTCTTCATCCTAGTGGAAGTTCTATTTCATCCTAGATTCATGTGACACCTCCACATCACAATTTCCATGTGGCACCTATGGGGTCCACATGATTTTTTTTTCAAAAAATCAACCTTTTAATAGGCTTATGAAATTTACACTTGGAAAATTTTCTTCAAAAATAGGTGTCCAACCTGAATTACTACTGGCCTCTTCCACTATTGGAAAATCATTATGTCAACCAACATAGCTGTACACTCTTGGATTTTCTTCTTACTGGTAAATTTTTGTAAGTTGCCAAAACTGCATTTTTTTATGCTGATGTTAAATGCTGTGCAAATTGTGAAGGGTTGAATACATAAAAAATATACAAGCTATTTCTATGAGAATGCATTCACCAATGCCATTAATTTTTTTCACTTAAATCATACGGTAGAATTATTTAACACAAATAGAAATAAATACCGATAATTTATACATAGAGGGAGACTTATATGAAAATATAACCAATTGACTACAGCCCAAGGTAGTTCCTCCCAACCATAGGTTTTGTCAATCCTTATCTTTCTTTGATAGGCCACCCCTGTGATGGGGCTACCAGTCCACAAGAAGGTACATAGTTTCCGACTACAACTATTCCCATCCACTGTTCTTGGTATGGCTCCTCGTCTATAGTACAATGGTGGTGGTACATGTGATAGTGGTTTAGATCTGACAACAACTTATGGCTTCATCATGGGAGAATGATGGCCGATCAAACTAGTTCTCAATAATTATATGCATGTTGAGGACTAGCCAAGTGGCATCAAGGATGATAGAAAGTAGACAAATGACATACATGGGATTGGACACCTTTTTTTCCCTCTAATCTCAATCCTAGGTCAATTAACCCAAGATTATGCTTAATGAACTTTAATAAAGAGGAATTAATAAAACATAGGATACAAGGAATAAATAAAGGTAATGACTCGAATAATAAGTGACTAGGGTCATCTCCCCTTTAAAGCCCCTTCTCACTCTCCCTCTTCTGGAATCATAGTCCCCCATCTCTTGATCATCCTTCTTAGTTTGTAGTAGTTGTGTGCTTTTATATTAAATGTAAAATGTACATAATTACATCACTTTGGTCATAATGGACCCTTCATGTCTAGCTTCTATCCATCTCCAACATATTTACATAATTACATTCTAGGGTAAAAAATGGGGTGTTACACCTCCAATACAAAATTATGCAACATAACTTTGATATGCTGACGCACATCGTCTTTCAAGCATTTCCCTTGGACCTTCCTATCATGGCACCTTAGAACAAATCTGACTAGGAGCTCTGATTTTTTGACATGTTTTCTCCCATCGGGGCTTCCCATCGAACTTTCTCTTGGTGTTACCTTAGGAAAACCCTGATACAAAACTTCGAAATGTTGACACATGTCCTCTTTCAGAATTTTCTGTTGGAGCTTCTGTCCGTGACACCATAAAACAACTTCAACATAAAGCTCTAATGTGATTCCATGTGACCTATTAGGAATTTCCATCGGATATTCTCATTGGAAATTCCCTTTCGTGATGCCTTATCATAAATCTGATGCAGAACTCCGAAACACTGACATGTGTCCTATCGAGATTCGCCAATGGACATACCCATCAAACCTTCCTTTCATGATTCCTTAAGACAAATCCAATGTAGAACTCTAAAAATATGACACATGTCCTATCGATATTTTCCATCATACCTTCCTTTCGAGAAGTCATAAATAAACTATGACAAGGAAATTTGAAATGTTGACATCTGTCCTATCAGGATTCCCATTGAGCATTGTTTAACTGGTACATTCCAACAACCCTGATATCAAACATCGACAACCACTCAATTTTTTCCACTCGACACCACAACGGGGTTCAACTATAAGGGTTTTCACCCAATTATTACCAATCTCACCCTCAATATCAAACTTCGATGACCACTGGGATCCTACCACTTGTCACCATGATAGTTTTTTTGTCAGGGTTCTTTGGTGTTTCCTACAAGTTCGGGTTTCTGGCCCATACAACTCCAATGTTGCAACCTAGAGCTTTGATACCACTCTGTAATGTCCTCATCCATTAGGCAGACAACATAAAAAGAGTTATGAATGATTACAGGTTTAGAATTAATCTCAAAGACCATATACAATCCATAAACATGAAATAAAAACATGTGTAGATGCATAATATAAACACAATAAATTTAAACTTAATCCACACACATAACACATGCATTTACCAACATAAATAATCATAGGCATAGTAATAACAACATTTCATATTCAAATATCACAGAGAATCTTATCTGGAACAAGAGTCCAAGAAATTGGCTATGTAAGTGCACTTTTCCACCCAACCATAGATATTCTGTCCAACATATATTATTTCTCTTGAGAGTCCAACCCAATCTAGGATATGAGTCCACTAGGGTAAAGGAAATACCTACATGCTTCTATCTCTTTTCCCATAACCCATTCTTTTCTCTATGCTCAACCAAATGCTCATACAAAACTCTATAACCATTTCACTAAGCTAGCATACCCTTGGCTCCACAATACCTTCCCAATACAATACCTTCTAGACTTAGGCATCCCCTTCACCCATCCAAGTCTCTCAGGTGATCCATCTTGCCAAGTGCTTCCAATGTGTGCATCTAGGAAATTTTTAAGGACCCACAATTTTTTTAAAGTGTAAAAACTTTGGCGAATCGTACTAATTCTTAAATTTGCAAGCATAAAATGTTTGACAATTTGTTTGTAAAAATATTCAAATTTCTAAGGACTTTATATAGTTTATGGACAATTTTTTTGATTTTTAGAGTTAAAAAAATGATCCCATGGAATTTGGGATAATTATTTTAGAAAAAAATGGAAATTGGAGAATCATTTTTTGGAAAAAACATCGAAAAATAGCCCATGGGTTAAATTTTGCCCCTATAATTTTTCATGGTGTGCATAGAAAGAGTCTAACCAGTTGTGTACTACTAGAGATCTACCTATAGCTTTCATTCATTGCTTCTCAGGCATGTAGGAGTAGCAAAAATCAAGGGGTAAGGTCTTAGGCCTTAATGATCACTTGCCATCATCTCTCTTTCTTCTCAATCTACAGTTCAAGTTTCAGGTTCGGGGTCAGGGTAAAATGCAGTGACCAGTGACCTTTATAGGTAATAGATTGAGTGAGGAAGGTCTATGCTTAGGGTAGGTTCTGAATGCAAGGTCAGGTCTTTGTGCTCGCGAAGGTAAGTCTCTGTGACATCGAAGGTGAGCGTCTACATAGTATGGAGTCAACATAAGTCTGAAAAAAAGGGTGATAATGTCTATGATGGTGGGTCTATGAGGGTAAACAAGAATTAATGCAAGGGTAAGATGATTTGAATGCAAGAGTAAATGATTTGAATGCAAGAGTAAAATGATCTGACACATGGTAAAACAATCTATCCCACCCAACACCCTTCAAGGATCAGGCATCCCTATCACCAATATGGGTTCCTCGGGTGATCCATCTTGTTAGGTGCATACTAGAGTGTGCACAAGTTCAATGAAGGAAAAAATGAGAGTGTCTACCATGAAAAAAATGTATGGGTGAGGGTGTGTGTGTAAGTGTCTGTCAAGGAGGATGTCTTTGTGGGGTGCATAAGTCTTGGTGTAAGGGTGAATGTGTGTTGAGTCCACGAGCGTGCATGCGTGAAAAGGTAAGGTCAGTGGCTCTAACTCCCCAAGTAGGATAGAGGGGAAAGAAAAAATCCTCCTAGACATAACTTCTAGCCATGGAGAAAGGGGATTTTTCACTACCATAGTATCACTTACACCCCCATGATTCCTTAAGAGCATGAAGAGAATTCTCCCACCAACCTCACATAAAAATTAATGATTCAGTGAAACAATCAAAAGTAGGTAATTGACTCATTCAAGGCTCATGGAAACAATGGATTGGCTCTATGGATAGCAATTGAAAATCAAGGATTCAATCTCCCTTATCCCCCATTTCCTCTTCCCCTCTAGTGGAATCATAGCCCCTGTGGTGCACCTTGCACAACCATCTTGGACCATTCATGTTATTAATCAACATAATATTTACATAGCATTCTGATTAGCTTGATAAGCCAATCAAACAGTCTATTTAAGAAAAAAATTACATAATGGATTCAATATATTACAAGGGTCAAACAGGGGGTATTACATTATTGAATTGGATTAGTAATCCCATAGATAAATTTCCCATTAAAACTAGATTAGATAAAATTACTTTTTCACTTGTCTATTGCAAGTATAAGTGCTTTCTCCTTTATCCCTCAACCATAGATAATGTTTCTAGTTGGATATTATAGTTTTTTTGGATGGATATTAGCTCATGATATGAGTCAAAGTATGACCTAAGGAAAGTAGTTAATGACTTGTATGACTGTTAATTAGATACTTTACATTTATGTGTTGTAATGTAACCAAATTCATCATGATGTCATATTAGGAAAATGGGGTATTCGTCCAACAACCCAAATATGTTATTCTCATTGATTATATGACATTAAAATTATCAAGAGAATACATTCCCAATATTTGCATTCTCATATTAGATTCAACTCAATCTTTTAGAATTATAACTAAATAAATAAACTTTTTGGTTCATGATTCTAAACCTTGACTTTCATTTCATTAAACATAGTTCACTATGATATAGTGCATCTAATAACAATACTTGTCCATTCAAGCAATACGAGTACTGATAATACAAACGACAATCATCCTATTAATCAATAAGTATTTATTTTTGAAATACCTTATTATGAGGTGACTCATTGTATAAAACCAATATAAGTTCATTATACCCTTCTAGATGGATTTAAGAGCATAAAGTTAATTCTACTCTAATGTGTGAAAACATAAACATATCTTTCTTCACGTAGCATACTAACTCTTGATCGTAATAACAGACCTTGTAATTACAATCATTTATATGACAAAGTAGAATTAACCTCTACATTAAGCTTATGTGCTTCCATTATGCTTGCATCATACCACTAGTCCTAAACCATCAAAATCTCTAATGCTTCAACTATTCAAGTGAGTATCCTTTCATGAACTTATATGATTATTTCTGTCTTAATTGCATAAAATACAAATAACTTACCTTTCATACATTATGTACTTTAGCTTGTAATACATTTACGATAAAAGTGGGGTAACCACCCAATTGTATGACATAAAAGGAATACTTTTTGAAGAATGTAACTTCATAAGATATTCTTATTTGTATTATTTGTGTCATTTATACCATTGTAGTGTACACCCTATGGGGATTATTATTGATGTAATTGATCATGTAAAAGTCATTGAAAGAGTCAATGTAAACCCTAACTATTAGGTTGGCTTGGAAAGATCTAGAAAATAATATTTTATAGTGAAATTGACAAGTCGACCCAGTTACGAGAGTCAATTCGGCCCTGCTGGTAAAAAGGTCAATCTGGTTTATTAGTATGTATGAGGAGTTCAACCTCCTCATTTGGTCACCTCATTCACTCATTGAGTTCACATGAGTAGGAGAGATAGAGTCAAGTGAATAGTTGCTTTTGGAGTCTTCTTGTTTTGGGTCTTTGCACGAGGAATACTATTGTACATTGTGACAAATCTATATTGAAGAAGTTTGCTGGGTTTTTCTACCCCACGAGCGTTTTCCCAGGATAAATTATTGTGTACTATTGTTTATGCTGTGCTTGTTTATATTTCAATGATCCTTATTATTATGGCACTTAAAATTTAACGTGGTATCAGATCCATATTTGAAAGAAAACATTGTGCAGCTACTACAAATCCAAAAACTAGGGTTTCTATTTTTGGGATATCTCTCCATACATCAGCTGAAAAAGAGGGTGCATTCAACTCACCTCATTAGGGCACATATTTTTGTCGAAGTAGAATTCAATTTCGAGAATTTTCATTTTTGGGCCCACTACTACAATGCGGATAACTAGGGAATCATGGTTTTGGAGGATCTGTCCATAGATTTGGGAAAATGAGTACATTTCTCAACTCACCTTGGGGAGTCACATATTTTCCTCCAATTAGTTTTGAAAGATCCCAAAGTTGAGAAATTAGGGTTTCTCTAACAAACTCTAGGTCACCCTGCAACTAGATCTCAGAAATCAACTTTTGGTTGGAGCATCTCATTCGGTAAGTTATACTCTCTCTATTTTCATTTGAGGTTCTCATTTATCAAGTTTATCAAGATGACAAATCATACCAAGCTTGAGTATAAGATTGAAGGGGATGAGAACTTCTGAGCATGGAATTATAGGGTGTTGCTCATCCTAGAAGAGCATGGATTGGACAAGTATGTCACATAAATAGTTGTGGAGCCAGAAGGATATGGGGATAAAGAAAAGCACAAGAAGAACCTTATCAAGGCTAAGAGGATCATAGCTGACTCCATCAAGGATCACTTGATCCCACACATCTCTTCTCTAAAGTCTCCGAAAGAGATGTTTGATGCATTGAAGGGAATATTTGAAGGAACCAACAACAATAGGAAGATGATATTGAGGACTCAAATCAAGGATGTGAATATGAAAATCAATGAAAGTATCCAATCCTAATTCAAAAGGGTCTCCAACATCATAGATCAGCTAAGTTCCATTGGAGATGAGGTTGAAAATGCAGAATTATTGATGACTACCCTAAATGGTCTTCCAAGATCATGGGAGTCATATATTCAAGGAATATGTTCAAGGAAGAAACTCATACTTTTAGTGCACTTTTGGAATATTGCGCTCAAGAGGAGGAAAGGATTATAGCTAGAGAAGAGAAGCTAGGTGATGAAGATAATCAAGCTCTGGCAACTCATACCAAGAGAAGAAAGAAGGAATATTATCATCAAAAGAGATCTCACAAAGATAAAAGACCTCCTAAAGACTATTCAAGTTTCAGATGCTACCATTGTGATGAGATGGGACACATTGCTAGGAATTGTCCCAAGAAGAAAGGAAACGAGAAAGGAAACAAGAAAAGACATCATACTAATGCTCCAGAGGATGATGAACCAGCTAGGATAAAGAAGATTCCTCGAGTGATGAGGAATATGTATTTTGATCCACAAGAATTCAAACTAGGAAGATGGAAGAAACTCTTATCCATTTCAACATTGGATAAGAAGGGATGTAGTTGTGATTGGTGATGAAGAAGTAGAGACACACAGATTCCTCACCAGTAAACAGTTCCATGTGATCTATGGTGTAGAAGACTTGCTTAGCATTGTCGATCATAAGCAAGAAAGGCACGGATCCACAGAATCAGATGATGGAGTAGGGCACACTGTCAGATACTCCAGTAATTCCTGCAAGGAGACAAGGATCAAGAGGGATCCTACCAAACAAACAAAGACAAGTATTTGAATTGTCATTTCCTATATATCTAATTGTTTAAATGATATTTTTCAATGGTGTACATATTTATGTTCCTAGATTTAGGAAGTGTATTATTCATGTTAGAGTGTTTGCATTGATGAACATTATACTACTAATATGCATGTGATGGGTAAGTGGCCTATAATGCTGTACAACATTCCATTGCTACTTATCTAGAATGAAACCTCTTTGCTAACATGTTGGGAGTAGTGCACACTCTTAATAATGTTCTGGTAGAGATGGAAGGAATTTAGAAAGTTATCGTATGAATGCGGGATATGGATGAATGTTGTGTTGAAGCATTGGATAAGATAGTTGCATGACTGTGTGACCTATCCATAAGAATTTGTTTTGAAAAATTATGAAATGTTCTAATCATGCAATTGAATTTTGACTTGTAGGAAATATCATGTACCATCACCTACAAGAGAATAATGATGAGACTTGTTCTAAAGAACAAGTGACGATGGTTCAACTATGACATTCAAGAAGATTTACATACTACAAAAGTACAAAGTGAGGGTTATCTCAGAAAGAGGGAGTCAACTATGATGTGAAGTTGCTCTAGTGACCAGACGCACTTCCTCAGTGGTGGATATTACACTAGATAAATGGTGTAATCGAAGTAGAAGTGTAGATCGAGCAACCTCCAGGATTCGAGACTCCCTATAAAGAACCACATGTGCGTAGATTGAAGAAGGATTTGTACGGGATCAACAGGAACCCATGGGATAACATATGAGATTGAGGATCACCTAGAGTTATGAGATATCAACCTTTTCTATAAGTTGAAGATGAGGAGCTCATAGATGGGTGCAAGAGAGAACTTGCAATAGAGTTTGAGATATTGGTATCCAATGACCTAGAGAGATGAAATAGATGGATACACAATAGATCATCCGAAGAAAAAGATACCAAATACTCCAGTGTAGAATGTCCCAATGCAGAAAGTATAAGATGTAAAGGGAGGATAGTGCTCAGTTACAGAGGGAGCAGGAAAGCTTTGCTTCAGAGGGAGTCATTACAACACATATTGAGAGACATGATCACTTAGCCTCTATCCATGGAAAAGGTTGTTTTCCACAGTATCTCAGGGATATCGTCAGAGTGATACCAAATGTGTCCCCTCATGAAAAGGAAGTATATGTGGTGTAGGAACCCAAGACATGGAATGATAGGATTGATAGGTTTCTGACGAGCTTGAGATTTACGAAGAGTAAATCGGATTCCAACCTTTATTATAAGGTCAAGGAAGAAAATCCCATGATTCTACTGTTGTATGTACATGACTTCTTATTGATAGGTGAGGAGAATCTCATAGCAAAAACGAAGACAAATATTTCTGCATAATTTGTGATGAAATACCTAGGTATGATGGATTACTTCTTAGGTCTTGGGTTGTGGTAGAATCCAGAGGAAATTTTCCCGAGTCAAGGAAAGTATGTGGCAGAGATCCTGAAGAGATTTGGGATGATGGATTGTAAGGCCATGGACACACCTATGGAATCGAATCTAAAGTTGCTGAATGATACATCTTCAGAATTGGTGGATGCCATAGTGTATAGACAGATGATTGGTTCACTAATGTACTTGACGAAAACAAGGCTAGAATTATGCTTTGCGCTGAATACTCTAAGTCATTATATGGTAGAGTTGAGAGATTTTCACCTGGCTGTAGAAAAGCATGTGCTAAGGTACCTGAAGGGTATGGTTGATTATGGTCTCAGGTATGCATCGAATCAGAAGATTAATCTACAAGGTTATGTCAATGTAGATTGTGTTGGGAGTGTCACAGATAGAAAGAGCACATCAGGGTGCTACTTCAGTTTGGGATCGGGTATGATCTCATGGTTCAGTAGGAAGCATATGAATGTAGCACTCAATATAGTTGAAGCCGAGTATATGGCACCTTGTTCGGCAAGATGCGAGGTAGTATGGCTTCGAAAGTTGCTATCAAGATTGTTTGACCTCGAATTAGAGATGACTTGTGTCTTTTCTGACAACCAAATTTGTGTAAGGTTTCCAGAGAACCCTGTGTTCCATGACAAGTCGAAGCACATCGATATCATGTATCACTATATCTGGGATATGGTGTATAAGGGACCAGTGAGAATCCAGTATATCAAAACATATGAGCAGAGTGAGAATCTACTATATATCCAATGTGTTGACCAGGCCTCTGTCTAGGTTGAAGTTCAAGTACTTCAGGGACAATCTTGGAGTCATCCAGATCAAGAGGGAGTGATGAGATTGGATGAGGTAGCACTTAGTCAAGGGTCATGTGATGCAATTGAGTCTCCTAGGCTATGCGAGGATTTGAACGAGTAGTGAGGTAATGCAAGTAGTTGCGGTGTGCAATGTAATGGAGCTCCTAGTATGGAACCACTAGATTCCTTTCTCGGTTCGTGGAAGAGGACCATTGCATATGGTATGAAAAAAGATTAGCTCTGAAAATATCAACATCCAGTATGAAACATGATTGGATCTGTAGTGGTGAGCATCCAATATGAAACGGGAGTGGATCTACGAGATATCTACATCCAGTATGAAATAGGACTGGCTCTACAAGATATCTACATCCAGTATGAAATAGGACTGGCTCTATGGTGGTGAGCATCCAGTATGAAACAAGATTGGCTCTTCAGGATATCTACATCCAATATGAAACATGATTGGATCTGTAGTAGTGTGCATCTAGTATGAAAACAGACTAGTTCTGCAGGATATCTACATCTAATATGAAATGTTAGTTTTTCAGAATTTACTTCAATATGATTTAGGATATTAACTGAGAGAACAAAATGTACAACATATCTACATCATATCAATCATGGAAATAATAATGCAAGCACACAAGAGACAATAGACACATAGAGTTTCATTGGGGAAAACCATAAAGGTGAAAAACCCCACAACTTCCTCAGAGATAAATAGAGCAATGATACAACTCAAGCATAAGAGATAGTCTTCTCCTAGAAGCAACTTCTCCTCCTCCACAAGTGTGCCAATCTCCAATGAGAGTATGAGTGAGAAAGTGAATGATCAAATAGAGTTCCTCCCGCACTCTATTTATACTTGACTTGACTTGCCTAATAACCTTTGCTAGGTCGGCCTTAACTTAACCACATAACATAATGCTGATAGGGCCGACCCCCAATAGGGTGGTCTAATAACCCTTTAACCCACATGACTTATACAGGGCAAACCCCAACACGATGGTCTAATAGCCCATCAAGTATAAGTTACGACACTTACAATATAAATGACGACACTTCTGTATAGAGGAATAATAACATCTCTATATGAATACAAACACTTCCGTATAGAGGAATAATAACATCTCTATAGGAATACAATATACATATATGAAATAAATTCCAACGTTACAAATACATCAACACTCCCTCTTAACTAGGAAGGTATTTCTCGACACATGTATTCTAGCACAGGTCTTCTTCTCTAGATCATCGTCACTGGATCATCATCATTGAATCATCGTCATCGTCACTGCTGCTTCTATCTCAATCAATCTCTGAACTACTCGTCATAGGAATTTCTACAGAGCCAATCCTTTTTCATACTGGATGTAGGCCCACCACCTGCAGGTCTTCATCATCACTGGCCATACTGTGGAATCCTCTAGACTTATATTTACGTGCGTCACAATGCCTCAAAAGAGTATCCCAGTATCCTTTATGTGCCGAAGCACAACCAGAAAGATCTCCCAGGTCCACTTACATGTGACTGTCGCAAAACCTTAAAAGAGTGTCTTGACTAGCAAGAACTCTAAAGAACATCCGAGGCCTTTTACGTGACTAGCACAACCTGTTCGGATCTCCAGGACATATTACATGTGACCCCCACCACAAAACCTTAAAAGAGTGTCAATCAAGAACTCTAAAAAGCATCTGAGGCCTTTTACATGACTAGCACAAACTGTCAAGATCTCCAGGACTTATTACATGTGATCATGGCAATGCCTTGAAAGAGAATCCCAGGACTTATTACGGGCACACAGCCCAACCTATCGGATCTCCCAGGTCTACTTATTAGCCATAGGATAATGCCTCGAAAGAGCACCCCAGGATGTTACGAGCACATAGCTCTACATGTCGGATCTCCCAGGTCTATTTATATGTCCTCCCAGAGAAATGCCTCAAAACAGAATCCCATGACTTATTACGGGCATGCAGCCCAACCTATCAGATCTCCCAGGTCTACTTATATGCCCATCTGCACAACTTGTCCACGACCATAGAGTATCAACCTGATACTCACCATACATCATCCTGATGTACATGATCATCCTGATCATCAGAGCAACATCCTGATACATATCATCTGGAGCAACATCCTGAAGCTCATCATCCATTATCATCCTAATCATACAGTCCATCCACCTTATGCATATCAACATACATGATCTACCTGATCATACAATGTATCTACTTGATACATATCATCATACATGATCTATCTGATCATACAATGTATCCACCTAATACATATACAAATACATGATCCAACTGATCATATCCAACATCCAACATGATGCATATACATATACATGATCCAACTGATCATATCCATCATCCAACATGATGCATATACATATAAATGATCCAACTGATGATATCCAACATCCAACATGATGCATATACATATACATGATCCAACTGATCATAAAAAGTATCCAACATGATGCATATACATATACATGATATAACTGATCATAAAAAGCATCCAACATGATGCATATACATATACATGATCCAACTGATCATATCCAGCATCCAACATGATGCATATAAATATACATGATCGAATTGATGATAAAAAGCATCCAACATGATGCATATATAGATCAGTAATTGGAGCATCGTCCTGATGCTCATCACACAGTGCTTACATCCATAACCATGCGAAGGATCCTCCTCTCGCCATGCTCAGAATGGCTCCTGCAAATTTGTCCATCACTTCTTCCACGAAGTGTCATCAATCTCGAGAACACCAAGCCTCTCTCTGAAGTATTCAAACTTCACTCTAGTTAGTGGTTTCATCAACACATCTGCAACCTGCTCATTCGTTGCAACATACAGGAGATTCACTGCTCCTCTTTGCACCATGTCCCTGATATAGTGATATTTGATCTCAATGCGCTTTGACCTATCGTGGAACACTAGGTTCTCAAAAAGCTTCACACAACTCTGGTTATCACAAAATATACCAATAGCATCCAACAGGAGATTGAATAACTTAGACAGTAGCTTCCTTAGCCATACTGCCTCACAACTAGCCGAACAAGATACAACATACTCTGCTTCAGCTATAATCAGTGCTATGCAAGACTGCTTCCTGCTAAACCAAGAGATCACACCTGATCCCATACTAAAGCAGCACCCAGAAGTGCTCTTCCTATCTGCAGAACTGCCTACCCAGTCTGAATCAACATAACCCTGTAGGTTAAACTTTTGATTCACATCATACTTGAGCCCATAATCAATTGTACCCTTCAGGTACCTCAGAATATGCTTTAAAACAATCAGGTGAACATTCCTTGGATTTGTCAAGAATTGGCTCAATGTGTTCACTGCAAAGAAAATATCTGGTCTCGTGTTCGTCAGGTACATCAAGGACCCAATCATCTAATGATACATAGCGACATCAACCTGCTTAGATGAAGCATCACACAGAAGCTTCAGGTTTGATGTCATAGGTGTGGCCATGGCCTTGCAGTCCATCATCCCGAACCTCTTTAGGATCTCTACTGCATACTTCCCTTGTCTAAGGAAGATTCCATCCACACTCTACCACACCTCCATTCCTAGTAAATAGTGCATCATCCCCAAGTCCTTCATCTCAAACTCGGCAGCAAGCTTCCTCTTCGTATCAACAATCAATCTATCCTCACCTGTTACAAACAGGTCATCCACATACAATAGTAGTATCACCGAATTTCCTTCCTCAACCTTGTAGTAAAGGTTGGAATCTGCTTTACTCTTGGTAAAGCCCAAACTAGATAGGAAGCCATCTATCCTGCCATACTAGGTCTTGGGTGCCTGTTTCAAACCATACAGGGATTTCTTCAATCTGCACACATATGAATCCCTGTCATGTGTCTCAAAACCAAGTGGCTACTCTGCATACACTTCCTCCTCGACTACACCATTCAAGAACGTTGTTTTGACATCCATCTGGTGTATCTTCCATTTCATCACTGCAACCAGAGAAAGTACTGATCTGATGGAAGTGTATCTGGCTACAGGTGCAAAAGTCTTTTCATAGTCAATTCCTCTTTCTGGGAGAAGCCACGAGCTACAACCTCTCTTTGTATTTCTCCATGCTACCATCTGTAGCATTCTTGATCTTATAGATCCACTTGGAAGTCACAACAAGCTTCCCTTCAGGTCTTGGGAAAACATCCCAAACATGATCGATTGGTACTTCTCAACCATGGCATCCTTTTAATGTATCCCGTATCCTAGGAACTTCAGATTCTTCAATATCTTTAATAGATAGTTTTAACTTCATTGCTAGAACAAAAGTTGTAGTTCTTCTTTTGTAGGTGATGGTATACGATCTTTCCTACAAAACAAGTTAAATTACATGTTTAGAAAACATCTCATAGTTTTCGGAGCAAATTCTTACACATAAAGAAATATTTCATACATTCATGCAATTATTTTAGCCAATTCTTCATTACAACATTTATCCATATCCCGTAACTTTCTAGATGCCCTGCAATCTCTACCAGAACATTGTTAAGAGTGTGCATAACTCCTAACATGTCAGCAAAGAGGTTTCATTCTAGATAAGTAGCAATGGAATGTTGTACAATGCCATAGGCCACTTACCCATCACATGCATATTAGTAGTATATTGTTCATTAATGCAATTATTCTAATATGCATAATACACACCCTAAGTCTAGGAACATAAGCATATACATCATTAAACAATATTATTTAAACAAACAAGTATGCAAGAAATGACAATTCAAATACTTATCTTTGTTTGGTTATAGGGTGGACTCCCTCTCAATATTTGCTTCCTTGTAGGAACTACTGGAGTGTGCTCCCTCTTGATCTTTGCTTCCTGGATTACCTGTCTTTGAACTTATATCCATCCTCAATCACTATGCATACTTACCAGTATCATCATTGTGTTATCCTCGAGATCTCATACAGACATTCATTAGTATAATCTTAATACTATCAAAAACATTATGATTCTAAGTAATCTTATACATGTATAGTCAAGATCATTTCATACACAGATAATTCATCACAATTATTTAACTCATGCATATTTCTATTTGACCATAGGACTTTTCTAGTTAGTCATATCATCAATCAAAGTAAGAAGCATAATATGCCTAAACCCATGATTACTCAAACCTATAACTTCATGAATAATCATTATCAATCATACCAAGTATACTTATATAAGAGATCCTATTACAAGGTAGGATTCTAACTTGATATAGGAAAAACATACTTGGATATCATATTTGCTAGTTATGTCTAGCAATGTCTATCTTGTTCTCTTCAATGAATTGTGCTAGTAACCTGCATATCTCATAGGTTAATCATTATAGAACCAAGTTATACATAGCTGGTAAGTAGATCTTCTATGTGATCCATGACAATGGATGAATCTTTGTCTTCATGTCAACATGGTCATATGTTCTTGAACTAGAACATGATTAGTCTTTATTGATGTACCTTTCATGTTAGCGGACAACATTAACCTCATACAACACCACAATGCATTAGTACAATCATAAGTGTCAAAACCCTAATCAAAGAATATCTGTATTCATAATTTTATTAAGGTGATACGACAAGTCTAAAGTTAATCAAGATTGTACTAATCTTAATGAAGAAAAACATACCATAAACTTAATGATGAATAGATGTCGAAACATACTTGGATAAGTCATACCTGTCGAGATTGCTTGTAATCTTCTTATGTAAGGCCTTAGCCTCATCTCCCTTTGAAACTGGAACTTCTTTACTTATGCAGGTGACCAATCCATTCTCTTCTAGGATTAACCCAATCCACTTGATTTGTAGAAACTGGACCTGGAGCTGGATTAGGCTTTGTCAGGGAAACCCTAAAAATTCAAACTTATGAAAGGATAGAAAGATGCGCCTTTCTGAGCTGGTCAAGCTGGTATACTTAGAATTTGAAAACTGCAAAGTTTCACCCCTCAAAATTGCCTTTTATATTTCTGGATTCACTAGGGAGGACCCTGAATTAGGGTTTGAGTTTCCTGAAGCTTCACCCAACCAAATAGATTGATCCAAAGCTCTAAAATTTGATTTTTTCAAGGAGCTTCCAGCATTGTCACAAATTTAAAAAATTCCCATTTTTACAGAAGCCCTAATTTTTCACTTTTCTGATCAAAGTCCCGAACTAGGGTTTGATCAAGAACGACCTTCTACCCAACCAAAAAATTTGTTCTTGGTCTCTAAGTTTTGATTTTGATGAGGATCATTCAGCCTTGGTCTCCAATACAAAAATTCCAACATTCTCCGAAACCCTAAATTCCCAGAGCCATGAATGAAGGTGCTCAAAATCCAATTATGTTTTGACATAAATATGCATTTGATTGTTTCTAGTGTAACTCTAAAATCATGAATCCACAGGGTCTGAAACTATGATATGTGGTAGCGTGACCTGTCATCTTTCCAACCCCACAGGTCTGACCTCAATTGGATTCTCTGAGACAGAGTTATTGCAATTTTCGCAACATGATCGATTTATGGGATAAAATAGGAGAGCGAACTTGTACAGAGTTCCATGTGTCACTGGTTCACTTTCAACCTCTAAACCTTCGGCTTGTGAAATTACAGTTTGTGCCCTACCTGTCACATTTTATGACATTTTATTTGGAGCTTCCTAGCCCAAGTTGTGACCTTTTGTCCTAGGTCACATGTTTATGACTGAGATCTGGAAGAGGCAGAAACCCTAGATTGTATAGATCATAAAACACAAATTACAATGAATTAGAAGTTGTGCTTCATACACAAGGTACATTGGGATCTTATATTCGACCTGTAGAAGTTTCAAATCCTGAAACCTCACTGAAATGAATTTATAGTGAAAGTTCTACGATGACTGGTTTTTTCTATATCAATCCCTACCTTCGCAAGTGCAACAAGTGTCATAAATGCCATACCATGCCTTCTTTCAGGCTAGCTCTGATACCATGTTACTTTTTCAGAATTTACTTCAATCTGATCTAGGATCTTAACTAGAGAACAACATGTACAACATATCTACAGCATATCAATCATGGACATAATAATGCAAGCACACAAGAGACAATAGACACACAGAGTTTCACAGGGGAAAACCATAAAGGTGAAAAACCCACAACTTCCTTAGAGATAGATAGAGCAATGATACAACCCAAGCATAAGAGATAGTCTTCTCCTAGCAATAGATTCTCCTCCTCCATAAGTTTGCCAATCTCCAATGAGAGTATGAGTGAGAAAGTGAATGATCAAATAGAGTGCCTTCCGCACTCTATTTATACTTGACTTGACTTGCCTAATAACCTTTGCTAGGTCAGCCTTAACTTAACCACATAACATAATGCTAACAGGGCCAACCCCCAATAGGGTGGTCTAATAACCCTTTAACCCACATGACTTATACATGGCCGACCCCAACATGGTGGTCTAATAACCCATCAAGTATAAGTTAGGACACTTACAATATAAATGACGACACTTCCGTATAGAGGAATAATAACATCTCTATAGGAATACAAACACTTCCGTATAGAGGAATAATAACATCTCTATAGAAGTAGAATATACATATATGAAATACATTCTGAAGTTACAAATACATCAACATGAAAAAGGTATGGCTCTGTAGTGGTTAGTGGTCTTATCTCTAGGGGAGATCCTACTGTAGGTTCCCCAACATACTGGGTTGAACTAGTGTAGTAGGCTCTCTAACAGATTCGATTGAGCTTGTGCATGTTGACTGGTGGACTCCAGTGTGGTTGGTTGTATCTCCATGGGGTCTATAGAAGTAGAATATATATATATATGAAATACATTCTGACGTTACAAATACATCAACATGAAAAAGGTATGGCTTTGTAGTGGTTACTGGTATTATCTCTAGGGGAGATCCTAGTGTAGGTTCCCCAACATACTGGATTGAACTGGTGTAGTAGGCTCTCTGACAGATTCGATTGAGCTTGTGCATGTTGACCGGTGGACTCCAGTGTGGTTGGTTGTATCTCCATGGGTTGGATCCCAGTGTTACTGGTTGATCACCAAGGGGAGATCCAAACGCGAAAGCTCTAGATTGGATCTAGGCCACATCCAACATGAAAAAGGGATGGTTCTATGGAGAGTTTCATCCAGCATGAAAAGGGGCTGGCTTTGTGGAGAGTTTCATCCAGCATGAAAAAGGGCTGACAGTGCAAGGTACATCCAACATGAAAAAGAGATATATTTGTGAAAATTCTTATGATATATAGATTCAAGATATGTCATATGTCAATAGTCCATGTACAAGAAGTGCAGCAGCTAGAAGACAATGCTGACGATGATTGAATAATACCTTCCTTGTTAAGAGGGAGTGTTGAAGAATGTAACTTCAGAAGATATTCTTATTTGTATTATTTGTGTCATTTGTATCATTTGTATTGTACACCATATGGGGATTATTATTGATGTAATTGATCATGTAAAAGTAATTGAAAGAGTTAATGTAAACCCTAACTGTTAGGTCAGCTTGGGAAGATCTAGAAAATAATATTTTATTGTGAAATTGACAAGTCGACCTACTTAGGAGAGTCAAGTCGACCCTGTTGGTAAAACTGTCAATTTAGTTGATTGGTATAAATGAGGAGTTCAACCTCCTCAATTGGTCACCTCATTCACTCATTGAGTTCACACGAGTAGGAGAGATAGAGTCAAGTGAATAGCTGCTTTTGGAGACTTCTTGTTTTGAGTCTTTACACGAGGAAAACTATTGTACATTCTGATGAATCTATATTGAAGAATTTTGTTGGGTTTTTCTGCCTCATGAGAGTTTTCCAAGGATAAATTATTGTGTACTATTTTCTATGATGTGCTTGTTTATCTTTCAGTGGTCCTTATTTTTATTGCACTTAAAATTTAACAATAATGTTATCCAAAAGTTATAGAAGGAAGTATAACATTACATCATCTCTTTATACAGGTTAAACCACTCAAGAGTGAGTGATGATTTCCTTTTTCATCTTATTATATTTGGATTACAATATTTTATGAACCATGATTGGTGGTAGATTTATGTTATTGATGTACAAATCATTAAAATCCATGGAATGTGATGAAGTAAATAGGTGAACCTACTGTTTCTAGATTGATGATATTATATTGCAACCAACTGTGAAGTTGTAGGTGATTCTAAGAACTTGGCAATGGAAATGAAGTCACAATAAGTTCCAAGTCTATATGTCACAAATAGTCAAATGTTGCAATTGACAGTAAACACAGACTAAATAAATATTAATAATAATAATATGATCATGGATGATGAATGATAACAACAAGTGGTAGAATTGATGATCCATCTCTACATTGCTAAATAATTTTCCTTTGTGGAAAATTTTACTGGACTCAATCCTAGGGGGTTTGAGTGGAAAAGAGAAAGATTCTGTGATATTAATGGAAAGACCTAGGCACACAATTTTAACATATGGAAGACATGATGTTGTTTGATTTTTTTCGGGGAGGAAAACTGTTGACTTGCAATCAAAAGATGATTACTCTCAAAAGTTTAAAATCCTCTAAGACCACGCATAAATTGGTGACAGATCGAGATATCTGTGTTCAACAAAGTGTTGTTGAAGTCATTCAAATATCCATGATGTAACGATGAGACATATTAAATAACTGCCAAGTAACTAGGCTATTGAATGTCCTAATGTGTGAATGTTATGAATACAAATAAAAATTAAGAAATGAAAAATTCATTCAAGGAAAAGGATGAATGGCGAATTGAAGTTGTTCTTATGATATGAATGTTACTAACTTGTGAATGAGGGGAATGCCTATCACAATTTAAAGAATCCAAGATTTGGAAGGAAGTGACGTCTTTCCAAATATAAGTAAAATTTGTATTACTTGTGAAAGTTTTGGAGTTATATTGAAAAATAATCATATGATATGCCTCCTTATGATGATAAAAGCACAAACAAAGGCTGGAAAATGTTCCATGAATAATAAAAATGCTGTGTTGCAAAAGGACTCCTTATATTCTAAGTTGAATTATGAAATAATAATATTGTTTTACTGAACAATTTTGGGAGACCCGGTTTTGTTGCGCAAAAGTGCAGGTTATGAGTGATAGCGACTTCCGAGAATCGTGAAAGCTTGAAGATGAATATCACGAATCAATCAAAGGATAATAAATGAAGGACGTACAAAGGAAGCCAAGAATGGAAGACAAATGTGTGATAATCTGCAGTAGGATCTGACAGCTGTAACAAGCCTCACACAAAACTCACCCAAGAAGTGAAAATAAGAAGAGAAGAATGTAGTCAATAATCACTCATGAACACATAAAATGGAGAATAACAGTATAATCATACATCAACTATGAGCTGGAACTGTGAAAACTGAATACAATACAATAACTGTCAATAGAATTTTAATTGAGCTAAGGTCATTCGAATTCATCCTCCGTGTCTATCTTGGATAAAATTGGAGACATTATCCAATCAGTAGTATCAATCATAAATGGTCAATAGTCAACCAAATGAGTCTAACTGATTCTAACAGAACCATCTAGGCACAAATCAGGGGATGGAGACTCCAAGGAGGGTGCATGAGGCTGTCAGAAGGTCAAGTGGCACTCCATAACTAGCTAATTGGGAGCTACAAATAGTTAGGATGAGCAATCAGTGGAAGAACTACTCAATCAATGCTCTAAGTGACTGTTAACTCCCGGTAGGTGAGTAAAGGTGCACATGTCATGCAGGTGAGTAAAACAAGGTGCATCAAGTAGGTAGGAGGGCTACTAGGGGCTAAAGACAGGCTCTAGGGAGCTAAAATTAGGCTCTAGGTGTTGGGGAGACCACCAAAATGATGACTGCATGCATGCAGTTTCATGAAAATGCATGCATGATGACTGGATGCATGCAGGCATGCAAATATGAAAATGATGGGGAGAATATTCCAACACCCACTAGTACATGTGGACATTTTTCCCACGAAAAATCATTGCTGTTGCAACACGTTTGCATTGCTATAGCGATGCACATGAACCTTTCTTTTCATGGGAAAAATTTCATCATTGTAGCAACACTTGCTAAATTTCATCGCTATAACAACAAAAATGACATGGACGCTTTGTTTAAAAAATGAAATTGTGTCGCTATAGCAACACTTTTTTCGTCGATGTAGCGACGAAGACGCATTTTAAAAAAAATTAAGCCAAACATACGCCGCCGCTATAGATACAAACATACCTAACAAGTTCCGACGAAGGGCTATCGCTATAGCGACAGAGTCTCATATTTAAAAAAAACTAATTCAAACATACGCTGTCGCTGTAGCAATGAAGATCTGTCTCTATAGCGACGGCAAGGCCTAGCAAGTTCTGAAGAACTTGCTATACTAGTGATGGACATTTTCATTGCTAGTATAGCAAGTTCGTCGGAACTTGCTAGGTTGTGTCATCACTATAACAATGGACATGTCTATTTAAAAAATATAAAATAAATAAATGAATGTATTGGCCGAGCCATGAATGCTGTAGTGGGTTCATTATTTGGGTAAGAATAGCTCCGTCTGGACTTGCTCCCTAGTAGGGAAGCACTAGATCTTGAGTCACAACTACTTAGTACCCATCCATTCCCAACCCATCCTATTTTAGGGGCTGAAGTGCTTGGGATGGGATTGTCGAAAATGAATGAATAACTAGTAGGTATCCTGAATCGATAGACGACAACTATCAAGCTAGAGAGACCTTCTTATTGCCAGATAACCATATGCAAAAATATTCCTAACTTTATATGAAGGAGGGAACTAAAATCCTAGGGGACATGTGACTTCTATTTCCATTCAATGAATAAAACAACCCTGTCTTAGGGGGTTGGTAGAAAGGATTCATAACATAGCATCCATACCATACCATTCCATACCATACTCCTCCTCAACATTTATTCTAGTTCTAAATACTATAATGACTAGGATCCTTCCACTCACTCCATGCTCCCAAGGCTCCCAGGTTTAAGGCAATAGTAAAAAGAAGGGTAAGTACCCCAATCCCTCAACTAGGGTACAAGTATATAGAAGGGTAAGACAATAATCCACTTATTCTGGTGCTTCTAAGATAAGGAAACCATTTGACTCACTACGCGCATTCATGGTCTAGGGATTCTGGTTTTGGAAAGTGAAGAGTAGGTAAGACAAGAAAGCAAAGCCAAGGGGTTAAAGCCATCCATCCAAATACTGTCTATACTTATTTTCTAGGTATAAGGAATATAAATACTAGGTTGGTCAATCCCTCCATTCCATGATCCTAGGTTGAAAGCAATAAGAGAAATATGGGGTAAGGCAATTTAAAAGCATCCCATCAATCGAGCAGGGCTTCTAAGGTGTGATAATTGTCCCTCCAAAACCCTATATGGTATAGGGACGAGAAAGTAAGTATTTATGGTGGGTGGGTAGCAAACAAGGGGTAAGATATATGGGTCCCTTGATCCCCTATTGCTACCTGGCTTCATGTTGGGAAACACTCCAAGGACTAGGGTGTAGGAACAAATAGTAAGTAAAGAGTGGATATAGTAAATCCTGTACCTCTGGAATATTTATTCCTGCTAGTGTGATAAACAAAGCATGGCTATCTTGGCATTTACTGGCAGTCATAAGCCCGTCTTATCCATCTGATCATCCAATGAATTTTTCTGATGTACCACCCATAATAATCCCATCCCATTACACCATCCCATCCATGGCTTCTAAGGATCTAATTCCTGATCTACTACATGCATTCTTGGTTTGAGGCTTCAGGCTACAGATCTAGTTATTGTAGGTTAGACCAAGGGGGTAGTTCATAGATGTCATACCTGACTACTACTTGAGTCTTACTGGCTTATAGAGACTCCATCCCATCCCATAAAATCACATAATCTGTTGTTGCTTCTAAGGTAAGGGATCGATCCTAGCTGCCCCTCCTGAGCAACATTCATTCAGAAGTGGTATACATCTAACAAGTATAGAGAGAGGTCTATTCAGGTGGGAAAATATTTTGTGTGGAAGAAAAGGGTTGTGATTATGGAATTCATCAAAATGGATTTATCATATGATCCAACTCCTACAGACAGGTTGGTTTATGTGCCACCTTCCATCTACTGAACTTCCATGGAGCCAATACAATTCAACAATTATAACCTAGAGACCTAGAGAACCTGCCTTTCAGTTAATGTCCCAGCCAGCTACCCCACTGAATCATTTAGCCCTAGAACACTTCCTTAATTCAAACTTAGTGGGTACAACAAGCAAGCACTATACCTTGTAGGCATGGGATGAGAGAACCTGACCAGCCAGATACCAGTCATCAAATTTGAGGTCAAGAGGGTCAGCCTTGGCACAAGGTCTACTGCATGTATGATGTAGGGCTGCTCTGATGTGTGAGTGATCATAAATAACATGGCTCATCATAGTTGATCTCATTGAAAATGTGTAAAGGAAAAGCTAAAAAATATGCAGATGACTGCTATGCAATCATGGTATCCCAACTAATATGGTGTGATAACAGGGATTTCTACCACAGGATACCTCAACTCACTACCATAGAAGGCCCATGGAAACTCTTGCCTTTGCAGGCTTTTTTTGCAACTGTTATGATGATCTACCATCCCTTGCATCTTGTCACTTGATTGAAATTAAAAAATCAGATCAGGACTCGAAACTCAGGATATTTTGTGGCTGTCATATCTCTGAGTGTATCCTGTTGTGGGAAGAGGGTAAAACAAAGATTCTTATGCTTCTATCCGAAGGTTGTATGCTGAGAAGTTAAGTTCAGATCTGTTGTAGATTTCCAATGTCGGTAGTTGAAAATTCTTGGAACATTTGTGTAATGAGCAACATAGAGCCCTGAGTATACACGACTATCTGAGCATCATTCCAACTCAAATTTGCACTAGAACCTTGGGATAAATGTATATAACAGTCTGCTGGTCTTCATATTATAATTTGGAGGTGATTGCATATGAGGGAATCAATTAGTCATTCAAGTGACATCTTCATCAAGGGAGTTCATTTTGTTATTTGGAGGGTGAGCATCTTGTTAACAAACTGCCAAGACATTCCCAAGCATGTATCTTGTTGAATAAATTTTATAATTGTTGTGTCATTTTCTATTCATGATTTTCCTATTTATTTTCCTATTGCTACATGTCATTAATTCCTTGGAAGTGTTTGGTGAGTTATGGGTAGCTAATGAATCCAATAAGTGCATGGAAAACTTAGCTAACCAGCAAACAAACAATTCTTCAACCCCAAACACACCTCTATAACTACAAGAATAGGTATGATAATTATTTTTAGATGAAAAAACACTTTTATGTTTGGGAGAAGAGCATGGTGATAGAGTTACCCAAGGCCCACAAAGACCAATATTTCCCATAAACGCCGTAGTTTTTTTAAAAATCCACCTTTAGGAATTTCTACTAAAAACTTGTTGAAAGAAAAATTCAAGAGGTTCATCATATTGAGTCTTTCTAGTGACATGGGTATTCCACTTGAAAAATTGTTGGTGGAGAAATCTATGTCCTTAAGACTTCAAAGTTCACCAAGTGAAACTGGAATCAGACCTTCAAGTGCATTGTTTGAAAGATACAAGTATTCTAGTTCCTTGCAGCTTGCCAATGCACTTGGAATGTAACCAGTTAAGTGATTTGCAGAACTATCTATGGCTTGAAGCGTAGTCATCTTTCTTAGTTGTATAATCACATATCCATTTAATAAGTTGTTTGCAAGGTTGAACGAAAATGCTAAATTTGCAAGACCTACAACTTCTGCAGCGATGCACTTGCTGATCCTATTGTATGATAGGTCTAGGTCTAGTAAGCTCACACATTTCCCTATATTTGCACGTATATTACCTGATAATTGATTGTGGTTGAAGGCATAAAAGCATCCTTAAAACCTCATCAATCCCGTAGTGGCAGCCTGTGAACCCAGTTTTCGTTAAAAATTTGAGCCAGAAGAGAGTGGCATCCTATATTTTAAGGTATTTCATGCCTTATTTCAACTAGCTATCAACCCAAGGAAGGATGTGTCTAGCCTTCTAAAGAAAATTTCAAATGATTCTACTCCTCGATAATATTTATAAGTGGAAGGATGAATGATCACACTCAACTGTTTTAATTTCATTCTGGACATTGTTTAGTGAAGGGGTTGATTGACATATGGCTATAATACTTCGAATCCTTGCTTGCATGATTACTACATTTCTCTATGGAGGCCACACTATTGAATGAGAAAGATGAGTTTCAATTGGAGGCTTTTTCTTTAATTCATTATCTTTTTCCCCTCATTGAATCAGGTGCCTTCCTTGTTGCATGCATGTGCAAGCATATTGCATTATAAGATGAGGAAGCATTTTTCACTTGTGGATTGAGGAGTGTTATCTTGCAGAGGATAAAAATGGTTCTTTCTTAGATAAAGGACATAATAGCATAGTACATTTTTATTCTTCAAACATTTTATCTACTGAGGCCAAATAGCTTACCACAATGTTAAAAGCTACCTTGTCAAATAGATACTATCATTCATCCTATGAAGGTACAAATTTTTTTGCATAAGTAATTTGTTTACGAGGTACTTTGTTTGATAAAAAGTCCCTAACTTATCCGATATAGCAATATCACCATCCTTTCATAAGACATTCCACAACACCTAATATGAAAGGAACATTGAGATCGTACCCTTATCCTTTCTATCCATCTTCACTAGTCTTGTGCATCCTCTGGAACCATCATATTTGCTTTCTCTTCTGCACCTATACGGTCTTCTCACCAAATCAGTTGGGAAATTGCTTGCTAATTGTTGGGTGCTTCACACGCTCATACTACAAAGGCAGAGAACAAATTCGGCCACGGCTAGATGTAATAGAGGACGTTGGAGTTGAACTGAACCAGCTACCACATATTTATACATGATAGACCCATAAAGACAAGGATGTATAGATGCATGCTTTCCATACATGTGAGGATGATCGTTAATTGTGATAGTTTTGCGAGCATGATCTTGGATAACATTACCTAGCATTAACTCTACTCATAAAAGCATCTATGACTCATAATAACCTATAATGGTATGTAATAACTTAACGAGTATAATAAAATTTGTCATGTGTTATGCTCACATAATGTGTGCATGTATTCCTTCACTTTGACATCATGGACATCAAAAAAGGATCCATGTAGCATCCTTGACAATTCATTCACCACATTGCAACAGGTTGTTGCAATTCATTTTCATTGATCACAGATGATGTTGATGCCCAATATTTAACCTATTGGATTTTCATAGTAGCAATCTATAGCAGTTATGAATGCATATCACTAACCAACAACACTATACATCCAGTCCTACATATGAGAGTCACAACAACTATTAAGACATAACAGTGACGTGAGGAGTATTGCACAACAATGTGTATGGAAAAAGCAGCAGAAAGGGGTTTTGACTCATTAGTAAAACTCAGTAACATGTAGATTTTGGTGGCATCATCTATTGGAATAGAAATTGATCTTCCTTCATCTTTCTAAAAAGGGTTTCCCATTCCACAGAACAATCATTCTAACGACAGAAACATCCCAGAATTTGGAAATCAATAAATGCTACAGGAAAGTGTTGACACCTCATACTTCATTCTAAGTAGGTTTTGGGTAAATATGGGCATGCCTCGACTGGTTTCAGCCTTACCTATCCTCTAAACAATAGTTTTTATTACTTCTGGGCATATTATATATATATCAAGAAATCCATCCATACCATGATGAACATGGGCATGAAATAAAATCTATCTAACCAGCTGACAATCCATAGAATTGTAGTTCAAAAGTTGATATTCATACATATTTTAGACCTAACAAGGTATTGGAAAAATCACCATGTTAAGAAGAAATTCCCTTAGTCCACATACATATCAATTTTAATTACCAGTGCATGCACAAATGTATACCCTACAAATGCTAATTCCCATTCATGCTACTATTGAAGAGACTCTCTCACTCAATGAACATGATGGGAAGTCATATCTATAAGGAGGACTTGGTATTAGTCTTTAGAACATGTTATTTTGGAATAGTTTGTACATTGTATAGTGTAGAATAGTTTGTACATTTTCATGTTGTTTGTCATAGTTTTAGTCTAACTAAATATACACAATAGGGTCATGATAAAGTCCTAAATGATGCCTTGAATATCCAAAACCTGAACTGATGACAATCCAAAATGGTTGATATCTATTACAACCTGACATATCTATTATCTTCCATGAGATTGATTTCTTTGGAAATTACATAAATATTGTCTTGACATGAAGATAAACATGGCATCCTTAGATGTAAGGCTGTCATATGTCCATGCCATTCTGATGTTGTATGAGTAGGGAAGGAACTCTAACTTCTGAAATGTGTTTCACTTCCCTCATAACTAATTAGGGATTCATTTGTCTTATGAAAACTAGTGTGGCTCCCTAAACATTAGTTATAAAGAGCGGCCAAATATTGATGAAGCACTCTTTCATGTAGATAAGTCACATACATGATCAAATACTAACTTTAAATATTGAACATACAAGTAATAGCAGACGACTACACATTAGGATTTCAAAATATGCCCAACATTATATTGTTAGGCTTCCTTGATTGTGTTTTACAATTAATTTTTGTTAAGGACTTTTTATGGGAATCAATAAATTTTCTTCTTAGAATGGCTTAGGTTGTATCAGCTCTCGGTAAAAATAGTAATCAACTCGGAAACATACATACCTTGAATAAATTTGTTCCTAAAATGGATTTGGGATAGGTATGTAGAATGAATATGTTTTTTGTGAACCTCATAATTTGTGAAGTATGATGCCTTTTGGTATCAGAAATCATCCTTATAAAATCTAATGAAAAACCCAGAAAATGAATACCACTAAACAAGAAGACAAATCCAATTTCAAAAAGAGTAATTAGTTGGCTGAGCATTAAATCCTATGAGAGCCATAACAATCTACGACTATTAGCATATATATTTTTTTGTGTATTTTGACACGAGGGTTTACATTGATTCTTTCAAGGGTTTAGATGATCAAATACATTAATACTTTCTCTCGTAGGAGGTACAATACCAATAGAATGAAATACTATAAGAATAACTTCTACATAGTTGCAATATTACTTTTGGAGTTTATATGGTTCCAGCTACAAGATTTGCACCTATAACCTCCAAAACCTTTAACTAACCTCCAAAATATGGCTCAGGAATCTTTCAAAACTAGACATTGTCTCAAGATAGGGCATAAAAAGATGAATGTGATGCTCCCAAGGTAAACATCCACATCACTATGAACTTGTATGAACTTGTAGAAGCTGAATGTTGCCACAGTTGATGGCATGGAAAGAAGTAGTGGAATCCAAAAGCTAAAAGCTACTAGTAAAACACTCCAAATGAATTTCAACTAAGGAAGCCTTGAATGATTTTTATTTTTGTTGATGTGCTCTTAGACACTCAGAATGTCACTCCAGGATTGTTTTTAGGCCCAAATTTCACTTAGATTGCCAAATAATTGTAGACAAGTATGTTTCATGCTTTTTATTTTTCCATAATTCATGGCACTATTGTTATAAGGTGCATTAAGTAGACTTGAAGGCTGCTTTCATTGACAAAGTTGCCCAGAATTGAACAAGATGGATGAGGAGTCTAAGATGCACAGAAGTGGTTGGATTTAGGGTTGCATCCTCAAGAAATCATTTCAAATTTATACCTGGAATTGGAAATAGAACCTTCTACTGTTGATATTAGGTGAGGAAATGCCCTAGAAGCATAATTTTATTGTTGTCCAGCCTTCATTCCTTTCCCAAAAATACTTCTTTTATAGAGAAATCTTCCCAAATTTGATTTTGACCCTTCTTACTGCTGCTATGAAGGGTAGGAGAGTCCAAATAATGGCAGGAATTGATTCAATGTTGCCCAGACTTAGTAATTAGGTGTTGCTTCATACCTTTTGAGGTCCAAAAATTACCTATAAATGACCTAAAACAATCCGCATCTCCTTTATCAACCCATAGAGCTAACTATGAATGCCTACTCTTTGCCTAGGCCAACCCAATAATCCTCTAAAGAAACCAAGTGAACACCCTATGCAAATAGGGAGGTAACACACTACAAATTCACACTTGGAAATGTTAATGACAAATCAATATATCTAACAATGGCCATTACAATGGAACATAGAGGTACATCTAGCAGATTATTTCACAAATAAATGAATTTGAGCTAAATTATAGCAAGACATTCCTCTCCCAATGGACTTCGATTTAGAGCCAACTATTTATAATTGGATCACTAAGAATGTGGACATCTTCAGCAAAGTTCCTTCATCCATTCCTCACAGTGATACAATGACAACATTGCAATTTCACACATGCTCAGATTGACAGTTTTGTCCATCTCATTACAACTTCAACAATCACCAACTATTGGTACCTCTAAACTATAAGCCATGACCTTGTTTCTCAAGTCTAGGAACTTTCTAGACCTCAATAAGTAATAGGCAATGTGAATTATCTAATATGGGCAAGTCTTAGTGTCAAAATATCCCTACAACAACACTTCTAATTATGGGTTGATTGTTGGCAAAGATAGCACAAGAGAAGTAGAACATGGATTTTTTGAGGAAGTTTGAAGGATAAAACAACCCTAAATCAACAACTATGGGCATGAATTAGCATCACGTTGGCAAGCAACACCCTCCAGATCAATTGAACACTAAAATCCATTTGGACACTATATAAGTCACGATGACTGTGAACAATGTTACGTATCACAACCTTGATTGACACCCATGAAAAGATATTTTAGGAGTGCCTTCAGAATCTTTGATTCTGAATGTACTCCCAATAGAAGTTGATAGATTGATTGGTATAGGGGGATTAGCATCAGTTTCCACCTGAATTGAATTTCTTGACTTTAGTCTCATATTTCTGGTTGATCATTTGTAAAGTTCATAATCATGAAAATTAGTAGCTCCTAATTTTACAATATTGATCGTCCTTGCAAATTCAAGGTTAAACAAATTCATTACATTAATCATCTATGACTGTTGACTTAATGGACCAACACTTCATATGACAATTTGTTTCTCTAATCTATATGCTTGGTCTAATCAATTCTTCCACTCCAAATTAGTCTCATTATGACAATCATGAATATAAAAGATCATCTTATATCAATATCACAAGTTCACCATCTTTTATACACTTATCCTCATTTGTGAACTTTGGGTTTTATGATGAGATAAGGTCTATTGGATTATGAAATTTTTTATCATGCCTTGAGGTAAGGTAAATTCTAGTAATTCGATCACAAGTGACTAAAGCGATCCCCTAAGGATAATTGTGGTCTTGGCTACATCAACTATTTGTTTCTCATCATTATAACATCAACCATGATTTTAATTAAATCGATTATATATTTCCTTATGAAATCTTGGTATCAATGATATATGATGGTAGAAAATTATGTGGTTGTAATCATTCACTTATGTGTTGAAGATTTAAAACCTTTGGTTACCTTAGCAATAGCATTGATATGAAAATGTGTCAGTTAACATTGGCATTGTTGTGGAGATTGAAGGTTTGATACCTGCATAATCAAATTGTTTTCCATCTGTTGATTCATAATGATGCAAATGTCATGTCTAACTACTGCCCACTTGTCATTTTTCTGAGAGCCATTATAGCACCATAAGTTTTCTGCAAGTTCAAATAATCCTCGCCAATTCGAACACATCATGACCCTACGTTCCATGACCGCACACGAATGTTCACAGTACCCTGGTGGAATGAATTCAGTTGGGGTTTTGTTAAACCTGTACAGGCCGATGGTAGACCTATTTCATTTGTTAGTTAGGGTTTTGAAAATCCCCGAAGCTTGTGTAATTGCTATCATGGCTCTTGTCTCAAGATTTGAGCTCATTGGGGATGAATACTTAGACACTACTCTAGAGTGTCGTAAATGGGTGGAATAGGTAGGATGGTTAGGGCTTCTACAAAAATTCTCTGGTTTCAATTTAGTGGTTTCTAGGGCGTTCGTAACTTCGTTTGATGGTATGAAGGCACAAATTGGGGACCTTGAGCTACAACTAGCAAAGGAATTTGTTTCACAGGAACTAGGTTTTCCAATGGTAGGAGAACTTTGGTACAAGGGTAAACATATGAAGAACGATGACTGGAAGGGGTTTTTAACTCCAGCTAACAGGCAAATTGAATTGAAATCGGGTTTTCCTTCCCGAAAGTTGAAATTAAAGTGGCAATCATTTCTCGGGCTAATGATTAGGTACATCACCTGCGAAGGTCGACTTTCCCAAACTCAGTTCTATCATCTTCGGCTATTAATGATTTTCAAAGGACATCCTGTGAATATGCCATATTACTTCTTAAGTAGCTTGCAAAAGATGGTTTGTGCTTATTAGAATAATGTGGGAGAGAAGGAACGAGGCCTTTTTCATCATGGGCTTATCAAGATCCTTATCTCGTATCAACTGGGAGAGTTAGGTGATACCTGGGAATTGTTCCTAGTCTGGAATGGTTTTGGGGAACCTGATGAATGGCCCCGATGGAGGTTCAAAACTAGGTGAAAACTTATTGGGATAGAAGTAGGTGAGCCTGGGGTAGAAGAGTTTGGTTCCAAAAACAATCCAAATGATGGGATACAAGAGCCCAGTCAAACCCTAGGTGAGCCTGTTGGTTATCCTCAAACTCAAACGAACAAACCTGTGGTTGTCCCACCCAGTCCAAATAATGACCTTCCATATCTAGAGACAAATGTCGGTAATGAATCGGCCAAAGAGGAAATTAGTAAGATGCTGAGTAATCAGGAAATTTGCCGAACTACCCACAGCATGACTGCTACGCTTTTTGCGGGCATGGACATGGTTGCAGGGGATGCCCCTATTGTGGAACTAAGCAATTCTGTGGAATCTCGGCCAAATCAAATTCTAGTCGGTTGTACAGTCCTTGATGTCAAGTATGTATTTGCCTATGAAACTAGGGTTAGGAGCACTCAACGATGGAACCCTATGCCTAACCTAGATCAAGAAGTCGATCAGGATCCATGTACAGAGGTAGGAGGTATTGAAGAGCCGAACGCAGAAGTAGAAGAACAACCTATCCCAATACCCTATGCTCAGGTCATATCATCTTTGGAAACCGATCTTAAAGAGGCTAAAGTCATGAATGCATTCACCATGGAAGAAATTGTGAGTTTGAAGGATGATTTGGCTACCTAGATAAACAAATTGAAATGTGTGAGGGACATGAAGAATGAATACAAAGTTTGTAGAAAGAAATTAATGATGAGAAATAAGAAATTGATCAAACAAAGTAAAATTGCAAATATTAGAGCCGCAAAGTTCAAAGCTAAGCTAGATGAAGCAAGGAGGAATGTGCCAATTCGACTTTCTATTGAAACATCCCCTAAAACATGATTTTTTTGTTTGCGACGCAAAGTTCAATTTTGTTTTATGATTTAAACTTTGTCAGGCATACAGATGGTTAAAATCGACTTCTACAGGTTAGTGCTTACATGTATTCAGATCTTGTCTCTCATGCAAAGAATTGTTCTTCTGATTTATAAGGATACCTGCAGAATTAAAATTATGCAGGCATCCTGTTTACTTCTTCTTTTGTCATTTTTAACTTGCTAACTGACTTTGTTTGAAAATTACAGGTGTCATGAGGTATACGAGATGAAGGTTAATTTTGTTGCTACATTTTTGGAATTTGCTTGGCTAGAGTTCACCTATTCGAGATACTATGAATGTGCAACTGTGTTTTTACTCTGTTGGCAGCTCATTTCTAATTTTGAATATCGACGGTTGATGATATTATCAATGCAAGGATATCTCACGCCGAGGAATAATGATGCTGGATTTTATCTAGTAAGTTAGTGGTTATCCTTTACATTATTCCATCCCAGATGTTGTTCAAAGGCATTCCTAGAATCATGACAGAAATGATGTCAAGTGGTATTTATGTTATTTTATATTCGGATAGAGATCTACGTAGTATCATAGAAGTAGGGTAGTTAGATGACTAGAATTAGAATCGTCTTCTATATAAATAGATCCCAAACAATGTATCGAGGTTCGATTTGTGAGACATTTGAGAGTCTATTCTATATAGTATTACACTTTATTTTGTTTACATTGGTGTTCTTTGAACTTATTTGAGGATTATCGATTGTTGGAGGATACTAAAGACCCTAGCTAAGTCTTTAGAACATCTATACCATGTTGCTGGTTACTCTTTTCTGTTATCTTTATTTTCATATATGTATATCTTGCTATTATATGTGAAATACGTTTGATGGACTTCGAATGATTATGCTTACCTGAAATATAAATGGTTTATTGTCATATTGAGATGAATGAACTTCTTCATAATTTCAATTGTTCATAAATTAATTTTGATATATTTCTAACTTGCAGGTTGACCTTGTTTCATTTACAAGTTAGTATATGATTTTATTCATATGTTTGAGGATTGAGTATCTATTTAATATCTTTGATATCAGGTTTTAATTTCTGTTTCAATTATTTTGCAATAGATTTCCATTTTATTGCAAGATAATTGAGATTTACTTCTGTCATTGGGACTTCTCTACCAATCCAGAATTATTAATCATCTTCATGTTTTAAAACCTCATGTCAAATCAATAACTCATGCTCTCGGTCGAGATAGGTAATTTGCATCTAGATTATCATAAGGAAGAATTAGGAGCTACTATTTTTTTGCATTTAGCTTAAAAAATAGTCTTGAGAATTAGCTAGGCATTAGTTTAAAACTCTTTGATTTGTTAGCAGATTAGTTAGGAAAACATCACACATATCCACAATGGATAGACTCTTTATTCCGAGAGCACATCACACAGGCAGTAGGGTCTGGATCTTGTGAAGGACAATCATTTTAAACACATATAAGATTGGATTAAGTCGAGTGTGTGGGTTGTCTTTCCGTAAGTTGGCCTAGGATAGTTTTCCCGGCCAACACATCAAAAACCAAAACTAGGTTAATTTCACACCTTCAAAAGCAAATATGGGTTGAATATGAGCTTGTTTTGGTGAAGTTTATAGACAAACATAAGAAAATCCAAGTTCTAGTGCATTTTGGGCATCGGTTGAGGTTGTTCAAACCCTCATCGAACAGTTCTGGAGCAAAACATGTGCATGTGTGACCCTTTGAAACAGTAAAAAGTCATGAAAATCACCTTAAATAACTATTGGGAAGTACTATGGATGAAAGAAGATCTAAATAGAAAGTTTGGGTTAGTGGTTGGTTTGATTTGCTCTGACCCTTTATGTTTGAAATTTGAGGTATTTCCTAAGTTCATGGATTTAGATATGGGTGCAAGCCCCTAATTGGGTCCATAATCACTTATGATACTTCATTGTGTGTCCACGCTGAACCTTAATCCATTTGGGCTGCTATTAATGAAGTCAAATGAGTCAATCCTCCTTAAAATTTCCTTGTCTCCTGGTTGAGAGTGTGTCGTGGGTTCCAAAAGTGGGCATCATGCTTGTGTTCTGCGACATGCATGATAGAGGGGCATTCTAGGCTTAAAAAACTATGATAGTTTTGAAGAACCCATAATACAAAGACAACATGTGTGTTACAATTTTGTTGTACGAATGAAGCCCTCCAACTGCGATGAAGTGACATCAAGTTTCCAAGATGATCTAAAGTGTAATGCCCTATCTCGGCACTGGGTCTCCATATGTATTTTCAAGTAAATACCAAGTTTTCCCTTCTGTTTTCTGAAGAAAATCAACCGTCTAAGTATTTCTGTTATCTAATGTCTGTATGTCTGTTTTCTATAGGGTTACATGTCTATGCAAATAATTAAACATTTAAAACAAGACTTTTCATTTTAACTCTGTTCTTCTAACAAGCATAATCTGAAAGTAAAAGAAAATACCTTTTATTCAAGCTAGCTCAGCAAAATACCTGGACCTGTAGATTGGCAGTGAGGTAAGAAGATTCCTGCAGTGGGTTCTGTAGGTTACCTTAGCAACCCAAAATGACGTGTACACCCTACCGATCAGCTATTATCTTGTTGACCCTAGGAAATCGACAGATTTCCTAGCCCCCGAGCCCACAGACCGATAATCCCAACAGCAACCTTCCATCCAACCTTTCCATGGTAATATTTCGCTGAGTTAACCCCCTCCTCAGTCTTTTCTTTTGAGTTTCCCACGTCCTCAAAGCTTCGAGTTAACCCCCTCCTCGGCATTCCTCCTTTTTCACAAAAATCCTCACAGTTCTCCCACAACAACCCCCTTACTACTTGATAAATCCCCTCTTTATAGGAATCCCCCTCCATCATAAAGTCAAACTTCCTTATCACTCCACCGCCCTAGCTGTCACGTTTTTTATTTTTATTTTTAGGAAGTACAATTCGTTAATGCATCCCCTTTTTAAGGTAAAAAGGTGGAATATATATACTTTTAAATCATCCAATTTTCTTTTGAGCAGTAGGATTATTTAATAATTTATTTAAACAAATCCTTTTAATTTACTTGGAATGATTCCGTCTGTTAATTAAATGAATAATTTATTTAATAAATTTATTATTAATCAACCCACTATGCTTTATGAAAGGGTTTATTATCATTATTATTATTAATTAAGTAATAATAATAATGTAATAATAATAAAAATAATAATTAATAATAATAGTAATTAATTTAATTGTGAATAGTAATTAAAAATATTTATTTGTTTAATCAATAAGTGTCAACATAGTACTTCTATGTATAGATAATGAAATATACTTAACGGTTTATTTAATCATGATCAACAATTATATAGCACACTCTTCTAGTATTAATGTTTAACTATTATACTTCATATTGGAGTCACCTTCACTTGAGGATGCTTACAATTAATGACACTTATTTTAATCATTCATTACCATGTTTACATACAAGGACCAATTAACTTATTTTTCACATTAGAACTTGATAATCTTTTACTGATTAAGTCATCCACTAAATACTTAATTGACTTATCCATGATAACTTATGACATTGTTAAATCTTGATAAGCAGGTTGTAAACCAATATTTTTGCGCATGTGCATAATGTGCATGTGTGGCCAGCGTATGCACAAGACGGACATGTGTTATAAACATACGTCATATCTCCTATGCATATCAGCTAACTAATACTAATAATACTTTATGCAAAACTGAACAAGTACACATTCATCATAATATTACTAAAACATCATCAGTTATTTTATCAGTTGACCTTTAAGATTTCATTTCATTAATTTTATGGTTATATGTGTTTAATCAATCAGGTACAAGGAAAGCTACCTACTACCACTAACTCAAGGTCAACGGATACCCAACCCTCAATAGTACTAACTATCATATCCTCCCATCCTAACCTACTGCCACATCCTCCCTATCCTTCCTTTGCTAGTATAACAGTGGATGTCAGACTCACCGACCTGACCACATAGAACTTGAGAGCGATAGCATCGGCTGTACAGCGGACCTATCCTCCCCCTAGAAGGCATCCTACCATCGTCATCACAACTACATGGGGAGCGTGTCTCAGCACAGCCCTCCCACGATCTCGGGTATCATAGGAACATAGGGTGGGCAACACATCCATCCCTCTCAACATACTGGGCCTACGCCCTTATCAAATCATACTCTGCTGCTCTCGAGATTATCGGTCCATGTCATCGTTTCATCAATTTTGGTTGCTAAGGTTTACCGCATGGATAGGTTCTTCTCCTGTATATCAGATCAAGTACTCGGCTATCCCATAGCCCTCGTGTCCTGTAGGTTAGTATTCCGCAAGATACACCTTTTATAACAAGCATTTCCATTCGATCACCAATTGATCCATATCATCAACATCATTTATTTCACGTCACAATTTCATCACAGGTATGTATGGAATATAACAGTTCTATCAATTTCATCATAGGATGGCATCCACGTCCAACACCATATATTTTACATTCTATCATTGTCCGATCCATATTGTCAGCATCATTTATTTCATCACATAAAATCATTAAATCGATCACATCATATTTTACCACATCATATATATATATCACATTTCCTCCAGGACGATTATCAAACACACAATGTCATTATGAAATAAAAGAATCTCATGATAATCATAACTTAATAAGTGCATGAATATAGTAACATCATTAACACAGTAGCAACATATCATCATGTCTATCATGCCGAAAATATAGTTCACGCTGTCTAGCTGAGTCAAACAGATAACAAGCAACAAAGGGAAAGGGGTCTAACTCATAAATATGCTTAGTCAAAATATGGGGCGTTACATACACCCACCCTTCAGGAAACTTCGTCCCGAAGTTATGGTCATAATAATGCAGGGAAAATCTTGATGCCTAACCTCTTCATTCTTGCAAGTAGCAGGTGTTGGCCATAATTGTCCTACTTAGTCTTGACTTGACCAGATATGTCGGTACACTATGGCTTTGCTCCTTTTATCCCTTGATGTGTATTCTAATAATTAAAGAAATATTTAGATTAATCTTTCTATTGAATCTCTAGAATCCCTAAGGTTATACTCAAGTGCTATCCACCTTAGTATCCTACTTTCACCATTTAGTAACATCCAGAGAGGTTTACTCATCACAAAATCTTATACTAATCCAACTTAACATGAAATAATCAACGATTTTTTTTTTTTTAAAAGGAGAGCTGAGAGTTCATAATCTTTAATTATTCAACAAGCGACTTCAAGGATCTTTAAGATTTGCATACCTCTCTTAGGAGATGATGATCCCTGTTATTTCATCCTAAGGTCAAACATTCTTATTACCTTAGTGTTAATATGCAGTCTGCATCCTTGATAACCATAAGTATTGTAATATATATAAATTAGGGGAAGTATCATTTATCAGAATGTTCTTAGTAACTATATCTTACCAAAATGCTTAAGTTCACTGATAGTATCCGTTAGGGGTTTAAACAATGTAACTTTATTCATTGAGGTACACATCGGTTCATATTTTGCCTCCATTATTACCTCATTTACTTGTATTACCAGTTCACTTAATCAGGTTGAGGGTTCGGCGCAGATTCATTCACGGTAACTTCACTAGTCCCTCAATAATTCACCTGCTTTTATATTTTACTGTTGTTCATTTTGTAATTATTAAATCCAAATTGTTTCACAATAATATACCCCTTCATCATGACAATTTGACCTAAGCAAGATTAGCAGCATATAACCCCTATTCTTTTCTCGTACACACCTAGTTCCTTCAATCTCCTTCCACTTACTATATTGAAACATGATTAATTGCACTTTACACATAGAAAATTTACGGTGTTGATTTTAATACATAGATACCTCCCATACCTTAATACTAATTAAATTTTTTTCAATAGGGGAATCCATTCACACATACCTAGATAACTTTACACATTATCACTAGACATGAGATACACATATAATTTTATTCCCTTTCTTGCCAGTTTTGTAAAGACACCCACTCTCATCAATAATTAATTTCATCATTTCTCATCATTGGAAATGCACTATTTCCCCTAGAACATAGTTTTATTACCAATTCCAAGTACTTGATTTATAACGGTTGTTAGAATATTAGTCAAGTGTTATTGACCCTCAATTATCTCTCCCTCCTCAAAGCTTTCTACCATGTCCTTACTCCATTTACTACCTTATTAGATTCGGTTAATACATCTCTTGTTTCTATCGATGATCCTTGTTAGGACTCAGAAATGTCGTATTTTCATCCACCTTTCCCTTCACTATTCCTTACATTTCATCGCCCTATTAAACCTTCATCATATCATTTGCATAAATACATTTGGGTTTCACATTATTATTTTCCACTTTATTCATTTTAGTATTAAGAGTGAATTTATGATTAAATATTAGAAAATATACATGTTTTCATATATATATCTCAATTATGTGTGAGCTTTGTAATGTGTAGGAATATGTGAATGATCAAATCAAAGAGACTTCTCTAATATCTCTTACACCATTCCAAAGGAGATAATTATTCAAGCCTATTCTTAAGGAGAAGATCGTGGAAGATTTGGTTGGCATATCTTATCTAGGATTCATGAGAGATATGTGGAGGATTTGAAGGCACCATATCTTGTAATAATAGGAAAGTGGTTGAGAGTAGTTGAGAGAATAATGGATCTGTAATTAATGCATTCTTATCTTTTTCTTAAGGACTCTCATGTATAAAGGAGAGTTCTCCTCCTCCATTCCGGTAGGTTGGAATTAGGTTAGATTAAGCTTGTAAGAGGGTTGTAATGAGAGTGGATTGGATTGGATTTTGTATTTGTTAGATTAAGTCTTGATTTGAGATTCATAATGTGATTCAAGCCTTTCATTGTTATGCTTTCATTGTTGTCATTTGATTATTGATTTGTGGATGTGAGCTCACTTATGTTGTTGTTGTTTACTCTTCACATGTTGTATCTCTCTTACGCAATTTCAATGCTTTCTTAATTAGTGTTTCCATGCTTTCCTAGATTAATTTGATTTCAGCAAATTAGATTAAGTTAGGTTAGATCTACTTCAGTCCTGCACAAACAGTGCACGTGCTTCGTCAATTTACGTACCCCGGATTGACAAGTAAATAGTTGGGTAACTGCACTGCAACGTAATTATTACGACATATAACTCACCTAACATTTTGGCGCCGTTGCCGGGGAAGCACAAGGGATTGAGGTATTAATTTTTTTTTTTTTTTTTTTTTTTTATGCAAGTGTGATTATTCATGCTCCTAACTCTGAGGTGACATATGGGTAAGGGCATGAAGGGTGTGTTTCAATTTCTGCAATTTAGAGTAAATTTCAATTTCTGCAAGTGTGTTTCAATTTCTGCAATTTAGAGTAAATTTCAATTTCTGCAAGTGTGTTTCAATTTCTGCAATTTAGAGTAAATTTCAATTTCTGCAAGCATGTTTTTGCAATTTCAATTTCTGCAACTGTGAAGAGGTTTTCATGTGTTTCAGCAAGAGTGTTTTGTTTTCAGCAAGAGTGATTTTCAGATTTTGATTTGGGTGCTGTAAGAATCCCTTTTACAATATGGTTTAACCATGAGTATCAGTTTGGAACAACTCACTCAGATCCTTGCAAAAGTTGGGATCTCTTCCTCTCACGAGGAAGAGATCTTGACAGCGGCCGAGAGCTTAATCACTCCTCCACCAACGAATGAGAATTCTTATGCATCAGAACAGGAAATTGAGGAAGATAATGAGGAGCTGCAACATGATCTGAGCGAGGCGAATTGCGCTTATGAAAGTCTTATCGAACAATGGTTTCAAGGACGCACCAGGTTAGACGCATATAGTTTTTATTTTGTTAATTTAGTGTTTCAGCAAATTTCGCATGTTTATACATATTTCCGATTATTATTATTTACGAACTTGAAAGAGAACATATTTTTGTTACTGTTACGTGCCTGGCTACATTGGATAGTTGACTACACTTAACATAATTCTAAATTTTAATTAGCATAGAATAGGTAGATTTTCAGTTTTTTTTAGGTTTTCAATAAGTATGCTCTCCTCTGCGTTTCGTACGATCTGAGGATCAGAAAGTAGGATGTTTTCTAATGTTTTCAAAAAAAAAAGAAAAAAAAATTGTGCGTCCATCCTAGACCTGCAATAAAAAATATTAGATGAATAAAACAAAATTTCTTTGCTGAAACTGTCACATTTGAGCTGAAACAGGAACATGTGTCATATTTTAATTGCATCTTCTCAGTCTGGTTTATTTATCTTTCACGTTCATCCTGCGTCCTGGAACCTAAACCTGCAACATACATAAAGCGTCATCCTTGGATTAGTTTCAAAACTCCTTAGGCCAGACCTCTGCAATTTTTTTTTTTTTTTTGCATGGATTTAATAAGCAACATATCTTTTGGTGAGTGATGGTTACAACATAACGATATCTACATGGGGGCCAAATATGCTTGATAAGAATATCACTGCGCTCAATTGAGGATTCTAGTCCATACAGATCCCTGAATTCCGATGCCATTGCTAATCTACTAACAAGCCCAATATTTTAAGTCAACCCGGTCTTGGCACAGATTTTCCAAACACATTGCAGTAATTAGTCGAGTCCTTACATATGTAAATTCTTGATTATATTCCACACGATCGCCGAGATCTTCCTGGGGACAATACTGAAAATTTGGGAAACAAAGCTGAAGAAAACTTGGGAGTAGGAGTTATAGAAAAGCATGAATCTGCAGAAAATAGTCTTGACCACCAAACTGATGAAACGAAAACCTTCCATGTCACCGCTGCTCCTCAACTATCGCAGGCACATATTAATGATTTAACAAATAAGAATTGGAGGTGGTTACTTATTTTTATCATGAGTTGTTGTAGGTCATGACGAGTAATCTAAATGGTAAAACGAGAGACGAGGTAGGAAGATCCGTTTAATGCAATCAATATGTATCTCCTCGATCCACTAGCACGTTCACTGAACAAGGAGTTTCTGTCAGTGGTTACAAAACCAACATCCGATCTATCCTGTGATTGGGTACCAATCCTGCAAAAACGCAACTCCATAGTTACAACCCTCAACAGTTAAGCAATAGGATAACTATTGCTTAGTCGTTCCACTCCTGAGATTCGCATAATTAATTTGAGTGACCAAACTTAGTTTATTTTAACAACTCACTCAGAAAATTTCGTGATATCGGGTCAGGTTGTTGGTTAGTTTTCCTCAAATGCTGTTATATGAGATTTACTTGCCAGAATAGAGGATATTGCGAGCATATCACGAGCCGAACTTATCTCCTTGGGAGGATTTGAACTTGATACCAGGTGATGTACTTTGGTCAGATCCCTCTACACATCCAGGATTGTCGCCAAACAAAGAAAGAGGGATTGGCTTATTATGGGGTCCAGACTGTACAGAAGAATTTCTAAACAAGAACCATTTAAAGTTGATTATCAGGTCACATGAAGGTCCTGATGCAAGGGAAAAACGACCTGGATTAGCAGGAATGCATAAAGGATACACAATTGACCATGACGTGCAATCAGGAAAGCTAATCACTCTTTTTAGTGCTCCAGATTATCCACAATTTCAGGCCAGCAAGGAGCGTTACAATAATCGGGGAGCATATATTATATTGGAGCCACCTGATTTTTCTACTCCAAATTTTCACACGTTTGAAGCTGTAATGCCTCGGCCAAAGGTTAATGCTTATTATGACTATGAGAATGTTATTGATTCAGATGAAGAGCTCGATTTGGATTCTATTTCAGCATAATGGGGATATCAGATTATTTTGATTGAAATATCTATTAATTATATTTATGAGAGTTAATATATTTAACTGCGTTTTAGTGTCAGTGCTTTTTAATTCAGCTATTTCAGGCATATTGTATCATTTACGCAGTGGAATACCTCTTTTAGAGGTAAAGAAAATATGGAGATCGTAGTTATATTCAATATTTTGAAAGAAGATGTTGACTCATCTAGCGTATCAACTATGCAGTGGATTTTCTTGTTTTGGAGGTAAATGGCATATTAAAGAGATTACAGTAGTTATTTTCGGCATTTTCAAAGAAGATGTCGAGTCATCAAGCATCAAGTAATGAAGGATATGGGCTGTGAAGCAAAAAAATAGGAGCCTTGAAATCAGCTCTTCGTGGAAGAGGGTGATTAGTCACGGATGAATTGCTTTATTTATTTATTTATTTTTGATTTGGTATTATTTATGATAACCGTCTCCGACGACGATGGGATTGTGCTGAAGGATTTGTTATTTCACAGACCAGAACTTGTTTTGGGGAACTTAATGAATGAAATATATTTATCAATGATGGCTTGAAAAAAAAAAAAAAAAAAACCGTGCTTTAGATCATGGGAACTCTAATTCACCATTTACTCAAGTGCATACACATCAAAAGAGCCGATCTCGTTATGATTGGTTTTGTCATGACAGCAGGTTTCATAGGCCACATCATAAGAGCAAGGTGCAGCACCAGGTTGTATGATCAAACAAGAAAAGGGAAATTAAAATGCGATGTTGGTCCGTCCAACAATTTAATAAACAATGATTCCATTATTCACGGACATAAGCCTTGATTGATAGTTTGATGCGTTTTTAATTTCAGGTCATGAAGACAGGTGTCAACTTTTTGGTAGCAGAATGGAACAATTTGAAGGGCCGAGGACATAAAATTTTCATAACATATATATGCTCTCGGCAATTATGATCGATGTGTTTTTGCAGGCAGCATGTCGCTCTATTCAGGATCAACGTTTCTGTTTGCTTTCGAGTTGTTATTTGTTGCACTAGAATTGGATGTTCTGAATTATATCTAACAATTTACAGGGCGATGAGGATCATACTTGGCACAATTTTCAAAGCTTGAATTCCAGAACTTTAGTGATAAGTATCAACAAACTGTTACTCATGCACATGGGAAGATTCGATGAAGCTGAGACAAGTAATGCTGTGAAGATGTGACGGTATGCAGATCTGCAGATCAGTTCTTTGATTTTGAGTATTTTTGACATCTTGCATCATTTTTAAATTTCTTTTTGTGTGAAGAACAAAAACAATACAAAAATCATAAAACTATCAAAGATGAAAAGAAGAAGAAATGCATGGTTTGCTATGATTTTCATGATTTCGATAGTTATTTTTACTGCTTCACTTTGCATGGTGCAATTTGACAATAACGGCCTATCTTTTTCTGTCAAAAATGTTAAAAATTTCTATCATTCCTGAAAACAATACAGATGCATGGTTATTTACGCTTCACGCTAATTTGTTTTTCTCAAGTCACTTCAAACAGGAATCAACGAAGAAACTAGATTCGCTACGAACGCCAGGTAAAAATGCATTTCATTTTATTTTGAATTTGATTTTCTAAACACATATTTTTCCTGTATTCTATATTTTTCGATGCTCTCACACAAAATTTGCAGGAGGAATAGTACTCACATTTTTCAGGTTTCGGAGACAATCACATTTCATGCCAAAATGATTTTCGAGAATCACAAAAGAAATTTCAAAGACACATGCTTTGGTTGAACAGCTGCGCATTGAACAGCTGCGCATTAAACAGCTGCGTATTGAACAGCTGCGTATTGAACAGCTGTGCGTTGAACAGCTGCGCGTTGAACAGCTGCGCATTGAACAGCTGCGCATTAAACAGCTGCGTATTGAACAGCTGCGTATTGAACAGCTGCGCGTTGAACAGCTGCGCGTTGAACAGTTGCGTATTGAACAGCTGTGTATTGAACAGCTGCGCGTTGAACAGCTGTGCATTGAACAGCTGCGCATTGAACAGCTGCGTATTGAACAGCTGCGCATTGTTTAGCTGCGCGTTGAACAGCTGCGCATTGAACGGCTGCGCGTTGAACAGCTGCGTATTGAACAGCTGTGTATTGAACAGCTGCGCATTGAACAACTGTGCATGGAACAGCTACGTATTGAACAGCTACGCATTGTATAGCTGCGCATTGAACGGCTGCGTATTGAACAGCTGCGTATTGAACAGCTGTGTATTGAACAGCTGTGCAGATGCGCGTTAAACGGCCATTTGAGTGTAGCTGTGCGTCAAACAGCTGCGCAAGCGCAACGGCAACAGGTAACAATATCTTTTATTTTTAATCTGCCGCATTAATACTTATTTTTGCATATTATATTTTCGAAACTCTGACAGTTTTCATGCAGAATTGGTACTAAGTTTCTTTTCAGATTCACAGACGATCATTTTTAATGCTGCAGTGATTAAAAAAAAAAAAAAAAAAAAGAAAAAAAAAAAAGAAAAAAAAGAAAAAAGAGAAAACATGATTTGTTGATAGCTTGAAGGAGGTGCTTCTCATCGCACATTTCATGACATTTGCAGTTACACATAAACCAATTGCGTCATGATTTGTTTACCCCCATTTCTCCTTCAAAGCACATTAGTCATCCCTGTTGGAGTCCAATATTCCATTACCTTATCTGTCATGACTTCACACATGCCTATTTTTCTGAATTGCATACAGTTTACCCCATTTTTTCAGTTCATCTTTTTCCTCGCCAATAAAACCATTCCGCTCCCTCTCCATAATTACATTCCCTTGCCATAAGCATTGTTGCTACTGAGATCTTTTCTATAGTCCTACCAATCTTTTTGTAAAAACTCGCGTTGACTGATGTGGGATTCCTTAAGGTCCACCTTTCAACAGTCTTGCCCCATCGACTTCAGCACCTTATCTGGGATATAGACTAGAGTCCATTTTGAGTACCTAGAGGCTTGCATGCCTTAATGGCAAGTTCTCTCGCTGACGATCATGGGAATACATCAATGTCCCTTAATCATCAGATCTTGCAAATGGCTCGACCTCAACACATCCATTCGCACTTCGCAAGATGTACTCGGGTACCTTGGCACTCATTGACATCAATGGTGAGTTGCCTCGCACTGGTTAACGGCATTCATCAATGGTCGGTAATCCAGTGATTTCTCTTCATGCTCGACATCGACACATCCATTCGCATGCTTAGAATTGTACCATTGGGTTTGTAGCGGGTGAAGACTATACACTCTTTCCACAGCAGTTCCCTCAGCAGTTCCAGCAGCTTGAATCCATCTATGAGAGTTTGACAGTTCCACATTTTCATGATTCATCAGCACCAGTTCAGATCCCTCCACTTCACATGCTCCGATTCAGTAGTGACCATCGCTACAGTTCCAGCCGTTGCTGTTACAGCAGTCATCGTTACAGCAGTTGCTATTACGGCAGTTACATCAGTTCCGGCGGTTGTTGTTTTAGCACGTCCAGCACTTGTTGTTACAGTAGTGCTGCTACAGTAGCAGTCACCTTTCACATGTTCCTACAACAGTGCCGTCTTTCACGTTACAGCAACGACGCCATTCACAGCTACATTTTTATGATCCTACAGCAGTGACACCTTCCATCTTCCAGCCGTTGCAGTTCCATATTCTTTCTGCCAGCCATTACAGTAGTTGCAGCTACAGTATTAGTCACGATTTTCTACTCCAGCAGCTGCAACAACTACATTCCTATTTCATAGTTCATCTACATTTTGGGTAAGTGGAGGTATGTTGTTTTCTAAGCTTTGATCATGAAATTCCTTCTATGCTGACTTGAATATTTTGGAAAATTCCCTCACCACACTTCATTTCGTTTTCCCTTCCATGACCTACACTATGGTGCATGAGGGCATGCAACCGATTCAGTTGGGGAGGGGGAACTATTGTCATAATCACCACATTTTTCCTTTTCCATTTTCATCCCATTTACCATTCCCAAAAATTTATTTTCCAACAATCCCCTGATGCACTTTACTTAATGCATTGATATACACTGGCATGATTCATACCAAATTGAGAAATGGCTTTCTTATACTCAGTTATGCTCTCTTATGCACATTGATAGCTTATGATTTCCAGTGAAGTGTGTGGTTACAATTATTATCATAACAGCAAGCGAAAATAAAATTAAAAAAAAAAAAAAAAAAAGAAGAAGAGAATGTTGTTAACACAAGAACCAACATTCTTATATTCATGGTTGTTACACAAGAACCAACCATAGAAAAATGCCAGCTGTTACTCATGTCTCCCACATATCTTGGAAACATTCATCATTAAAAAGACATCATCAATCAAAGCCAAAGTTTAAATGCCAAAGGTTCTTCAGAAGATCCATGCATGGTTGCATGAGTACATGCAACACCTTCAGTTGGGGAGGATGTTAGGACTCAGAAATGTCGTATTTTCATCCACCTTTCCCTTCACTATTCCTTACATTTCATCGCCCTATTAAACCTTCATCATATCATTTGCATAAATACATTTGGGTTTCACATTATTATTTTCCACTTTATTCATTTTAGTATTAAGAGTGAATTTATGATTAAATATTAGAAAATATACATGTTTTCATATATATATCTCAATTATGTGTGAGCTTTGTAATGTGTAGGAATATGTGAATGATCAAATCAAAGAGACTTCTCTAATATCTCTTACACCATTCCAAAGGAGATAATTATTCAAGCCTATTCTTAAGGAGAAGATCATGGAAGATTTGGTTGGCATATCTTATCTAGGATTCATGAG